>VZSF01003173.1:0-28624 GCA_013398295.1 Chionis minor | reverse complement strand
GAAGTAGCCCTTTCTTGTGTAGTGAACTTCTAAGTGGATTTTGTTTTGGAAAGCAATTTAATGTTTGCTGATAACGTTGATTGGTACTTTGTCAGTGTTAGCTTTTAAGCTTCTGTTCTGGTCTGCTTAATTTTTTGAAATAACTTATTTGATTAAGTGATGCTTTACCACCAGCAGTTCAGCTGGCTTTCTGCTGATAGCTGGATTTTCTCTCTTTGGTGCTATTTTGCACTCTCTGAATCTCTTTATCGTTAGAATTAAAGTGCAGGTTAGATTCAGACCTCTCCTCCCCCACTCTGCTGTTCCTTTTCTAGATATGCCCTAACAAACTGGGGCAGAGTGTACCCTCTGCAAGTTTACTGATGACACAAAACTGGGAGGAGTGACTAGAAGTTTGTGCTGCCATCCAGAGGGATCTCAACAGGCTAGAGAAGTGAGCTGATGGTAACCTTATGAAGTTTGACAAGGGGAAGTGTAAAGTCCTACATATGGGAAGGAACAAACCCTGGCACCACTATATGCTGAGGACCACCCAACTGGAAAACACCTTGGCAGAAAAAGACCTGAGGTCCTGGTGGACACCAGGTTGACCATGAATTAGCAGTGGGTCCATTCAACATAGAAAGTTAATGGTATCCTGGTGTGCATTAGGCAAAAGTATTCCCAACAGGTCGAGGGAGGTGATCCTTCCCCTCTGCAGGGCACCAGTGAGGTCACACCTGGAGTACTGTGTTGAATTCCAGGCTCCTCAGTACAAGACAGACATGGACATACTGGAAAGAGTTCCATGAAGGGCCATGAAGCTGATGAATGGACTGGAGCAACTTTCCTATGAGGAAAGACTGACAGAGCTAGGACTGTTCAGCCTGGAGAAGAGAAGGCTCATGGGGAGGGATCTTATTAATACCTATGAATACCTGAAGGAATGGTGCAAAGCGGACAGAGAGAAGTTCTTCCGGAGGTTCCATCTGAACATCAGGAAACATTCTCCTGTTGTGAGCGTGACCAAGCACTGGAACAGGTTGCCCAGAGAATTTGTAGAGGCTCTTTCCTTGCAGATATTTAAAAGCTGGTCCTTAGCAAATGGCTCTAGGTGTCCCTACTTGAGCAGAGAGGTTGAGCCAGATGAGCTGCAGAGGTTCCTCCTAAGCTCAACCATTCTGCAACTGAGTAGACTCAGCAGTTGCAATAGACCTACCTTTCTACATGAAGATACATTTGTTGACCTGATCTGTTATTTTGCTTTTCCCAGTACCTATTTGCCCTTTAGAGTGAAGTCATCCATTCTATTAATCTCTTCCCCAACCCTCTCAACCCCCTTCCTGGGAGTCCTGGTGGAAAACAGGATGACCATGAGCCAGAAATGTGCCCTTGTGGCCAAGAAGGCACATAGCATCATGAGGTGCATCAAGAGGAGTGTGCCAAGCGGGTTGAAGAAGGTCATCCTCCCCCTCTTCTCTGCCCTGGTGAGGCTGCATCTGGAGTACTGTGTCCAGTTCTGGGCTCCCCAGTTTAAGAAGGACAAGGAATTGCTGGAGTGGGTGCAGCAAAGGGCTACAAAGGTGATTTGGGGGCTGAAGCATTTTTCTTATGAGGAAAGGCTGAGGGAGTTGGGTCTTTTTAGTCTGGAGAAGAGAAGACTGAGGGGGATCTTATCAATGCTTATAAGTACTTAAAGGGAGGACGTCAGGAGGATGGGATGATTTTTTTTTTTTCAGTGGTGCCCAGTGATAGGACAAGAGGTAAAGGGCACAAACTTGAATATAGGAATTTCCACCTAAACATGAGAAGAAATTCTTTGCTTTAAGGGTGGCAGAGCACTGGAAGGGGCTGCCCAGAGAGGTGGTGGAGTCTCCAACTCTGTAGACATTCAAATCCTGCATGGATGCCATCTTGTGGGATCTTGTGCCGTCTGCTGGAGGTGGACCTGCTCTAGCAGTGAGATTGGACCAGATGATCTCCAGAGGTCCCTTCAAGTCCCTAACATTCTATAATTCTATGACTCCCTTAATGGAAAAGGAAATTTGGCTTTCTATGCGAGGGGAAACCATTTATTAGTCGTCGCAGAAGATACAGAAGGTATTCTTTTTATGCCTTTCAAACTGATAGACAGCTATTTGCTAGAAATCCATAAAATCTTTCTTTATTTTTACTAACTTCTATAGAAGATGTGTGCTTTTGCACAGTCTTTTGTAACAACACTCTTTCAGACAAAAACTCTGATCTGTTGCTACCTCAATGCGATTGTGAAATGGTAAGCTATCATTGTGATAAGGACAGTTTAAATATGTCTCATACAACAAGATTTAAGAATTTATCCTTGAAATTGGTTATATTTTATTTACCTTGTATTTATCTTATAATTAATAATTTAAATAATCACATTGGATTCTAAAAACTAGCTATGAACAGGAGATGGTTTATCAATCTAAAGTTTTTAAAATACAGCATTATGGCAGAAAAGAGGTAATATTTTGTTTGAAATATTTATATTCTTAAATACGTCTTAGAAGTGAAGGTTGCATACTGGGAATGAACTTTTAATATATGAAAGTTTCTTATTATCAACTGCATGTAACTTGATGTCATTGAAGTATTCAAAGGTATATCAGTATAATTCCCTGAAACAGATAATGGACATCTGCTGTGAAATAGAGTCCAGCAAACGTCTTGGAAATTTTACAAGAAAGGTGTACTTATCTCAGCAAGAGAATAATTTTTCAACTAAAGAGAAAACAAAATTCTGTGCAGACAGGAAAATATACCCACAGAGAAAACAGTTAAAAGTTATTTGGCAATAAAATGCATTTATAGAACACTATTATGACAGAAGGTACACTCAAAATTTCAGAAACAGTAATCACAAATGAGCACATAGAACTGCTACAAATACCAGCTTTTCAATCACTGACCCTTTCAAATGCAATGGCTTGAAATTGTAGTCATTAAAACAACTAACATTTCATGATTATGTACCATGAAAAAATGTCAAAGAACATTGATCATAGCTTTGAACCTGCCAAAACACAAATGCAGAGACTTGGTCTTTCAGGCATGGGATTTGTCTGAAAATGTGTGCCCAATACTGTTCTATCTACTTCAAAAAGCGTGTGCTTGATCTCTGAACAACCCAAGACTTGTAAGAGAAAATGTCTGGAAATTACGTCAGATAACTTTTTCTGATTCACAAAAGTATATTATAACCTATCTCTCATTATCTGTGGTTTAACATGGAATGAATAATTTCAAATGAGCCGGAGAGGCTAGTACAGCAATATTGGAGTGAACTGCAGTGGGAGCGTGATAAGTTTGATTTACTCTGTTAAATGGCCCCCCTGAAATTACTGTGGCAACAATGAACCATTTTTCAAGATCTAAAAGAGAAGTCCAGTGCTCTATGCTGGTCAGGATTCAGCTCTCTCTTTTGAAAGCTTTGTGTCATTAGGTTCTCAGGGTAATTAGAGAGAGATAAATACATGCCAATGTTATGTCATTCAGCCCACAAGCCGTAATGCTGCTAAAAGTAGTTGTGGACTCAGTAGTTAAAATCCGTCAGTGGAAGTCAGGTCCTGGTCATAATGCTTTTGAGCTGTTGAGTTCTTTGTTAGTCATGGTAAGTACGAAATTACATGCACTTCCGAGAAGAGGTTGTCCTTTTTTTTCTCTCTCTTACTCTTTTTGAAAAGCTTGTACCTTCCCTTTCTTTTCCTCTTTTCACCTGTTTCAAAACAGTTCTAAGATTACTTCCAGTGCTAATCCTTTGAGAAAACTATGATATATTGTTTTCACTAATTTATTAAAAAATAGTTCTTTCCTTATAGATGGGAGTTCTATGTGTTTTATTTCATAATAAGAATGTTATTTACCAGTAACACTATATATTTAAAACACTATATAGTACACAGTATACAAGTGTATACTACAAATTGTAATACAGGTTTGGTCAAGCAACAGTGCACCTGTTCAACCTGCAGGTGGACCTGTTCTGGCAGGGGGGTTGGACCAGATGATCTCCAGAGGTCCCTTCCAACCCCTACCATTCTGTAATATACTATCACATTCATACACACTGTA
This sequence comes from Chionis minor, assembly GCA_013398295.1. Lineage (NCBI taxonomy): Eukaryota > Metazoa > Chordata > Aves > Charadriiformes > Chionidae > Chionis > Chionis minor. Next base: position 24,550 of record VZSF01003173.1, on the reverse strand, counting down.
TTCTGGTGAAGATGCCATAGAATCATTTCTATGTGAGAAGAAATATAATTAATCAGGCTGTTCTCTTTACTTTTGTCCAATGTCCATACAGTTCTTTTGGATCACTGAAACAAATTATAATAATCTGTCCTAACAAAAGCAGCTCATTTTAGTACCATGTTATGAAACACCCGTAGTGTCTATGGTGAATAAAGCTTATTAATTTGTCAGAGCAAGCGTGTCACATTAACTTCTATTTGGAAAGATACATGCCTTTTTTTTTTTTTTTCCTCCTTTTGGGAAGATTTTTTCTTATCTTTCTTATCAATAAGATATTTGTAGAAAATAAATTAAACTTATTAGGAAGGATTGGTAAAATGAATAATTCTATCATTAATGATTATAGTAATTGATAATTATACATTTATTGAAACTTGGTGTAAAAATACATGTAAAATTTTACATTTTGTATAGACTTAATATTATTTATGAATATACTACAGCTTAAAAAAAAGCTGTGAAAAGAACTTTTCAAATTATCACTGAATTTATTCAGAATCCTAATTATGCAACGCCGTTCTGATTTTTCCTCTGAATTATAGTAGACCATACATGATGTTTCAAAAGCTGTATACAGACTGCAGTTCATTAAGATAAGGGGGTTTTTTAATTATTTTTTTCATTCTGCTCTTTGTAGAACTATCATATCACCTGGAATGTTTTAACTTTAATTTTACTCTTTCTGCTGAGCCAGAGTGGTAATTTTAGCAAGTAACAGATTAATGGTTTTCTTTTTTTCCCCCAGAGGACTTTTGCCATGAGCTTATACTAATACAGGTCAAACTTTGAGCTAAAATAACTTAATAGTATCCTTTTAAGGAAGGACGGTAGTCTTCCTTTTGTTTTGCTAATGATATTACATAGTAGCATATTACTGAAAGGTAGGAAAATCTGCAGAGATTGAGTATTATTCATATTCACATTTCACTATAAAATAAGGTCTTCTCTTCAAGCACAAGTCTCTGTGCTAATCTGCTCTATTTCAATGCCTGAGGGAAAAACTGTATCTGTCAAAAAAGTTTCCTAACACAACTTAAATCAAATGTCAGGGTAAACTTTGTACTTGTTCTCTTTAGGGACATATCTTTATGAGCGTGTTTAATACTCAGAGGAGATTTACAAATAAATAGTTAAAAGAAAATTGTATCTGTTTTGCTCAGCCAGCAGTCTGTAACTCAGAAAGTTGCTCCTCAGCATGAAGAAACTGTATTTGAAAATAAAATTTTACTTCGTAATTGGGATACCTGAGTCTCCTGCTTGTGGCAGCCCTGTTGCTGGTAAGATGCTAGTAGAATGATGCCCTGTGTCACATTCTATTGAAAAAACCTTTTTTTTTTATATTGCACTGGCATATTAGTAGATGTTAGTTTTGAATTTCCTTCCCTGCATAGCTAAGGGAGAGGAGAATGGCTTCATGTGCACAGAACAGAGGGACACATTTTAATTGTGACAGTACACAGTATATATGTGTACTAAATGATATATATGAATAATTTATACTAAGTTATGAGGACCAGTTAGGAAAGATCTATTTTCATAAATAATGTCATTTTGACCCTTGTACATGGGAAAACAGAAGTAAAATCTTGATGTAATTATGGGTTCTCCCATAATTACACGGTCAGATTACCTAGTATATTTTAAATAGATGTCTACAATCTTTGACCTTCTAGCATAACACAGACCCCAAACAAATAAATGCTATTATTGTGGTGTATTATTGTGGTCAGGTATATTTTAGCTGGCTTTAAAGCTTAGGAAGAGCAAGCCTACATGTGTCCCCAAAGTACTGTATTACCATACTTTGTCAGGGTAAACTTGGTCCTTCTGGTATTTAAAATATGTGATGTACAATGTTAGAATGTATCCTGTTAAAAAAAATTCTGCTTTTTTTTTTTCTAGAGGTGAATATGTGTCAGGTAGTTTATAATTCTGTTTGTCTATTTATGTATTTATTATAAACAGTTTAAGGCTAACATCAGCACTATAAATCATTGTTTAGTTCTTCTGTTTCAACTTTGGAAGGTGGTAGATTTGGGTAATTATGTCTTGCTTAAGCCAATATTTCATAAAAGATTCCTAGGACAGATGCCACAGAAGACAATGTTGATCCTGCAATATGCAGTCCGAAGAATTTTTTAAAAAGTTTTGTACACATGTACTATCCCTTTGTATAGGTATCTATGACTAATTAGGTTCAATATGCCTCAATATTATTAGGCTTCTCTTTTTAAATTTTGTTATAGAAATAAAGGTGTTCAGAACTGTTTTTTGCTATGCCATTGTTGAGGAGTTGTAGTATACAATGTTTCCATACCCTACACTTTTTCTTCAAGAGATTGTGTATTTCAGTAGTTATCCTTTCTGCCCCCTATTGTCAAGTGCAATAGCCTGGAGAAAAGGAGTCTGAGGGGAGACCTTATGGCTCTCTACAACTACCTGAGAGAAGGTTGTAGCAAGGTGGGTGTTGGTCTCTTCTCCCAAGCAGCAAGCAATAGGACAAGACAAAACGGCCTCAAGTTGTGCCAGGGGAGGTTTAGGTTGGATATTAGGAAAAATTTCTTTACAGGAAGGGAGTCCAAGGATTGGAACAGTCTTCCCAGGGAAGTGGTTAAGTCACCATTCCTGGAGATATTTAAAAGACATGTAGCTGTGGTATCTGGGGGTATGGTTTAGTGGTGGACTTGGTGCTGTTAGGTTTGAGGTTGGGCTTGATCTTAAAGATATTTTCCAACCATATACTATGATTCTAATATGGAATGTCCCCTATGCATGTTAGTTTAACAAGGTCTCGGAAACATGGTTTCATGTAAGCTGCCTGCTGAGTATGTCATGGATGATCCAATTTCTGAGCAATCCCATGAACAGTTTGGGAGTGGGCTAGCAGGCAGGACCCACAAGCCTGCCAAGGAGCCTTCCAGCACTTTCGTAGGGCGGAGGATTGAGCTCCTGAGTCATGTTGAATTTACTAGTATTGCCAGGGAGTTCTTGGTATTTCTGTATTCTGCTATGACTGCAATATGTTTAAGTCAGTGCTTACTTTGAGCTGTTTGTTCTGCTGCCCCACCCAGATGTCTGGTAATTTTGTTGCTTTTGTGGTTTTTTTCACCTCAGATAAGCCAAATGAACTTTTTTTGCTTCATTTAGAGTTTTACTCTCCCTCTTTCATGTCTTGTTTGTTGGTTTGCAGCTACTTGTTCACCTATGTCTGCTGGAGGAAGACAAAGTAACTAAAGGCACAGTGACTAACATGTTGGATATATTTTAAGATATTAACCCTCTCTAAAGAATTAGGCTTAAAGATCTGCAAGCAAAAAGACTTGGAACTCTGCCTAATATACTTAATTCCTTCAGTCTGGTGATCGGTGCAGTCTATCTAGTGTAGGATGGACATAACCTGAGGATGCTAACAGCCTTGGGTAAAAAAGCAGCTAGGAAAACATGATCCTTTGTTATGTGACATATTCGCATCAGTAAAGTGTTATGTACTGCTACAGGATTGAAACCTACTCTTCTTTTAGTTATCTAAAGATGTGATCTTGAATCCCTGTAGCAAGCATCTGATCGCTTATAGCTCTCAGTTAACTTTGTGTATGCTGAATACTTTGCAAGAAAAATGACAGCAAGACATTGGGGTCTTTAACTGTTCGTTCCTTCTGTTCTTGTATAATTTCTCTTCTTTGCAGTGGTTTTCCAGCATTTTGCAGCATGGTTTTCCACACTCCATATTGTCCATGAACAGCACATTAGTATTTTATCAGACAAGCTATTGCAAAACCAAAAGTAATTCCATGTTTTAAACAAGTATATACTTACGAGGGGGGAATTGTATCACTGTGCAGTAGACACATACATTTGTAAGTAGTAAAGATAACTCATTCATCTTCTTATATAAGAACTTATACAGATACTTGTTACAGAATTATTGTCAAATTATTGCAAAGACTTTTATTTGTACCTTCATAAAGGCAAATAAACAGAAAACAGACATATCCACTCAGTGACATAAAGCTTAACAGATTCATGGGTCACATTTAGATGCTGAATCATGTCTGATGTTCAGTAGGTTATACGTCTGCTGGTAAAAAGTCAGGCAGATAAAAAAGATATGTCACTTTCAGCACTGTTTTGTCTTTCCCCACCAGTGGCGTTTTAAACAGAACATTCTCTCCTTACTAACCCTAAAACTACAAGTCCTGTGCCTAATTTCAGATGATACTTCACAGTTGTGAGTTTCAAGCAGACAAAACCAAATCTTTCCACAGGCTAGAGGAAGTGTCTAACTTTCTACAAAGCTGTCCTCTCTTACCTGTCCTTTGAGCACAGCAAGTATGAATTCCCACCCAATGCCTAGGTCTGATGAATGTCATTCTTGAAAACATATGCACAGTCCAAGTGTTTTGGCTTGATATTGTGAATTACTCTAAGCTGCACTCTGTCTGAAAGATAAACATTGCTCTGTTCAACCTTATAGGACCAAATTTGATCTTGTACCGCTAACCTCATTCTTTAACTAAATTTGTAGGGACCTCAGCATTTATGCTGATTTTCCACCTACAGATTTCAATGAGAAATATACCATAACATTCAGTTGGACTATTTTTCAGGGCTATAATACAGCTTTCAAAATTCCTGCCTTTAGTTCACTTTTGGTACACATACTAATGAAATTATATTGACAGTAATATATTAGTAGATAATGAATCAAAATTGCATTCAGTTACTGAATATTCTTCACTATTACACGTAGCTACACAGACCATCAGTAACAGGATGTTTCCTTTTTTTTGAGTACTTTCAGATAAAGTAGCTGTAAATATTTACGCTGTTATGAGTACTTGGATCTGATCCTGCAGTCGGAGTATGTAGAAAAAAAGTGTACTTTCTGCTGAAGGCTTAGAACGTGACCGTGTGGACAACAGTCATCATAAGGCAGGTGGCCACATCTGAGCTGATCATGCTAAGCTTCCTTTGTCATAAAGGAAGAAATTGAACGCTTCCTGAACATGTTTTGTCTAATCAGTTTTAGACTTTTTCTTCAGAATGAAATTAATCATGTCCAATGAGCACTAATTTGTCTCCACTAATTATAAACGGCATCAAGACAAGTAGGTCAAACTACCTGTAACATAGATATTTACATTTGGTCAAATGAATCCCACCCCAGATTTCCAAAATAATACATATATTTGAAGCTCAGGACACTGTAGTACCAAGAAAAGAAAGATTCATATTGTACATTCAATCTCACCATTGATATTTTTTGCCTTCCTATATAATCACAGAATGGTAGGGGTTGGAAGGGACCTTTGGAGATTGCCTAGTCCAACACCCCTGCCAGAGCAGGTTCACCTAGAGCAGTATTAAATTTTTTTGACAGTTTTAATTAGTGTGTAGATAATTCCTGTTCTTTAAAATAAGCAGGGTAAAAATAATTAGTAAGATATAAATAATTCAGGTACAAGAGACATTGGGGACCTCCTAGAGACCATAATCTATCAACAATTGGGAACATTAACATCAGGCATTCCAGCCATCTTTCTAATAAGAGCATTAAATATGCAGCCAGGTCCAAGAGACGAAAGTCGAGATCTGACCTCCATTCAGCAACATAAATAATTAATCCTTCTGTCTGTCTGTCTATCTACTTATCATCAATCTATTCCACATAGTCCTTCAGCTTGTTCTGTAAGTTTTGTAAAAAGAGAGGACTTGACTCAGGGAATTAAAGAAGTCTGTAACTAGAACCACACAGCTTAAAAAACCCTCCTTGATTGCACTCGATCTTTTCAGGAGAGTCATAAATTATTTTTTCTTTGTACTTGTGCTGATTTCCACTCTTAATTTTAGACTATCAGCGTTGAAGAGGTGGTTTGCTAACCTGATTATTTTGTTTGCTCTAGTGTTATATACAAATGTTTTGTTTTGCTTCTGTTGTCCTAATGTTAGAAAGAACATTCAGCAAGAACAGTATATTCCATGTAAGGCGCTACATGGCATTCACAGACAGGGTTTATTTAAAAAAGTTCTAATCTATTGGTATCTTTGAATAGGGTAACACTCATGTGATGAATCAAACCTGTTGAGTACGATGACTGGTTGCTATTTGGATGCTGATGGAAGTCCCTTTTGCAAGGGTCCATTTCAACAGTATATTCACCCGAATCAGCTGAGACTTTCCAAACCGTTCTAATGAATTCTTATAATCCAGGTAGCTGATGGTCCTATGTGACCACTTCAGAAAATGCATGATCATTCTCTGTGTATTATCTTAAACTGTCTACAAAACATCTCTTGTCTGTCTTTGCTATACATGAAAGATTGCTATGTGAACAAACCTGCATAAATAGGAACAGTTTACACTATTTTATATTGTTTATGTATGTTTGGGTCAATTCTGCATCAGGAATTTGTAGTCTCTGAAACTGCCAGATTCCCCACCCAAGAGAACAAACACAATTAAATGCACAAATAACACCTACCAATTTGCCTATGCACAACTTGCAGGAATGTTGGGGACTGTCCAAAATTCCCACTTTCTGCATCAGTTAATCAAATGTTTTGTTTGACAGTGTCTGGGAGTTCAGTCATTCATTTTATCTCAAGTCAGTCTGCTGTTTCAAATCCGTGCATTGTCTCTTCTGTGCAGAGACTAGCTGGGGGGTTTCTAGACAACACAAGGAACTGATGACTAAGAGCACTGTGGCTGCATGCAGGAATGCCCTTCACACCCAGCCAAAAAACAGTTGTAGCTGTGGGGAAAACAGCTTAATTTCATCCTTATATAACAATTATAACTTATGTTCCATGCTGACAGAAGTGCACAAATTACTTGGATGCCTAAGTGTGTAATGCACAGAGGACCTACAAATAACGTCCAGGGCTACTTTAGTGGAAAGAGGAGTCTTTCAGTGACTTACAACCCCCATTCTGGTTTCTGTACTAGGCAGAATAGATGAAACTCGCAAAGTTGGAAATCACTATCCAACTACATGCATTAATCACTGTGTCAGTCCACTTAAGGAATTTATTTATATTTTTGTTTTAAAATGTGAAGGGTTACTTTGGGGCTTTTTTTTACATGTCTTAGTACTTATATATACTCTTAGAGGACTTCTCAGCTAAGGTTCTTTTCAGATAACAGATTGCATTAGTACTTCCCATTATTATGGCCAACTTTTTCTAAATGTGACTAATTAAAAAAAAAAAAGGCAGCCAGCTTTATATCATTTGAATTAATTATATTCTGTATTCCATTTTTTTATGTGTAATTAAATACATTTGGGAAAAAGTTCATTCTTATTGTTCCTACACATGTTTTTTCATGATAATTGTTTCTATTACAGAACTAATTAAATATCATTCTGAAGTTCTCTCCTTTAAATGTAATTACCTTTTAATGAAATGTATACATATTTCTCACTATTATTGGTTAACATTTAGCTACTTTTTCTATTTCTCTCTCTTCCACTTATTGCTACAATTAAACTTTGCTCTTACATAATGCTATTAACATGGGAATCTTGGCAGAGGCAAAAATATGCAGTCTATTTTATCCAGAATGAATAATCACAGGATACTAGATTCTAGATTTCAAGAAACAGGTCTTAGATTTTTTTACCCTGACATTTTGATGTTTGGCTTAGCACTTCACTCTTATTTGCCTGAGTATTTACATGTTCTGCACTTCTCAATGAAAAGTGGAAATATTAATTCAATAATCAGACCAAAGAAATGCCTTCCTTAAAGAGGAGAGATCTAGAAAGGTCTTCTAAGATCAGACGTCTGACTTCCTTAATGACCTGTCTCCCTTCACTGCAAAGAAGATTCTAAATTTACCATAACCAAAGATGATAAAATGGATGATATGGATTCCTCTTTAAAATGTTTCAGATTGCACATCCTAACCAATGATACTCTGAAACAAATTGTCTTAAAATACTGCCCTTTGTGGCTTGACATTGGAAATGAATACAAAACATTGGTTTCCTGAGTGCTAGAATTTTCCTTCTGGTCACTTTTGTGAGCGCTGTCCCATGGGGGACTGTTAGTCTGTCAAGTCTACAAATAGAGATTAATTCTAGCTGTAATTCATTACAAAAAGTTTCATGGCATGATCTTTCTACAGCTGCTTCTTTAAACCTTAAAGACCTAAGAAGTCAGGGGAGTCAGAACTCACAGTGGTGGGGAGAAAAAAAAGTGATAGAGATAATTCAAGAAGATAGACAAGTATTAGGGGATGTGAGCAATTAACTACGTGATGATGATGTAAGCCACATGTTCTTAGCTTACTTTTCTAAAAATCTATATCATTCTGTGAATCCACTGGATATGATACATAACTGACAGGTAAAGTTAGGATACACGTAGTGTGCTCAGAGACTAACTCAACTTCTAGCCAAAGCCATTTATGAATAACTTATCAAATCTGCACGTGTGCAAACAAGATAGGGATTGTGTTTCTGTGATCTTCTCAGCAATAAATGGGTGCAAATATGAGTGAAACATCAATCCAACATAATAGCATTTTATGTTAATTTTACAGTCCCTTTGTGCAGACACAAGTACAAAAGTATGGAAGAGATTTCTGAAGTTCCTTCTAAGAAATAAAAAGGATTGTTCACAAATCTGTCTGCCTATTCTGAAATCATGTCACCTCCACATCTGTGTAAAAAGTAATTGACTCTTGTTAATAGCTTGTATAGACATGTTAGCTCTTTTTCTGTTTGGATGTTCGATTATGTATCACTAATAGTACATGGATGTTGGATTGATGTATCGACATAGTTTACCATACAGTGTGCAAAAATACTATTCCTTATGGAGGAAGGCTGTGTGAATGGGTTCAAAAATGCAAAATCTCTGAGGTGAATTAACAACGTTAAAATTATGTATGATTGATTACTGTGCATAAGTGCTTTATTATTAATGTGAAAGATGTGTCTGAAAATAGTCTTTGCCATCTAAACATCACAATTTGGCTTTATACTTAAAATTTAAAAGATTCTGTAATTTATGCAGTAGAGTTGCGTTACTGGAGTTGGCTCCTGCACCTTCTTTTCAAAGATCTGATATCAAAAGGAGAAGCTTGAGTGTTTTTGTTAACCAGACAGACTTATCTGTCAAATAACAGTTTCATAATAGAGATTTCTCAGTGCAGGTTATGCTGTGTTTGAAAGGGTGTGGGAAGCATGAAGTAACTCATTTAACAATAAGATAATAGTTATTTCATTAATCTCTGAAGATAATGGCACAGATTCATAACTACTTTTACATGCATGGCTGGAAAGAATGCTCTTTTTGAAAAGTAGTGTAATGGCAAAAAGAAGCAGTGTTTCTTCATACTCAGGTACATCAAACAAAATCTTAGAGTGAGCTGCATAGTTCCCAACTAGAAATAAACCTTGGATTTCTAATTTGGCTGAATACAACAAAGGAAGAAAAAATCTCAGTCTTCTACACTGTGATATAGAATTATGTTAATTCTTTATGTCTCAGACTGTCAGACTCTTTAAAATTTAATAATCAGAAATGTAGATGAGCAGTTGAAGGTTATAATTCTTGGACAGCAATACTGAACCACCAGTAAAATATGCTCTAAAATTACCAAGAGATTATTTTCTGTCTGCTTATGAAAGAAGTATTTGTTATTTCCCAGTCTGTCCTGGAACTACTTAAAATCATTAAATCGCAAACAGAAAAATCTGTAACTGGACTCTTTCTTTGCTAGGCCAAACATCAAGGCCAAAACCAAACTACTCAAACCTTCTATGTTATGCAGAGTGAGGGATGATAACATACAAAATGCAGAAACCATATTTGGAATTGTAAACATTATTCCAGACTAGATTTCTTAATGTTTTAGAGCAGATTAATAAACTGCATCATCTCTTTTATGCATGTATATCCATAAAAGTATCAGTCATCTTACAGTTGCCAGTATCTAGAATAATGCTGCAGCCCGATAGTTTTCACCTTTGACAAGTATATTAAATGTGCATAGAGGGTTTATAAAGCCTTTTTGTAGGGCTCTCTTCATTGCAATTCTGATGTGAACTGAGGACATGGCATGTTAGCTTAGTAAAGGTAAGGTGTATTACAGAATCACCAGGGTTGGAAGGGACCTCCGGAGATCATCTAGTCCAACCCCCCTGCCAGAGCAGGTTCACCCAGAGCAGGTTGCACAGGATAGCATCCATGTGGGTTTGGAATGTCTCCAGTGTCGGAGACTCCACCACCTCTCTGGGCAGCCTGTTCCAGTGCTCTGCCACCCTCAAAGGAAAGAAGTTCCTCCTCATGTTCAGATGGAACTTCCTATATTCAAGTTTGTGCCCGTTACCTCCTGTCTTATCACTGGACACCACTGAAAAAAACCCTTCTACCATCCTCCTGACACCCTCCATTTAAATACTTAAAAGTATTGATGAGATTCCCCCTCAGCCTTCTCCAAACTAAAAGTACCACCTGGCTGTCTATTTGCACAAGTTGTACACACACCGTACCAACTAGACTAGGATAGAAAGCTATAGTTTGCTACTCAGCAAGACAGTTTGTGTCTATACACAGAGTGAATAAACTTAGCAGCTCATTCTTCTGCCAATATGCCACTAGTTGTATGGTTATTCCCTTTTACGAGGAGCTGCAATGCACACTTAAGCAAAAGAGAAATAGTTCCCAACATTTGATGAACGGTATTTTGTACAAAGTTTTTTGCTCTTCAAAAGCTCCCCAAGAGAAAAAGATACTGGTAATTTACTTTTATTGAAGCAGACCTCACTTGGGAGTAAATTTGTGTGAGGAGGATGACAGAAGATAGATAAGGCAAATTTCCTCTCTGTGCCTCCTGTTTTTAAATCCAAAGAAAACATCAATGATGCATCTTTTCACACTGTGCCTTTTTAATTCATGTGTTTGGATGCATTTAAGGCGTATTTTGGCACATTTAGAGCGCTTGCTCTAAACAGTAAAAGATGCTGCACCTGTATGGGGCTGTTCCATACCATATAGACTGGCATGTGCTGGGACATGCCCTTTGTGAAGAAATCTAGGTGAGAAGATCTGGAGAAAAGGCCACTGTGATGTGCATGAAGATCATGTTGCCATACATAGTGTTGATACAGTGTTGCTGTTTAATCCTAGCTCACTCATTTTCCCCCAGAATTTATTTCAATACGTCTTGCAATCTCTCCTGTTTCACTGCTCACTGCTCCCTGCCGAATGCAATAATGCAGGATAAAAACGTGCAAAGCAACCTTCATCTTTCTCATGTTTTAAAACCTGGTACAAAGAAAACATCACTGCTACTGAAACTATGCCATTTTAAAGTCCAAAAACTTCAACCAGCATAGGATTTGCCTCTCCATTACTCATCACAGAAACCTGAGAGCCTATCATCCCTGGTATCTCCCCTCAGGCAAATATTTTTTTTCATGCTCCCACTAAGATCCAGGATCAACAAAGTACAAGATGCCTTACATCCTTCACACTGATTCAGCCCTAGGAAATACCAGTCTTCAGTTTTAACTTTACTTTGACAGCTTTGACAGAATGGGTCACCAGCATCCTGCTTCATTGGTAATCACAATGAACAGCCGCCTTGCTAAAGGCCAGCAAGTTCAACAGTTCGCTTCCAAAGCAACGTCCACCACAGTTACAATAGAAGCTTTTCAGATTTCAGGCCCATGCTAGCTTTTTGATTTCAAGTTGTAAACCCTTTCAGGACAGAGGTTATGCAAAGACTTATATGCATTGAACATTCTTTTCCTGCAGTCTACAGGCTGATCCTGACACTTGAGCCCAGGAATCACTAGCAGCTTGCCAGATGCTGCTGAACCTTACATTGCTGTGCTGGTCTGAAAGGCTCCCTACTCAAGATGCCTGCTGTTACTTTCCCTCTAAGACCAATGTGTTATAACAAGGCATGCCTATTGTGTTTTTCAAAATGCCACAGACAGAGAAAAAATGTGAATTCTTTTATTAATATATTTATATATTTATTATTGGAATAATATAACGTAATTTTTCTACAGTGGCTGAATTCACCTGAGAAGGTGTCAATATATGTGTTGTATATTTAATTTCTCTATACATACAGACTTTTTTCACCAAAATCACTCCAATATTAGAAAAAAGGAGAAGGTAGGGCTTTACAAACAGCTGTTTTCACTCCTGCTTTAAGGAAAAATAATAACTTACATAATGTTTATTAGATATCTGACCAGGATTATGTTAAAGTGAGGAAGTTCATTGTGCCAGTGAATGCAAATAACATTTTAATTTTTATTAAGTAGAAGACTTATATTTACACTGTATATTAGCCTAAAGCTGAATCCTACCTTTTGTTCATGAAGTTAGAACATCAATATTTCTCATTCTGACCTGAAAAACTTTTGCTACTGCTAGGATTCAGTGTAGCATTTTAAGTTTTACTCTAGGTTTACATGTAATATATATGCAACTGTAATATAATAGCAGTTCATTTAAAGTATTTCTGTTTCTCAGTGACTATAAATTTATTTTCAATTTTCTCATATTCCTACTGCCATTTATATGTTTTCTTGTGGGCAGCTATTCTCAGCTTCATCAGTACTCAGCTCCCATTTCACAACCTGTCAAATGGCTGCTCAGGCAGAAAAAAAACATCCCTATGTAGTCTCTGCAGACAGAAAATTAGCCTACTCATACTTACGTCTCCCCATGGGAATTACCAATTCACTGATTGCTGTAAAGGCTGCCATCACTAAAAGGAGTCGTCAGTGATCACTGAAAAAAATAATATAATGTAATGTCAGTAATTTCTACTTCAGATGAGTTCCATAAATTTTGCCTGTTTCCATACCCTCCACTACTGGCTGCACAATCACTCATCTTTTTAATCTAGTTATGAAACCAGTACTCAAGTGCTTGAACCACATATTTTGGAGCCACAAGACATGATTTCTTTCACCTAACTCTAGACATATACGAAGCAGACTTCTACATATGAGAAGTAGTTATCTTGCTTCCTTTATATTGGAGACATTTAATCACTTAGAGATAGGGTTCATCTGCCCTGTGTTAGACACCTGTTTTAGGATACATCTACGGCTGCTCAGATTAATCCTATCTAAAGTGACTTTGTCATAGAGCACTAAGACTATTAGAGACTTAAGAATAAATGTAAATATTACTAATGTTTTTTTCTGCAAGCCTCCTTTGATGAAATACAGAAAATTAGAACTTCTAATGTCTTTTCTGACAGAATATGGTAATAGCAGAAAAATATAAAAATCCAGTTCTCTGGGTTAATCAGGGTTCTCCATGCAGTGTGGGATCCAGTGACTTATTAAATATTTTTAATTTCTGCTGGACTTACTCCTAATAGTAAATATAAAAATATTATTAAGACGAATTTATTTCCTGGATTTTTTAAAAGACAGATTCAATACAGATACGTAAGAACATTCAGTTATATTTAACATTCCTTATGAGTGGTTTGACTTCCTTATGAGATGATCTGACCTCTTAATCAAGTATGTTATGATTCTGATGAGTTGATGTCTATGTTTCCTAAATATTCATGTCAACAATGTATAGAACTGAAGAATCTCTTCCACTGATATCTTAAAGTAGTAATTTTGATGCTCCAAGAAAATAACTGTAAGTATATATTAATGTAGCAGCAGTATTTCCTTGCTACACCCCACTAAATCCAAGATTTCTTTTTAGTAAAGAAAATGATATCATGTATCAACTCTGTTTAAAAATAAAATGGAAACAAAACATTAGATTGGTATTCAACTAGACAAAAACTGAATTTGTCTAGCATTAGGAAACACTAGAAATCTGTTATGATACAACACATACACTTTGTCCAACCCTTGCTTTCTAACAGTAGTTGCCATAACTACTAAAATACTTCTTGTATATGTTTTCTGCTTCAGCTTTATACACAACAGTCAGAAATAACGATAATGTGAAAAATTATGACCTGCTACAAATGCTGTAAAAAGCTACATGATGCTATATTTTGTATGTGATGAAGGAGAGATGAGCGTAAGTGAATGAATGAATTGCTTAGGGCTGATGTGTACAGAGAGTTTTATGTAAGTGTCCTGCCTACCCTAGTCAATCAGTTATAAAAGTCAGGCCATTGAATCTACTGTTTATCCTGAGGGCATTAATGTCTAAAGACAATAGTTTTCCCCAACACTGTTGGTCTAATGGTCTGTTCCTGTGTCACTGTATGTGGCTGGCCCTGGAAGGCTTTGCGAGGTGATCCCTTCAGCTCCTTCTACAACCTTTCCCATAAGTGCTCTAGCCCTCTCATTGTGCAATAATACTTGAAATAACTGGATGCAAGACCACACCAATAAGTTCTAAAATAAAAAGAATTCTACAGACATTGCTATTACCATTCTGTCTCCAGCTGGGACAGGGAGAGACAAGTAACCTACGTGTCAAACTCCAGAATAGATATCAAAGATGTGATTCTCAGTTAGAGATGGAATTCCATCTGAAATATAGAGTAAGGTGACTGGGAGAAGTGGATCTCAAGGTATATTTTTCTCCGACATATTTGCTGTTAGGCTAATTTTTGGTGCTTGTTATGCAGAATGTTAGATTTTGTAGAGCGTATTTTGAATATTTAGCTGTTCTGACTACATAAGGAAGCCAGATTTTCTGTTCAGGACTCCAAACCTTATTGACTACATACATATGTATAAATGACATGCCACAGGATGTTGCATTTTTTTAATCTTTTCATAGACATTGCCTTTCTTATCTCTTCAAGATTCTTCTGTCTTTGTTCATCATTCTGTGGAAAGTATAAGGAAAGATCTTGTAGGGGAAGAAAAACTCTCCACATGGTTATATACCTAATAATTATGTATATAAGAGAGAAGAGAGTTGTGTTTGTGCAGGAAGTCTTAACAGCAGAATTTTCCAACTTGTGTATTTGACTTTGTAAATGTAATTTACATTTATCCATTAATCCTTCCCCCCCATCCTCCCTTCCGCTTCTCTTCTTCCCTTCCTTTTTATTTTTACATAATTAAATGTAATTCTTGTTGCTTTTATCTGTAATTTATAAACCCAGATTTATAGAAAATTTGTAGAAACTTTGTAGAAAACTAGTATTTTTCTTGACCACTTTTCATTTCACCTGGTTTTAGCTGAGGCAGAGTTAATTTTCTTTCTAGTGGTTGCTGCATTTTTAGATTTGGTGTGAAAGGAATGACAATAATGTATATTGTTTCAGTTGTTGCTAAGTGATGTTTTTACTAGTCAAGGACTTTTTTCAGCTTCCCATAGAAACTGAAAAGGAGCTTAGATGGAACATTGAAATGACCAGTGGAATATCCTGGACCACAGTCGTCAAGCTCAGTATATAAATGAGGGTTGGCTGGGGTGCGGGAACCTACGATCACTGCTCAGGTGGAGCAGGGCAACCAACTCACTGGGTGGTGAGAGTGATTTGTGTTGTATTACTTTATCATGTATATTCCTTTACCATTATTATTATTATTTATATTGTTATTTTCCTTTTTCTATTCTTGTTCTATTAAACTGTCTTTATCTCACCCCCCAAGGTTTTTTTCCCTTTCCTTTCACTTCCTTTTCTCCTTCTTCCGCATGATCTTTTTGGCAGCTGCACGGTCCTAGCTGTCAGCTGGGGTTAAACCACAACAAATGTTTAAAAAGTACATTTACAATTAGTTCTTACTGACATTTTAAGAGGAAAACTAATTGATTAAATTTAAATGGATAAGATTTATAGAGATGAAGACCCCCAGTCCTTTCTTGACAAACTTACTAAGTATAAGATAATGCATGACTTAGTACAGGCTCAAAAGGTTTTCTGGAAATTTCACTTATATTCTGTCCTGTCTGTATGATTTTATGAAGGTGACTATGACCAAAAAGGGGAACACAGCTTATATGCAAAAGCCAAGTGTTTACTATTGGTCTACTTTAAACCCAAGGTCTAATTGTGATACAATGAACAGTTACTAGCAATGCAGATACAAAGGTACTACCGCTAAGAGTCCATATGATCTTATTAATACAAACATTGTTAAGAATACAGTTAAAATTATTTTAAAAAAAGTAATTCTGGTATCTACCATGTTTTCCATGATGTTATGCTCATCCATCCTCTGCATGTCTAGGCCTCTAAGGGAGGCTCTAGGGTCTTTCTAAAGTCAAACTGGGGAGGGGATAGACAAGGGGACTGTATGATCAAACACTCAACGGTCAGCCTCAAGTGAAGAGCTCAAGAGTGTTATGTTAATGATTGGGTTTCCTTCTCCCGTTTTCTGGGATGAGATCAATCATTTCCTCCTCCTTAATCCAGGACTCACCTGCAGCTATTTTTATACATTTTCTAACATATTTTATTGAACTGCTGCTCCTTGCTACATCTAAATTTATTGTGTATGGTGCATTTTGCATATGTTAGACAATTGCTTCTTGTTCTCTTTGCCCTTAAACTGGTTTTCTTCCAGTTATCAAGTCTGCATTGTTTTAGCCATGAATAATTGACCATTGATGACCTGTTTATAGCTTTGGGGATAGCAACTTGTTATTACTGTTTATTTTAAAATTTAATTATACCACTCAATTATACAAAGCTAAACAAAAATACAGCAAATTACGCAATAACCACCTGTTTGATATGTTGTTTTAGTTGTTATTATAGCTAATTAAGCTAAATTAAATCTCCAGACAAACTGAGTCTTTCAGACAAAGGGTGAAAAGTATCCTCTTTGGAGCTTTGCCAAGTTAATATGGTAACTGTAGCTTGTTACTAGCACTGCACTTACTTATGCATTTGTCTGCAGAATATACTCTGAAAGTTTATTTTATACATTTGTTGTTGTTTGTTTGCTTGGTTTTTGTTTCTGATATGGGAAATGTTTCTTGGAGTATTAGTGAAAGGAGGAATAATGGAGAGTCTTTGCACAAGTATAACATTGCCCACTCCTTGACCACAATGGCATTCATAAGAAATTGTAATTCACTGGTTATAAAAGTTTATAAACAGGACAACACTTTAAAATAAGTCCTCAAAATAATTTGTAATTTGGGGTAGATATACCAGGAAAATAAATTAGCCACAGAAGATGGAAAAAGATAGCAAAGAAATTTTGAGATACATTCAGCAGAGCTGCCTAACCCATCTCTTTTTCATTACTAACCACCCAGTCTTTTCTTCTGAATCACAAATACAGCTTATAAATTACTGTTGATTTAGTCAGTTATAAACTGTGTTACTTTCCCAAGCTCTGTGCGGTTTACGTAGATATTGCACATTCAGTATTTGGACAATATGACTTCTGTAGGGGCTTTGCTACCGGTTGGCCAGGAGAGAGTCAAAGGTCTTTGCCTGAAAGCACTTTACCCTGAAGGGATTTTGTCTGAGGTATCTGATTTTGTTTACACAAGGAAAAAAAATCCCAGACAAAAAAAAATGGAGAGGTCACAAGGAACTTAGAGAAATATAATTTTCAGTTCTCATTTCATGGCAGAGAAGAGAATGTAGCTTTAAAAAATTAATCTCTCACTGCTTCTTCCCTCACTGCAGAGTAGGGTTATCAAATTCTGGGATAAAAGGGTTAAAGGATTTTAATTTTTTCTTAAAGTGTCAGCATGTTCCACATTACTTCTTCCCACAGAAGAGAACAGTAGTTCTGTAGACTGAGTCAAATTTTATTTGAACATTCAGCAAAGTAAATGATTACTTTGGATATCATTTTATAGTGATAAGATTTCAGCTAATAGACTTGATTAGAACTGAATCAGCAAATAGTTTTGCTTTTTCCTTTAAGGAACCTGAGTACATAGAAATGGCTATAAAATGCTGAGAATGAACAGCAAAAATGTGTCTATTTTTGTCAACGTTTAAAAATCCAAGCCAGGAAGAAGTCCATCTTGCCTTATGGGCTGAGGTGTTATAATGGCTTATAGTGAGATAAAAAGGTTGTTTCAGAAACAACTTTTGTCTCATAAAAAGCAAAAAATTTTAAAATTTGTGTGACTAGTCTCAAACTGCTTTTTTCCCCAAAATGAAAAGTGTACAATATTTGTGTGTCTGTATGTATTTGAGGTAATTACACTTGTGTTTGTGAGATATTAGTAAAATCTGACATTTTTCTTACTAATGAGATCCAGTCCTTAGAACTTAAGAACAGCAACTTCTGTAGCATCTCATCTTTTCTCTACAAACACATTAGAAACCATCACAACTGAAATAAAAAAATTGAATACTCAGGAAGCACAAGATTTTCAGGAAAGAGGAACCTTCTTTTGTTTATATTGGAATAGATCATTGTTCTTAAAGATCCTGATCTTGACTAGACCTTTCTGTACTCGGATATCCACAAAAGGTTGCAAGGACATAGTCACTGTCATGTCAGTCCGCTTCAGGGACTAGACTACAGCAAGGACCAAAATTTGAAATGTAGCAGAGGAAGTACACACAAGGATGGTATTGTTCTCTAAGGATGGCAAAAAAAACACAGAAAGCTAAATAATGTTATCAATAACACCATGAAGAAAAATTAAGAAAGATTAAAATAAGTAAAGCTCAATTTTAAATTACAATAATACATAACACACAGATCTTTTGTCACCATTTCTTCATCAACTTTTTCACACGGTATTTCATGTGAATGCTTGAAGCATTTTTAGGAATGTATTTAAGTATGGAAACAGTCTTTCCCAGAAACTGAATAAAATGCTCATCAGTAAAAGGAAAGGCTGGAATAAATTACAGTTAAATTAGTTCATCTTTGATAAAAATGTACTTAGAGAGTAGTTATCAGTAGTTTATTCCCCAGCTGTAATGAAGTATCACCAGCGCTTGCCTAGGTACTGGTGGGTCCAACCAAATTCTTTAATGACATGGAACAAAGCATCACGTTTTCATTTTAGAGCAATTCAGGTGAGACAGCTTCAGGCTCTTCAGAGAACAAAGACTGGATTCAGACAGATCCTGAGCAGTTGGAGCAATGGTCTGAAACAAGCAGGATAGGATTCAGTGGAAGCAAGGGCAAAATGCTGCGGTTAGCACAGCAGTCAGCCAGACCCACACAACCCAAGGAACCAGCATGCCCGGAGTTTTAAAGGAAAAAAAATAGCTGACGGATATAGTGGACAACAGACATATGTGTCGATGTTACAAACTGTTTCCAGAAATAAAACAATTAGAGAAGTTAACTGAGAAAACTGTCAGGACCTTAATGTCCCTGCTCAGCCCCCCCAGTACCTCCTCTCACCTTGCCCACAGCCCAGGACCTCATGCCAAATGCCCTAGGCCACCAACCCCTGCCCCAGAGATGCCACAGTAGGACCGGTTTCCAGCTCCCTGCAGCCCTGCCCTGCCTGGCCATGGGTGCTGCCACACCAGGACCACCTGCACAAGTCCCATCCCAGGGACGTGCTTGATGCCCAGGGCTGGGGCTGCTCTTGGTGCCCCTGGCTGCCCTGCTCCAGGCTGGGTGGTAAGAAAACTATTCTGGTTCAGACAAAATTTTTCACCTAACTATTCCATTAAAATATGTAACTTTTTTTGCATTTTCTGAAAGAAGAAAAATATACTTAGTATAGATGTATGTCTTGTTTGACATAAGCTAATATCTTAAATTTATGCTCTTCTACAATAATAAATACAAACTGAAACTTATGACCTATTTTAAGATTCCCTTTAATCAATATTATAACAAGGAGCAATATCAGATAACATAGTAACAGTAATGTTTATTTTAAAAAATACATTTAAGCAATGTTGACTACAAATTCTCCAACTTTTATGGCTAATTTAGTATGATATGTGTAGTATGGACTGGTTTTGAATGGGATTCTGTAATTCATTATTTATATATACTAGGAATTATGCTGCCATTTTTTGCTAAGCAGGATGTTTTTCTGCTAGTAGAATGGTGCCCCAAATAGTGTCTTTACATCAGTTATTTTTGTTTTCAATATTTTTTAAGTTCTTTTATTAGTGACAGGATTTATGCCTCAAAAATTCCTAAGAAGATATTCTCTTTCACTACCAGTATCCCGCATTCCCATTCTTGCTCAGTGATTTATTTATTTATTTTTCTCAAAATGAATGTTAAATTGTATTCAACTTTTAAGTATTTTTTTAATTATTTTTGCTTGGATTTTCTTTCTGTCCTGTTGCACATCCTTTTAAGATTTCCACTGTTTTTGCAATAATGTCTTTTGTTCCATTCTGTTTATTTTGAAAGATATATCCACTCCAGTTCCTAATGTATTGTTTGACACATTCTATTGTTTTTATGTAACCCCCTTGTATTTGTAATGACTTTTCTTTCTCCCCACATAATTAGCTTTGCAGTGAAGCAAGAACTGAAAAGATGTCTTCTGATCACAGATATTTTTCTCTCTACTGGACAGAAAGAAAGTAGTATTAAAATTTATTGTGAATAAGTGAAATATTCCATTCTGAATTATATTGAGACTAAATAGGCTGATTTTAGATTAGCTGGAACAAGGACTCTGTATGTAGTTTAATAGATTGTTTCACAGCGAGAGGCAAAGAATTTGTGAGAGCAACAGGCAGAAATGAAAACTTGGGAGAAAGCAGCAAGGAGTTAGGTTGTCTGCAAAGCATTTGTATTTTAGCTGCAACTACAGAATCTCTATATCATACTTCTAATAAAGATACTAGTTTTTAAGATCTGTAGGATCTCCACATACTTATAAAAACATACAAAACCTGTCAGTTTTGAATGTAGAATTTAAGGTCAAATCATCCTCAGTTAATGATTGCTTTGGTTTCTTCATTTGCATGAAATGGACATTTAACATGATAATTTGAAATAATTTCAATTTATTGATAAGATGCAATTCTGAAATTCAACTGCATATTCTAGAATTATTTTGCTGTTTCACTCTTTTCATAAAGGCAATGGCTAAAATGATAAATGGGAAGTCTTCTTTCTCACAGTAGCCACTGATTTCTAGGAAAAAGTGATTTTGCTCATCTTCACTAATTTCATCAGATTATGAAAACAGCATTTCAGGAAAGGAATTAAGTTGATCTTAGATGTGTCTTTTTTTCCACATGTTGGTGAAGGTTTTGTAAGTGATGAAGGAAAACTTCTAAACTGCATAAATTAATTAGCGATTGGTTTGTCTGATTCAAAACATAAACAGGTATAAAAGAGAAATATATTACTATTAATAAAATATTATTTTTTCTAAGCAATCCTAAATTGTGAGTATTACCAAATCTGCTAGAAAGGCCAGATGTTGCATGGAACTCATTGTGCTCTTAAGACATACTCCTATAAAAAACAACTCAACACACACTCTTATTTTTTGCTGTTCTAATTACTGCTCTATCGCTACTGGTGGTTTTAACTACCAGATCAAAAACTATTTCCCTACTGTCACATAAAGAAAGGATGATTTTTTCAAACATAAAAGTGGGTCTCTGTAAATATTAGTGTTATATCCTAAGGAGTTCCTTGTTTGGATTTTTCATAGGTCTCAAAAAAGTCTTTTGCCTGATTAGCTATTTTGGCAAAACCCACCCAATGATAGCGTGTTCTATGCCAACAAAGAACAAAAGAAACAAACAAAAAACCTTTAAAGTTAAATAATCAAGAATACTCTGGGGTGGTTTTTTTGGGTGGTTTTTTTTTTTTTGGCTACAGGCATTCTAGTAAGCATGCTTGGGAATGCTCCTGGGCCGAGGCTAGTTGGCACAGAACAGTCCATATTTAAGGTAATAAATTTTCTCTGCCTTCAAACTACAATGACTGTATGCAAAACCCTATTGGAGGTGGTTCTTGTACTTTTTAATACCAGAGCACACCTGGGAATTGTTCAGGAGAGTGCTAGTTGGAGTAGGTTATATTTATCTTAGGCAAGGTTTGAAACATGCCTAATTATATTTCAGTGCTGGACAGGATTTAGTGTACAAACATAGTTACAACTTCTGTGTCTCTACAAAGAATTTTGCTAGCAAAGCAGCATTATTGTGTGTCTGAATACACATGTAGGTTTTTTTTTTTCATGGTGTTAACTGAGGTAGGTAGGCTGGCCGAAAATTTTGGGGTAGTTTGTTGCATCTAATAGCAAAAACAGTACAAGAAAAACCTACTCTACAAAAACAAAGCTAAAACAGTTGCACTGGAAAGATCATAAATGGTAATGTGCCTTTTCTATGGATTTTTTTTAGCAATGTTTACTTCTCTCATGTACTATCAGAAGTTTTCAGACTAGCAGCGTGGGAGGAAGCTGTGTGTGGCAGTACCAGTGATTACAAGAAAAGTGAACCAAGGCCAGGAACTAGGAGACAGTGTGAGAAATTTCCTGCCAAGCAGAGAATCTTGCAGAGCAAACTCACAGCTGGCTTCCTACTTATCTGACGCCAGAGGATATCAATGACCAGGACTGATGGAAACCTCATGTATACACATGAGAAACACAGTTAACACAGCGGTCATTGTACTGATAAAGCAAAAAGGATCCAGAGGTGTGCTGGTCACAGAAAAAAACCTGCAGTGACTATGCACCAAAGGACATGATCCCCAAGACTTGGTGTAGCCAAATCAAGTCCTTTGATAGCCACTACTAATAAGAGTTTTCTGATGCTGGATGCCACCCTCCTGGTCCATGCTATAGCAAATGCCTGGTGCTCCTCTCTGGCGTTGAAAAATACAGCAGTGATCCCACCTGTAGAACATATCCTCTGATACAGATGCAGCTCCTTCAACTGGCACTGTATTAGAGAAGAATGTGAGCAGCATTCAAACAGGAGTTTGAAGAAGAGATTGCATAAATAAGAGCCTAAACTCTATACAAGTGAGAGGAAAGGTATAGCTAACACAAAGAACTTCCTGGAATATGGATAATTATGATTTCTTGTAGCCTCTAGATTTGAACTGTTTGTTTGTCTATGTTAGATTATGTGATTAAAAGTTCATCTCAGTAAACAGACAGGAACACAGAGGAAGGAAACCTGACAAACTAACTGGAGCCACCTGAGAATCCTGGCCCAGGTCTTCTGAGAGCTGTCACAGGTTCAGCTTTGAAAGATATTAAGGTGCATCAATGAGAGTTGAGGGCTGCTGTCCAGACCACTTTACAGACAAGTTACTAGATAAGGAGTGTGCACATATGGGATGCTGGGATTTTTGATCCCAAGAGTGTGCACTTCTTATGGGTTCTTGGGATTGTACCCAGATTTACCATGAGGTGTTTAGTGAAAAGGACCAAAGGTAGGAAAAGGGAGGGAACAAAGTAGTTTGGGGAGGATCTGGCATGGGAAAACAGAGGTAAAAGAAGGCAAAAGGGGCCAGCCATGTGTCAACAACTTTCTGACCAATACACTTGTCTGACTGTAGACAGGGCCTGTCGGAGAAAAGGGGTCCCGAATCAACAACGGCACATCGATACGATTAGAAATGTTGTCCATTTATTCTGCCCGCCAGCAGTCTTTTTATCCCAGAGATATGTTTTCACACGGCAAACAGCATACATGTTAGATCCTTATTGGTTAGTTACATTTGAAATACGCGCCTACAGTCTTTCTTTGCTGGAATATTGAAACCAGTCACGTAGTCAGGTTTCTTCTCAGTATCGCTTCATGCGCCCGCTTTCCATATCAGAAAGAGAATGTTGTCAACAACTTTCTTCCTCTCTTCATGTCCTTGAGCGGGCTCAGGATAAGCAAGCGCCAGCACATTTTTCTTACAGCAGGCCAGGATTGTCCAAGTCAGTCAAAATTAAGTCGTGTCCATTTCCCACCAGAAATTCTCCTACAAATCCCCCTTTTTCTTTTTGGACAATCCAGGCCTGGTGAACAATTTTTTCTAACCTTTTCTTGATACATGATAAACAAGAAGCAACGACAACAAACATAATCAGACCGTATAGGACTAAATGTAACAATTCCAGTGAAAGATCTCTTAGCCATCCGGTAATACCCCACCCCTTCAGCAGATTTTTCAATCAATCATCGTTCACCTGTAATTTCTTCACCTGATTCTTCATAATCTGAATAGCTTTGTGCACAGACTCAGAATGATCAGACAGGTTCATACAACACATTCCATCCAAATCCTCACATCCATGACCATGCGCCAATAACAAAAAATCAATAGCAGCTCTATTCTGCAAAGTAGCGTGCCTTATACTATTCACATCACTAAGGAGACCACTTTGTGCCAGCGAGGTTAGATTACTTTGTTTGGTAAGCCAACAACCCAGTTTTTGTAAATTAGTTAAAGCATTTGCAACTCCCACTCCTGGGGCCAGTAGGCTGGCTGCTATAATTCCTCCTTTTGACCAGAATTCAACTCGATCATCACATTCCGGTTCAAATGCATGTTTGCTTGATCTTTTTTGTCTATACGATCTTCGTCTATGTTGCCAAATCTGTGTGTTATTGGGGAATAGCACTGTTAAACGACCCAAACTACATGGTCCACCTTGTAATTTTTATGGGATACGTGGCCAGGCTCGACCCCCACAGATTAGAAATGTACCT
>VZSF01003168.1:37094-64970 GCA_013398295.1 Chionis minor | reverse complement strand
CCCGCCCCTGTATCAGTTTGAGCTAACCAAGATAAAAAGAAGCCAAGCCGTAAAAACAAATCCTCTCGTTACATAGACATCCGCTCCCACATTTGCATTCTGGAGTAACAAACCATCACTTGTAACCTTTTTGCTACTGCAACGCACTTAATGCAATTCAGCCATTTCCAAATCTGTTGTTGAAGCTGTTTTCCAATATTTTTTTTTTTTTTGTGGGGGCGGATATGGAGGTTGGGGTTTTTTTGTTTTGTTTTTAAAGTAAGAGAAAAATACACAAACTTTTGTTTTGTCCAAAATCCTAGGGGGTTTTCCTGGGACTTTCCATAAGCGTTATCTTTCTTCTTTTTGGCTTATTGCCTAAGTTAAAGGCAATTAAGGACAAAAGGAGGATTTATTTAAAAATTATGCTATCACAACGTATGCGAAAACTTCTTCTCTGAACCCCACATGCACACATTATGGTAATGCCTGGGTTCACCAAAGCCCATAGCAAATAGCAGAGAGAACGAGCGTATAATAAAACTTGCTAGAAGTGAAATTACAATATTGTCTTACAGGCATCTATGCTAACAGATTTCTACAAAAAGACATCAGAATTTCACTGTAGGCATGACTGAATTAACAGGACTAAATAATGGGAATATTTTTATCTAACAAAAGACAAAACACAGAAGTGTTTTAAAGAGGAAAATCCAGGGATTCAGCGCAGTTCTAATTTAAAGAAGAACTGGGCAGTACGGTAAGTTACTTAGTGCAAATAATTGTTCATCACTTTGTAAATGCTGTCATTCATAGCTTCTGTCTCTTTTGAAGATTTACTACTCCTGTAAATAGATAACTATGAACTTCAAAAGGATTCAGTACAATTTTTCAGCAGTCTTCAAGTACTTTATCCATTATTGTTCCTTGTCTACTACAGAGGAATAGATTTCATTACCCTTTCCTGCACAGTAAAATACTGTAGCAGCATTTACACACCCACAGAAGTGTTTATCTTTACAATATGTCTGCTTCTACCATTTTCAGTGCCTAGAAACACGGGACATAAAGCACACGGAGATTTGAAGCAAGAGGCTCTTAGAGTGTCATGTGTCAGAGTGTCAACACCCCAGTGACACCAACTTTCATTCATGAGACTATTTTTCTCTTACTGAAGAAAATTTGCCTTATCAAACTTTTCACCAACCATTGTACTATGAAGGGGGAAAAAAACCAGTCTAGAAAGCAAAGTTTTGTAACGAGAAAGCTGAAGATTCTGTAGCATATCATATCATAAAAGTCTTCTATCAGATTACAAAAAATGCTCCAGAGAAATGTAGAACTGTAGACGTAATGCAGAAATACTTTCCCCCAGAATGTTCCTTATTTTACTGTGTCCAAAATATGTATTATTAGACAATCTGGTTTTAGAAACCTTTAAAAATGTAAGTTTTGACCATCAAAAACTCCATGGTTCTGGAGAAGTGAAGTGACTTTGATGAAGATACTAAGATATTGGTATTTCTTCGTGGTCAGAATTTATCATAAGTTCAGTGGAAAGAGAATACAAGTTTATTATATAAGTCAACAAGACAAGTTGCACTGTAGCCTATCCAGACCAAAGAATGAAGAAACTTTACACGTGGAAGTGGATGTCACAGCCTGGAAGTCCTACAGATGCTTTGTGGCACTGTTGTATCTCAGCCAGACCTATAACCATTTGTAATAGCCACCCTCTCCTCACAGTGCCCAAGAAGCCTTCTTCAGTTGAATTTTTTTATAACTGCATCTAATGAAATTGTTTCAAAGGCCTTGTTTTATTCTAACATTGAAAAAAACAAAAAAAGCTAAAACCTCAAATACATCTGTGAATTGTTATCCTCTGGAACAGATCAAGTTCTAACAACCACAGTACAAAAAAGCAAGTATTTTTACTCATTTATTTTTAGTCAAACTGAAACCAGCTACCCCAGGTAGTAATTTATGAATGACAAGAAGATTGGCATATTTTTCCGACAAGAAATGCCATCAGTTCTTTACAGACCACAGCCACAGCCAAAACAGAGACAGGAAAAGTAAAGTTACTTAGACACTACAAAATTAAGTAAGACACTACAAAAGCTAGGGAAAAAATATGTACTTATGAGGCTCTCATTTCTTCTGAAAGTGTTTGTTATCTGAGAAAATTTTCTCAGATTCAGCACATTTCTACCAAACCTTCTGTACAATCTGTTCCTAATCTCTTCCTTCTCCATCTTTTTTTTAAAATATGATCAAATGTTTTCTAACTTGTTTTCCATTTTCCTAAGCCTAGTATGAGACGATATGCAGTAAAAAGTTGGTCTACTATTTTAAAGAAATACAGTAAGCTCACAGCAAAAACCACCCCGCTCCTAAATATAGCAAGGGCTACTTGGTACTTTTTAAGGTTTCACTGAAAATCCAAAGGGCCCTTTCCTCATGCCCTCCTACTCTTTGCCCTTCCACCCTCCGACCCTTCAAGTTCTCCGTGCACAGTTTTTTAGGGCAACAACTTCAACTTTCACAGAAGAAGAATAAGTATTTTAAAGAGTAAGCATAGCTGCACCAATGAATTTTTCAGGTAAGACATCATGATATCGCTTAGACAAAGAAACTACTCACGTAATTTGCTAATGACAGGTAGAAGTCCACCCCAAGTCTGCAAATACTCTGCTCTGAAGCCGTCCAATGAAAACAGTAACACGGGAGACTTGGTAAATCTGAACAAACAGAAGTTAAAGCATTAAAAGACAGACTCTGAGAAATAATTTCCTATCATTTACTTCAAGAAATTTGCCCCAAACGATGGGAATGTTCATTACGGGACTATAAACCAGGCCAAGGGAGTAAGTCTTACTAAACAGGAAGGTTGGTGGGCTGGTGCGGTGGTGAGCAGAGTGGCCGGCCAGTCCCTCTGCTCATAGGCTGGTGCACCA
This sequence comes from Chionis minor, assembly GCA_013398295.1. Lineage (NCBI taxonomy): Eukaryota > Metazoa > Chordata > Aves > Charadriiformes > Chionidae > Chionis > Chionis minor. Next base: position 62,034 of record VZSF01003168.1, on the reverse strand, counting down.
ACCCTGCCCAAAGAGGCTGAGGATTGCAGTAGGGCATGCACAGGGAAATCACAACAAGGCCCAATTTTGTGAACTCCCATAAAATACAGAACAAGCCAAGATGTCATGTAATCTGTCTAGTGGGTTTTGGGACTCCTTCACTTGAAATCAGCCCCACTGGAGCAACACTCAGCCCCTCCAGGCCCCTCTTTTCCCACCCAATGCCGAGGTAAGAGCAGGGAAGGAGAAAAGTCATTGTGAAGCCATGGCTTCCCTTTATTCACTTTGCTTCTGAACCACTTGTAATCTAGCTGAAAAAAAGGAATTTATCTTTTTACACTTACAGTACACAAAACTGTAAGAAAGTACAGGATATGTTAAATCAGCAACTACCACACAAGTTTTTCCTTTCATCTTATAAAGATTATTTAACCAAGAAGAACTTGGTTACTGTACCAGAAGAACTACTAATCTCTAAATTGAAAATTGTAGCCCTATGACTGGAACGCTGTACCAGTATTTCTGCCTGGAACTTGACAGATAAATTCAGAAAATGATTTAACTGGAACTACCAAAAATAAATTCTCCCCTTCCAGTCTCCACAGGACCTATGTTTTCCAGCCTTGACTTGTTCCCAGCTTCAGCCCTGTTCAAACGATTTCTCTCCAACTGTAAATACTTAAAACATTGCATCACAGATGAGAACAATCATCAAAAAACTTGTACCTTGAAGAAAAAATACCCTTTGTTTGACCTATAGATATGAGGACATGTGAGACTGCAGAAAAATCACTGCAGTCCAGCAACAACCACTGAAAAATACAGATTTGCATAAAAGAATTGAATATATTTTATGTGCAATTGCAAGCGTATTTTTCCTTTTTATGTTTAAAAATTGTAAAATGAAAATGTTTTTTTAAAAACTTTGTTGCACTTCAGTTTCCCAAAATAAAACAGTGAGGGTAGAAGACATATTTATAAAGTGTTGACAATTTCTTTAGTGAGGTACCCTACAAAAACATCCCAAAAGTAATTTACAAGTGAAACATTTATAAACCTTATTTCAGTCAAACAAACGTGACTATATTAAACTGAAGATTAGTCAGGCAACCAAAACATGTCTATTCTAAGAAAATTTTAATCAACAACTTGGACAGTTCAGCCAAAATTATTTCATTACTCAGAACCATTACATAGCCTACCCCACATCCCAGACAGAATAAAACATTAAGAAATATTTGTAAGATGTGTGTTTGTAGCCTGGTTTTTATTTCTATAGTATATTTAATACCATCTTTTGAAAATCTTAGTAGGGTCAGATAGTTAGGAACGAGAAATGAGTGATCTTCAGAGCAAGACTTAAGTCCTTTGTCAGAACAGAATAGGGAAACTTCATATACTACCTTTGCCCATATTTACAAGTATTTTTTGCACCACAGATTTTGATCTCTGCAACTTTTACAAATACCTTCTCCATGACACACCCCTCCCCACCAAATCGATTCCCTCCAACAGAGATCTAAAAAAATCTTTATTGCAAAGTTTTCTGCAACAAAATATGACCTTTGAGGCAAAGACCGTTCAATATTACTTACTGACAAGTCTAAATTAAAAAAAAAACAACAAAAAAACTACCAAATGTAAAACAACTCTTTAGAAAGGGACTTTATGCAACTGTTTCTGGTTTGGCATTTACAAGTAAACCAACGGTTAAATACATGTTTTGGTTGTCTGCAAATCCAGCTACTGACCCCCTTGCACATGTAAAATTAAACTTGGCAAAATAGACCATTGCCACATCTAGGGAGATCGGCCATTTCGCGTCTTTTATGCTCGACACATGCTGAAACTCATATAGTTAGTGATCTGCCCTGTGCTCCGGGAAGTGAAGCATGACTGATCATGTTAAACTGCACTTTCTTTGGAATAGCTCCAGTAGAATTCCCAGACAAACTGACCTGAGCTGAGTTCTGAGATATATCAGCAACCTCCATAAATTTTTGCTGTTGCTAGACAAGGTTACACGTGCTTCTTCAAAAATGTGCTACCATAAGCAAGCAAACCTGGGAGGCTCAAGTTTTGGCCCTGCCAGTGATTCATGCTGGCTGTGTCCAAACAGTATGACAAGGGTGTTTCACAGCTCTTGGATAAATATGTACACCACATTCACATCCTGACTCCAAACTGAAGGAAATGCGATGGTAATTACCCCCTCCTATAAACCAGCTTCTATGGAAACTTGATGTAGGCAACAGAGGCTTGCTGTGGTCTAGCAGGTTCACCAGTCTGGATGATCAAGAGCCCAGAACTGTGGACCACACTGCCAAGCTGACCTGCCTCACTGCAGTCAAGTTAGACCACAATTAAAGAGGGGGAAAAAAAATAGAAGAAAAAAAAAGGAAAAAAGAAAAGAAAGGCCTCTTTAAAAACTTAACATGCTGCACAGAAAACTTCCTATCTCCCCCACACATACACTACTACTGCCTATATACAGCCATAAAGCATAGGAATTAAAGCATTCTTTTCTGCTAAATGTATTTAAAGCCTCAACAGAAGGTATAATGGCAATCTTCAAATATATAGGAGATCTGCAGAGAGAAAAGGAATCAGCTGCTCTTCCAGCTCAGTGAAGATAGAACAAACAATAATAGGCTTAAAGTACAGCAAAAGCTATTAAGACATCAGGAAAACCATCTCGCTAAGCACTAGGATAAACTGCTTGAGTAGGTTTGTATTATTAGAGTATTATTTCACTCCTAGAACAGTGGGAAGAACTAGATTGCTCCTGAAAACTTACAGACCAATAACTTTATAATCCTATTAAATAACATAGAGCATAGTCTTGGAAAAACTTAGATGTTTACTTAATTTTAAGTGTTTGACCAGTCTCACGGAAATCAGACTGATTTCTCAGATTAAGCATGTCATTGAACTCTGCATTGTCTTTTGTCTATTCTGCACCACAAGAGCAAACCCAACTAAAACCAAAACAGAATAAAACCAGCAATTTTAACCCACAAAACCTGCTGTATTAATATGCATAGAACCAGAACTGATACCCTGAGGCCTCAAAATGAGCACCGAGCTAAAGTCACCTGCACTCCTGCCTACCCCACAGAAAGAAGTGGATTGTTTACAGAGTTGTTAGCTTTGGGAGAGGCTTGTGTGCTAACAGTCTGAGATGAGCCTTCAGTCAACACTGTTTGATTCAACTTTGACCACACATCACCCTTTCCTGGGCTGGGTTTTATTGCAACATTTCTGGTTTTGCCAGGATTAAAACAATTTTAGTAGAGTAACTATGTATCCCTTTCATAGGCTGAATAGAAATAACAAACAAAAAACCCTAAAAACAAGTTAACCAACAGGAGTTGTCCTACAGCATTTATGCCATTAACTTTGACTGTGGATCCACACAAAACTCTTGCTTGTTTATCCACCCCTTGGGGGTAACACTTCTAATCTTGCATTAGGGAAATCAGAATCCTAGAGTCAGTTCCCAGCACACAGTCCTGAATGGATCCTGACCTCAGAACAGGAGTTAATAACAAAGCTCCCAGAACCGCCTGGCTACCACCCTCCTACTTATTTGGCTTACTGGGGACTGGGACTGGAAGCTGGACAGAAGCTCCGCTTTCTGTCGTAATGAAGGTTCTGGAGCATCAGCTCTGAATCAGAATGAAAAGTACCCATTTGGTATAAAAATATTCCAAAAGGAAATGTATTCTGTTTCACAGTATTATAACTCCAATGAATAAATATAGCATGATTTAAATACCTTAAGTCAAAAAAAAGTAATGACATAAGAACAAAATGAAATGTTTTTACTTTACTAGAAATACCCGCAGCACACCATAATTTCAGTCATCAAAAATAGTTTTGATTTTTTTGACACTTTTCAAACAAGAACATAACTGAGAATTCAACTCATCACCACAACGTATCTACAAACTATTTTCCAGTGAAACACTTTTCAATCAAGAATGTTTAAGTCACTTCTGTTAGTAACTTATACATGCAATCAAAGTTGGCATTCAACTTTAGCTTTAAAGTTGATTTGAAGATCCCACAGCAAAAACAGGACAAGAATGCTGGCTTTTTTCCTGGCTGTGAGCTTTGCTGTACTATTTGAGCCCAAGCGCTGGTGCCATCAACTACATGAGTCAGAGAATAGAGGGATCCCATGGCATTTTACACCTTTTAAAGAAAGCAGTTCAGACAGCTCGCAAATAATGTTGTCCCACTGCTGGTGAAACTGGGACAGCGATCTGCCCATATTTTGGAGCTCTGGGGCTGGAACAGGCAAGGACTTTAGAAATGACTGGGGAGGGAGTCAGTTTTAGGAGCCTGAGACTGCTGGATGGGTCCCAGAATACTTGATACAGCAGCTATTGGAGCACGTGACAATAATGAGGCTGGCACAAGGCAGAGCTGCCCTGAGCACACACATCTGTGGGAGACAGCAGAGCTCAAGAAGAGGCATGTCTTGCAAGTCAAGCAAGTGCTGGGATAGAGCAACCTGATCTGTTGGTAAGCACTACCAAATGTTGGCTGAAGAGGTGTCCTTTTCTGTCTGGCAGCTCCTCTTACTGCGGGTAAGAAAGGCAAGCAGGTCCCAGGAAGGCACAGGAGGGAAAATAATCTCAAAAAGGAAATGTAAGCAAAGAGCAGAGTGATGCAAATATACAATATCCTCACCCTTTTGGACACTGAGGTTCAGTAATCTCCTCACACTCTTCTTCAACCCAGCTTGCCTCTCCTTAAAACAAATGAGTGCAATTTATTTAAGACAGAACATTCTTATTGATAAATGCAAGTGTTTTCATTTTACTGGATTCTTTTAAAGTTATATTATGTCCTTGCTCCTTTCATACAAATGCAGGTACATATACAAGAGACTGTAGGAACTTGTTGAGGATATTTACCTTTACAAACAGCATGATAATTGACACAGCAATCTTCATTTTCCACACAATCATCTGAACAGGAACAATGATATTCTGGTCGCCTCTTCTCTCCACACCTGAATTTATTGCAGGTCCATATGTGGGCTAAAAAACAGATGAGAGAGAAGGACAATGATGAATCATAGAATCATAGAACAGTTTGGGTTGGAAGGGGACTTTAAAGGTCATCTAGTCCAAGCTCCCTGGAGCGAGCAGAGATGTCAGTGCAACATTAATAAACTGAGTGTTAAGTTCTGTCTCAAACGCGTACTCAATGAAAAACAGTCCTGAGAGATCTCATGCATGCATAATATTGCAAGCTTTGGCACTTTGGAAAATAGAAACACCCACGGCTAAATAATCCAAGTGCATAGCTGTCTGAATACAATTACGCAGCATATGGTTATAAATACCACAGACCTGAAAGAATCTGTTTTACAGACCTCTTTAAGTATGGTAAGTTATGTGGGTTTAATCTGGTAAATGCGTACTATCAAGAAGCTCCCAAACAATGCCCCCAGAAAAAAAACAAACTTGACTCTGAATTTGGAATGTCCAGAAAAAGCTGAGCAGTAGGAATTTATTCTGTCTTGCACTGAAGTCATGATGGATTTTACCAATCACTGTCAAGCACTCCAGCGTCTCTCAGCACCTCTTAGGCATAGGCACCACTCTGCCACTGTTTGAGGCTATATACACAAGCTCACAGGAAGGCCTACTGACTTCAGTTTCATTGCTGGTTTTAGTAGGATTTTTTTTCCCCTCAATCATATTGATTTTTCTGAATGGAATATTCCAATATCATCTGAACATGGTCATTTTGTTATCAGTTGTAAACACAAGTAGATCCTTTGCAGTCAATGAGGATAAACATGAATGAATTTACCAACTGAGTGAATACTTCAGTGGAGGTCTTAACAGAGACATGGAAGCAAATCTAAATGTTTGATTAGCGGACAGTCAGCAATCTTCATACGTGACTAGCACTTAGAAATCCCTAAAAGCGTTCTCAGGAGGTTAATCTCACTTTCATGAGTACCAAACTACAGTAACTCTACCATTGTCAGTAGGTGTTTACTTCTGTGGGAGACAGAAGAATCTATTATGGTTCTAATTCCATGATACTATTTGAAAATTAGAATTTGATTCTCCACTGATGTTAAGGCTAATTAATTTAAGAAAAAAAAAACCCAAACACCAAGCAATGAATTCCCATCCTTAGTGCTAAGACAGACTCTCCAGTTTGTTTTTAAAGAATTCTTTAAACTGAGTGGTGTAATGAAAAAAAGCGGAGAGTAAATCCCATTTACTCTACTCTAAAAGCAAAAAAAAGCTTTATGCAATTTAGAGGACTTTTCAATAACTATCAATTGAAGCAGGGATCTGAGCTCAGTTTAATCATTTGGTTTTAAAAGTCAAAACTGGAATTTTTAATTTCAGGGTGAGACTACACTGATAATGTTTACAAATACACGTAAAGAGGAGTGAGAAGGAAAATACTTAACTGAAAAGAATGCTGCATATGAAGCATTAAGGCAAAACTAAATTAGGGAAAACAGTCAAGTTCTGTCTTTAGTGTTACCATCTGCACTAACATCTTTCCAGGTAAAATTTCTCTGTGGTGCTTTTCACACGTTTGCCTATCTGACCTTTGCTTTCTGGCAAATCATGAGAACTGCTTCTCACTTTACGATCATTCTCCACCAGTGCAATCTGTTCTGTTGCCCTTCCTTGTCCCAAAGGCCAGCACATGACCCTTGCTTCACACTCAGGCTGGGGAATAACAAGGCAGAAGGCTTGAGTAGCTGGGTAAGGACAGACAGCAGCATCTACAGAACTGCTCCGTCCTTCCCTTTTTTTCACGTAGGCGGTGACAGAAAGAAACAATATGCAGAATGCACTCCTATTCCAGCCTTGCTTGAGCACGTAGGAGTTGTCCTTGACGTAAGGGACAATGCAGGTCACTGTTCTCTCACCCCCGGACAGAGAACAAAGGGCTGGCTGAGACTTCAAGTGGCAGTTGTTCCTCCTCTTTCCAAGGGCGAGAGCAGCAGCACGGTCCCTCCCAGCCTCTCTCCCCACAGGAGCTATGGGAAATCCAGCCTGCTGGCTACGTCAGACCCTGTGTAGTCCAGCTGGGTGAGATACAAGCTTTGTTTGTGCACAACAACAGCTGCGTCAGAGCCCTGATGTTTCCACAGGTCCCCAGTACCGCCATCACCACTACAATTCCACCCATGGTTGCAACAGAGGGACCACAAAAAGGGGAGGGGGATGACTGGCATCAGAACCATGCTGCTGTTCAGCAGAGACCCCCCTTTGAACTCAGAGCCCATCTGAAAGAAGTCAGGGGTTACGGCCACCTGACCACAACAGTACACACATTCGCAGAGCTGTCCCACGTCACAGAACAGGAGAGTTTGCCCCTCCAGCTTTTTTTCCATCCTTACCTGGCTGTATACACGTTTCCTGGTAATCTAAGCAGCAGTTTCCAAGCTTGACACAATCTCTGTCACAACGGCAGCTTCCAAAGGTCCTTTCAAAGCAACGACCTTTGCAGGTTTTCACTGTAATATTGGATAGTGTTAGATGTCAGTGGCTGAGCCTGAATCAGTCAACATGCAAAAGAAATTAATAAGGTCAGCGTGTGGAATGACACAGCTGGCCATTTCACAACTTATGGGATGGCTGCAAAAACAGTGACAGCCAAAGGAAAAGGAAAGTCTCGATCCATCTAAATGTTTATTTTCTCTTACTGAATAAAGATATTTTTTCCTCATATTGAACAAAGGGTTCTGTTCTCTTTTAGCAGGAACATGGTGTTTCATTATTGGCAGGAACAAGTGAAACAGAAGACTACAATTCTTGTTGCGACTGTCCCTGCCTTTCTGTATCACCAGAAGATGCAAGCGCAGTCATTCGGAGTACGGAAGATCTCTATCAGAGGAAATGTGAACCTAGATTTTCAATAAGGGAGCCCTAAACAGTGAAATGCTTTTGCAGAGAACACCGATCTTCATTTTCACATCTGCCAATGTTCCACTTTCTATAAACATTTAAACATTTACTAGAATCTCGGCTGCACCGTGTATGCTTGCAACTCTCCCATGCTCGCGCCCTGTTTGAATGACTGTCTTCATACAAATCAGAGGAACTGAAGGCGCCCCAGCCCTGCGTCCCTCTGTACCTGTGGTTAAGGTACTACCTCAAGACACAGGAAGGGCTGTTCCAAACCAGACACAGGAGATATAAACTTGAATGTACTGCTCATTGCCTTAATTTTTGTTCAGTTTTAATGTTTTAAAAAAAAAAAAAGGCACAGCATTCTTCCACTAGGCTGGGGTTGCCTGGGAAAAAAACCCAGAAACTGGTGATGTGAAGCACTAACACAAGTTAAGTAGCTGGTCAGTCTGTTTCACCCTGTGCAATCACCAGAAGGGAGTGAGGTAAATCATTCATCATTTGGCTCCTCTTCCCGAGAATCTTGAGGTGTGTGATATTAAGAGAATGAGATAATAATGAGCCAACAATGCAAAGCTGTAAAAAAATAACAAAAAAAACCTAAACAAACTCTAGTGGGAAATTAATAATCTGAATTTTAGTTAAAAATCGTTGTAGGACTGTTTGTTAAACAGATCAATTCTGAAATTACTCTAGATAGTTGTTCCCAAAGAGAAGCTTGATTTCTTAAAATATCTTTCATAACCTTCTACCTGAAGAAACTTCACCATTGAAAAAACCACATATTTTTCAGAACAGAAAACAGCCAGAGGAATTCCACAAGGAACATTTTCAGACTACAATTCTAACCAGTAAAAAAATAACTTTTTTTCCCCCCCATAATTGACTGGAAAAGATGAAAAACAAATGTTCCAGGACAACATGAAATAGAAATTGTTGTTGGTGGTTGCTTTTTTTTTTTTTATAGTGAACTGAGAAAAGCCAGCCATGTGACATCACCACAGTGACAGTTGGGATACATGGAAGCTGCCAGACCAGAGACTGAGTGCCAGGATCAGTTTACCTCTCAATTGAGCACGCACAAGTACTGAGTACACCTGAGGTTTGTTTCCTGGTATTTTCATTCCCCTCTAACTGAAACTGCTACAAGTAATGCATCCAATCTTCTTCCTCCAGCAAGAAAGGGTAGCATTCTGGTAATATCAAATTTACAAAAAGGAAAAAAAAAAAAGAAAAGGAAAAAGGATTTTCTTAGAAATAAAAGGCATATTAGTTACCATCTTTTGAACAGCTAGGCTTCAGGCCAAATATACATCCTAGGATTGTCGTTAACATGCAGACACAGAGTACCTGTGGGACAGGAAGGAAAAGAAAGCAATCTTAAATGACCGCTGAATGCTTTTGAAAACACTCATTTTCTCTGTAATGCTATACGATTGTACTGAAATTGACAAACATGCAGATTAGGAGTCTGATTTCACTGCTTTCACAAGCAGTTTTCACTCACACAAGTAGTTATCTTGTTTGCAATTGATTACTGGTACACGAACATCAATATTCTCAAGACCATGCCCATGTATTTAATTTCTTATTATTTAATGTACACATAATGATAAATTTCTTTCTCCCAAACAAAAAATTAAGATGTTTATGGTTACACAGTTTCATAGAAAATTTTCTTTGCTCCCCTTCTTCCTTCCTCCTACTTTGTTCTAAGAAAGTGAAGCATAGTTTTGCTATTGTAGAAGCATAGTATTTGCTATTACAAACAGAAGGCACGGCCCTTAAGTGATACCTATAATTTTCTTAGGCAGGAAAACCTTTTCCCACTTCCTAGTATCCAGTTCATACTAGATGTTCGTCCATACCATGGTAAGCAACCGTGGGACGTCACATTAGACTAACCGCAGTGTCTTACACTGACCATAAGCTATAGCCATGTTTATTTTGGATTCAAAATGAATTAAAGTTATCAAACAAGCATCATATTGTCCTTGCACCAGCATTTTACAGCAAGATCTAATGCCTACTCAAATACAGGGAAAGATTCCTTTTAACCTCATTAAGTAATTGGATTTGGTCCATAAACTCTCTAGGAAAAGTGTACACATTATCAATGCAGATACAGTAAGTAAAAAGTCCAGAAACGCCAACAATGCATTTATGACGGCTACTCTATTCAAGGGTAGAATGTAATAGGGTAGTTTGCCAAAAGTCCTGAAAGAGAGGACACTGTAATAATGCAGACTTTCTTATGCAGAAGTATTTGGGGAGGTATGGGTAGGAGAGAATGTACGTGTCACCTTTCTGGTCATTGTTTTCTGAGGAAAAATTGCTTTCAAGCAATACTTCAATAATTTTACACACATGATTACACAAAGTTTCCCCCTGTTTTCCTCCTCCACCATCAGCAAAAGCTACCGCATCGGTCTTTTGAGTATGATGCCTGAATCATGCGTGATGTGGCAAAAATTCGTACCATTATAAAATACACTTAATGATTTCTCAAGCTGACTGTGAGCACTTCAGTAAATAAAAACTATTTGTGTTGTGTTTTTAACAAATACACAGATCACTATACAATTTTTTCACTAAGCAGTTAATAAAGACAGTAAGAAAGCAATTTCTGGAATGCATAGCATTGAAATTCAGATATTAGTCTGGATTTCTGAAGTGCAAATTATCATAAAACATATTAATTGGTATCAAAAATATTATATTCATGGGGGGGGGAAAAGGGAATTATAGACTGGACCTGATGAAACTTTGGCCTAGAATTATGAACCAGGCAAGTTTGGAATCTTAGATTATTCAATGCAATGTCTAGCAGAGAAATAAGTACTTTTTGAGCTCAAATCTACCTTTGAATTTACAGGGAAAGGAAAATAATAAAGGAATGAGGAAAAAGAATCTGGCATTATCAGTGCACCCAGATACACTACAACTGACAGAAAGGTGCAGTATCAACAGTATTATCTTCCAAGTAAATTGTTCTGGACCTTTGAAATCTTCCAGATGAAATATCACCTAGATAAGAGCACGTGACCAGCTAGGTAGATAGCTTGTCTGATGCAAGATGTCAAAGCCCAGCAAAATTAGTGGAGAGAGCAAAACCTGTTATTGTCCTTTTAGCTTACACATTATTATTTGGAAATTACAAATCAATTAGTTTGTTTTTAAAAATGCAACCTGAGAACATTTTATTTCAGGGCAACAATATATTGCTTCTCTACTCCCACCAGGCCCTGTTACTAAGATCAAAGAGTAGAATGTCTTCTGACATGAAACCACAAACACACTTTAAAACAAACAAAACCCACACCTACTCTATCTGCAAGAGCTTTATTTCCCCATCTTCAAATAGCTACATGACCTATGGGACTTATGCCACCTAAGGCATCCTTGTAATGAAAACACATTGCAGTGCCACTAAATGGACTATTGATATTCCCTTATGGAGCTTCAGTGTAGGCAATGCATGCTTAAAAAACAGGAATAATAGTGATAACAAATTAATGTAAAACTAAAATCTAAATAAAACCTGCTCCAAAGTAGTAGCATTATAACACTTCCCGACTAAAACTGGTAAATCCTCACTACTGTTCTCACAAATAATTCCTGAGATTTTGTCACCAAATGTTACAAAATCAGTTTTGTATTGTATTCCAGATTTTCAGTTTTACACTTCCATGAACATAATTAATTCCAACAAGCAAAAACATAAAAGGATTATGTTCACTGAGGCATATGAGTGTTATTTTGGGTAGGAAATACTACAAAATGGTGATCCTGCTTGATGCAGCAGTGCAACTTGCGTTTCCTGCAAGCAATATGCTGGAAACCTCATAGTCTCAAAAACCACAGCATACGACTAATGCTTTCTGTGTCTCCACTGCAGATCAGTTCTGCTCTCAAGTTTCATACATATACACAAAGGAAAACATGGTCCAGGTCCTTACCTTGTGTACAATGTCCAGCCATAACAAATGAAGATCTGGGAACTTCTATTGAGTCATTACATTCAAGCCTTCACTTTCATAACATTAGTCCCACTAGCTTAAATTTTAGTTTTAAAAAATATTTTACTGCAAAATATTAAAGATTCCCCCCCTCTTTTTTTTTTTTTTTTCTTTCTTTCTTTCTTTCTTCTTCTGTGCTTAATAAAGAAGCTTCCCAAAACCGGTAAGCTTAGAGGTAAAGCATTTGACAAGGTTCTGGGAGAGCCAAGTCTAGTCTACTGGACTATAGCATGTAATTGCACCTTAGTGTTTAAGGTTTTGAATCAAAGCTTTATCTTGAGCCTGAATTATTTCAGTCATGTGGATATTATCCATACAAATGGCACAAAGATTCAGCTGGAACAGTGTGGAGCAACTAATACTGGCCAACAGCAGCAGGAGTCCTGACTAGGCACAGCAAGAGGTATTAAACTAGTAGTTGACCTATTGTCAGTGAAAAAGCTCTAAGAATATCAGCTCTGCAGATAACAAGGAATAGTGAAGTTAGCTTTAAAGGTCACCCAGGTACAGAAAATCATCTCACTGCTGCCGCCCAAATCTGGACTACTTTGCTTCTTGCTATATGGGACCTCGCTGCAGCAGGTTGGTTATGAATATGACCAGAACTATTTTACATACAGGTAACTCAGGTTTGGGATGCTGCAGTCTGCTGTGTAAAGATTATATACTTTTTTAAACTATGTAAAGACAAGCAGCTGCACACGTAGTTTAAGGTTTACTATCAAGAACCTGACTAGAACTCTGCAGCATCCTGCTGCAAGCACCAGACTCAAATATCTACTGCCACACTGCCAATCTAACGTCTGCCTTCAAGGCTTAGTCTGTCTCTTTAAACAAAATGAGAAAAACCTTACCTGTTCTCTCTCTCCCCACCCGCTACTATTCCCCTCAAAAGAGAATGCAAGAATTCAGAAAAAAGTGCAATTAAGAAAGACTATGGGAATCCAGCATTTAGTAGGAAGGCAAATAAAACTGGAGAATCTGGCCGTGTTATACAGAAAAGTAGAACATGAACTTTTTATGGTCTGTAACTTGAGAGATTGCTAGGACAAAATGTCATCTTTGGTTTTAATTCAATATCTGAGAAAAGTTTTTAAGCTAACACAGTAACAACTGCAGAGAATAAAGTGTCCTTTTTTGTTTTAAAAATATTTTTTAGAAAGTTTGTTTTGGAATCAAAAAACATTGTCATCTAGGGATGAATCTCTGTCCCATCACTGCTTCCTTTACGTGGGAGGAAGCAATAAAAACTTTGCTTTGTAAACATCATAGTGGTTGGGAATAGGTGGTTGAGTGTCTGGAAAACTGCAATCCCCAAAACATTTCAAAAGCCTCTTATTTTGAGCCAGGCAGATGGAAATATGATAATACGGTTAGAGAGCAGAATTATTTCCGTCAGTCATCTCTAGAACTGCAGCTGAAGTGAACTTCTCAACAGTCATTTCAGGGAGCTGGTGGAAGGGGCACAGAGCCAGCAAGCACACAGGCTACAGACACTGGATCCCAAGGAGACCGGTCGACTGTACAGGTCTTAGTGACATACAAAGAAATCTCTCACCATCCTTAGCTATTGTCACCTTTCCTATCATATTTTATTCTTCCCTTACACAGTCAATGCTACTGTCTGTTTCTCTCCACTTTTCTCTAGCTCTCTCCATCTCCCCTATGCCCCCTCTACTCTTCTGTTCTGCATTTTCTTTGGCAAAGAATTAATTTTTTTTTAAAGGAATAATCATTCTGAATTAAGTTTCTTTCTGTGTTGATCTTCCTCACTCTTTGCCTACTGTGTACTCAGTTGCTTTCCATCTTCCTTTCTTCATCCCTGGTGTTCCATAGCCAACAAAACTTGTCCCTATGAGATTTAAGGCACATCCATTAACAACTACACAATTAACAAAGAAGCAATGCAAAGTAGTTGTTTTCCATTCTAATCTCCATGATTGACTCTCACAGTTGTGTCATGTCTGTCCATAAAGGAAGAATGTCTAGACTGGGTCTGTAATGCCAGAATTACAAAAACTCATGGAATTCTGCAAAACCACTGGGGTTCGTGAACGTGGAGGGCATACTATGTTTTCACTGGTTTGTGCACCTGGAATAGATGACTAATGACCTGGACATTAAGACTGAAATATCTTGGAGAAAAAATTTAATTTGCAAAAGTGTAAAGAACACAGTAATAAATAATGAATTGCACGTAAGAACAGAGTCATCTTCTGTCTTTAAAAAGGCATTGTTAAAAATGCAGAAAGCACACTGTACAGAGAAAAAATCTTACCTAGACTTGCCAGGGGAGGTGGAACACTTAGTCATGTTCATAAAAGTTATTTTTAAACAGAGATAATCCCTTCAACAGCTCAGTTTTATTCAAAAGCAGGGGATACTTAATAAAATTTACTAAACTGAAAGGAAGTAGATACTTCAGTCACACCAGCACAGCTACATAGCTAAATAAACCACCTAAAAAAAAAAGTTATCCTTGCTGAAACAAGTGCACCACCTCCTTCTTGCAGCACTCATCTCTTCTTTCCACATTTGTAAATATTTTTGTGCTCTTCAAAGACTTGCTTCTGTTGATCCACATTCCACACCTAGAGCCCAGGAGGAGAAGGAGGGCCACTGAGGCTCTCAGGTCCTGGTTGTCCTGAAACACTGAAGATGACGGAATTATCCTGAAGTCAACGGATGGAAAAGTTGGAGCTTACGTCCAAAACCTTTGCAGAGCTAAAAAGATTTACTCTAAAAATGTATAGGGATTATAGGTTTTCTTCTCACACAGAAAGTCTGCTCTCTCTGTTTCTACTGAATGTTTTCAAGATTGTTATTACATACCATTGCAACCTAAGGTCATTCAAAGGACAAGAATGTTTTAAAGGTAGCTCAAGCAACTGTAAGATGAAAAGCCTTCACAGAGCTTACCAAAGAGTCATAACTGTTCATTCAGCAAGGAATTATCAGCAGAAGATACTATCATACTATAGGTCTCTAAATACCTTCCAAAACTATTCAAGGATCTTGTTTCTGACAAGAAAAAGATAAACCAGAGTTAACATCTGTCAGCTAGGATCTGAAATATTTTTCTTATTTGTTGCCTGTCCAACTGTATAGGTACATATTCTCCTGCAAGGCATTAACACACTAGCTGTTATCAAAGCACACACATTTTCCCCCTCACTGTTTCATTTTTCAATGCGTTTTACACCATGGGAGAATTTAGAGAGAAAGTAAAGTGCAACTGTACACTAGCCAAAAAGACGAGGAAATAACTTCTGGTTAAATTCCCCAAAAAGAGATAGCAGCTGACTCTGCTATTTAACAAGAAGGTAGGATTTTGTAAAAACCTAAGGATAAACAGGACCGAAACCCGACCTTGATTTATGAGAAAAAAGTAAATACTGTACTTCCAAACAGAATTCTTGTACTTAGCACAGCAGACTACAAACACAGAACAAAGACCACCACATGCCATTCGCTTTAGTGTCAGCCACATATGAATGCATGGTTACATAGAAAGAGAAGAAACTGTCAGTATTACGCCAACTCAAAACTGTTGTCCAAACAAGCTGCACTTGACCCATGAATAAAAGCAAAACCGGAGAAACAAACATGGCCGTGAGCCATCTTCATGCTCTTCCTATTCCAAAAATCCCTTTTCAAGAATAAAGCTAAAGCAGTACTCTGACTTAGAGTACTGTCATGAGAGTTGTAACAGGAACGGGGTAAAAAGGGGGCTGCTTCTACTGTGTACTGCTAACACCGCGGAATATACCAAGTAAACCTATATTCACCTTCATTTTTCCATGGCAGATGCTGTTGCTACTGCCACCATGACAGCAACATTAGGCTGAGCAGGAAGACACAGCGACCTTAAAGAGCAAGTGAAGAAATCCTGTAAAACACCGTAAGAATGTAAGGAGTGTCAAAAATTGCAGAACCACAAAGCGGTATGGGAAGAAAATGGGACAAATAAGGTTTCAAAGCTATTCACTATGGGTCATTACTAAGCACACTGATATTGATCACAGGGACATCTTTAGCCCCGAATCCTTTGGCCATTTCCCAAAAAACGAAGGCCAGGGCTGACAGAGAGGCCATCATTTACCTCTGCACCCTTTGAATGTAGACCCTCAAAAAACAAAACGCAGACTATCAAATTTTGATGCCTCACAACATAGAAACAGATTTCAGCCAGAAAAGGACTCAAGAACTGGCCCACTTGATCATGCCAGAGATCTTTCAGCACAATGGAAGATAGATGGCTGGGTTTAACTATTGACTTTTGCGTAAGCAGCTATAACAACATCATAATTTTTGTTACTCTATGAACAACAAACACATACAAAGCTTTAACACAAACTCATACCCAAATACTACTACTTATTAAAAGGCTATATATAGCTTGATTTGCCTACATGCCATTACACAGAAGAACTGGGACAAGGTTCACACTAACCTGAATTTCTTAAGAAATGCAAATATTTCATCTTTTCTCATTACTACCCTTTTCTCCTTAGCTAACTTATTCAGTGTTGAACAGTTAAACAATAGCCTATTTGCCAGAAGTCCTTACTTGTACTACTGTCCTTTGCCCTCCACCACATCCCATTTACAATAAAATCCACCGCTGTCTTATAAGTACCCTGAAATGAAACTTTTTATGCAGCTGACCTGTGCTACACCTCTGCAGGAAATTTTTTGGTTTTTTTGCTTTTCAGTGCAGAAAGTAAACTTTTACATTGTTTACATATATTTCCTGTCCTATTTTCAAAATACCATTCCAATACTGATCATTATAAAATAGGTTTTCTGATAATCATATCTATTACTGTTTTATTCAAATGGGACACTACCACGATGCAGAACATTTCCAAGTTCTGTAAGACAGAACATTCTTTAAAACAAGTATTTACCCATAGCATATGGTCAGTGGTGTTTGCCGATATATTAATTTCTAATACTGGCTCCAAGGTGAGAAACTTTTTTATACCGTTCATGTTTTCAAACCCTTCAATATGCTCCATTTCTCCTTTCAGCTGAAAGCAACAGAAATATAGCTTCCATGGTCAGTCAAATCAGAACAATGTACTCCTTGTGTAATGCTACTGATATTAGTGAAAGAACGCCAAGGAAAAATTTTGAAGAGTAGGAGTTGGAAATAAGCCTTGCATAATTATTATATCTTTGGTCTTGCCTGAAATCTAACAGTTTTAGCACAGTAACTAAGTTGTTCTGAATTCAAGTTAATAATTATCTCCACAGAAACTCTATTTAAACTATTAATGTGTTGCTTATTATTTTAGTATCCAAGAGCCTTGCACAAGGACATGGAGGTAGTATTCAGACCAAGAGCACGCTCCCCCTTCCCAGGACTTTGGCTGCCTGTGCTTGGGGCCAGTTCTCTGATACCATTTCAGCATTTTAGAGCACTGTTTGGAAAACCTCAACCAGGCCTGAAGAAAGCTCTTCAACAAAAAGCTAGAAGAAACCTCAATAGAAACACCCCTCATCTTGTTTTAGCCAGCTCTTGCCTCTGTCCCCTACCTGAGCTGTGTTACAGCCATGCCACAGTCATGTCCATCCTGGCCAAGTACTCTGTTGACCCCAACGCTAATTCACATGGCTTTACTTCCTTCCTTGACCTTGGACCTGCCTCATCCCTATATACTCATCTGGCAATCTAGACTATCAGCTGAACTTGGTTACCATCCTCAAACCTGTTTTGCTCACCTTACTCCGGTATGGTGATACTCTCCCTTTTCAATGAGGCCACTGCCTTGTTGTCACACCTGGATACAGTTTTACTTTCACTTTCAGCTTGACCACCTGCCATCTACCTGACAGGCAGACAAAGCCTATTATTGCAAAATTAAAAAAAAAAAACCAACCTAGGGCGTGGATTGAGTCAGAGCTCTGAATACTCGAGGAAGAAGCCTGAGCACACCTGACACTAATCACAGCCCCAGTAATCACTCATTTGGTTTTCCCCCAAATGGACCAATGGGCTGATCTTAGCACACTACAGCCTCATCCATCTACACTCCAATCTACACTCAAATTCCTTGGCACAACGTGGATGGTTTCAGGCAGGCAACCAGCCAGCCAGCAGTGTTGACAGAAGCACCCAAGTCCCATGGCTGGGTGTACTTCAGCTTGTTCCAAGCTTTGCACTCCAGCAGGAGTCCAGGAAGCCAGAAACATTCACACACTGCACTCTGAGGGGTGACCGAAACCTCCCAGATGGCTTAAATCCTCCAGCTCAGTGACATAAGAGAATATCTTGCAGCCTGTCCTAAACTCCACACTGTTTTGTCTATGCTGAAAGTAATACTTAAATTACCCTACTACTTGAAGAAGAGTAAAGAAATTGTGGGTTTACAGCTCCCTGTGTACAACAAGAATTATTTGCAAAGTCTTCCTTGAAAATGAGATGACTGAAGAGAAACATTGAAAGTTATAATGATCTTAAAATTCATCAAACCCCATTTTTTATTCTGATGGATCAAATTGAAAAACATTCTATTTACTTATAGTTACAATTGCATTGTAATTAAATGCATTTAAGCATCTAATTAAGCAAATGCAATGAGAAAAAAAGAATTTTTGTCAAACACCGGTTTTTACTGTGTCTTCAGAATTCAAAACAAGCCACCATTGGAGCTGGAGAGCTGTAACACTGATGGAAGACAGGCAAGACTGTAAAACACCCTTGTCTCCAAACATTGGAATAGAGTTTCCTACAAAATATTAAAATATTGGAGGCTGGTCAAGAACTGCTTTAATATTTCTGAACCAAAAGCACTTCAAAGTCTATTTAAACTACGGCCATCCTGTCGCTGTCATTTTTTACTTCATATTTCACAAAAGAATGTTTGATGCTAAAAAAATTATATCCCCGAACAGCAATATTAAAGTGGCTGACTGTTAAGCTGCGTGAAGTTTCTTGGAACACAGAAGTCCCATCTAAGCTCAATCCAACACTCTCACAGGAGCAAGTAATTTCAGCAAGGACTACTTTTCCGTACTGAAAAAGGCAAACAAGGCAAGGCACATAAAGCGAAACAGTACCAAAAAGGCTGAAAAGGAATGATTTGCTGAGGGCCAAAAATGATTGAAGACTGAATATGGTGTCTACATTCCCTAAACTCTGGCACAAAGTACATTGTCCTTGAATCCAGTGCTTAAGAACTGACTGTTACCCACACCGAAGCTGGCTGAAGACAGTAACTATGTTCCAAATCACCAGGCTTGGGCACGAACACTTTCCTGTCATTGTCTTTCCTCACATGAGTTACGTTAATTTCCGAGCCTGTATGATGAGCACAAAGGGAAAATCCAGAAGTTTGGAACCAGCTTGCTACACAGTCCTTGCCCCATGGATCAAGACCACATTGCAGCAACACAGCAGCAATGGCAGAAAACAGAGGAGTTCACCCAGTGACCACGTGCTTCTCAGGAGCCTGAAGCCAAGAGCAGAACAAGCTTTTGAAGAGTTTGGGCCAACACATTATTTCTCAACAAGTCCCATAAATTTCCCACCTGCTCTCTCAATACTCGCTCCCCATCTTTCCTTCTCCAACACCAGGTGTAGAAGAGAAAGTAAGATTAAGTTGACAAGTATATTAAATAATACAAATAGGTATTTTGCATCTTTTGTGGAGAAAGAATATAGATATGCATTATTAAAAAAAAAAAAAAGTACTAACCTATACAAACCTTTGGGTATCTTCAAACATATTGAGGAGGAAAACCATCAGCATTAAAATAACCAAACAGGTATGCAAAAGGCCACACCTTGAATACTATGTTCAGTTTTGGGCCCTCACTACAGGAAAGACACTGAGGTGCTGGATCATGTCCAAAGAAGAGCAATGAACTGAGTGAAAGGGCTAGAGCACAAATCTTACAAGCAGTGGTCTGTAGAAAAGGAGGCTGAGGGGAGACCTTATTGCTCTCTACAACCACCTGAAAGGAGGTTGTGGTGAGGTGGGAGTTGGTCTCTTCTCCCAAGTAACAAATGATAGGACAAGAGGAAACGGCATCAAGTTGCACCAGGGGAAGTTTAGATTGGATATTATGAAAAACTCCTTCACTGAATAGGTTGTCAAGCACTGGAACAGGCCGCTCAGGGCAATGGTTGAGTCACCATCCCTGGACGTATTTAAAAAACATGTAGAGGTGGTGCTGAGGGACATGGTTTAATGGTGGACTTGGTAGTGCTAGGTTAATGGTTGGACTCTATGATCTTAAAGGTCTTTTCCAACCTAAATGATTGTATATAAAATATGTTGATAGCCAACAGATCTCTCTTCTATAGTTAAGACTCTCTCCTGACTGCAGCAATGGCAGATATTAATTGACAAGGGGTACTCTCCCTTGGGCTGAGACTGTCTCACTTATTTATGAGGGTTTACGATTCAGATCTTACAAACTAAACTTAATATAGAGACCAATGGACAACTGCAAACACATTTATAGAATCTAAGGCTAGAAGGGATCTCAATAGGTTTTTAGTCCATTCTCCTGTCCAAAGTTGAGTCAAAACCTGAATTCAGACCTGGCTGCTCAGGGCTTTAAGCTGTCAAATCTTGAAGATTTCCAAGGGTGGAGACAATACAACCTCTTTGTGCAACCTGCTCCAACATTTTATTATGGTTATAGTGATTTCCACCCCCGCCCCCTCCAGCAAGAACCTGTCTTGTTTCAATTTATTGTCATTGTCTCATTCTCCCACTATGCACATCAGTACAGAGACTTCCAGAGAATTCCATCTTCTTGATGATGCACCCAGAGGTATGGGAAGGCTACTATTAGGCGTTCCTCATCCAAGCTATCTTTTCTCCAGGCTGAACAAGCCCAGGTCCCTCAGCCTCTCCTCACAGGAGAAAAGCTCCCGCTCCAGCTCAACTTTGTCGCACTCTGCTGAACTTGCTCCAGTTGAATTAATCTTTCCTGTACTGGAGGGCCCCAGACCAGACACAGTATTCCAGGTGGGATCTAACAAGTACTGAGTATAGGGGGGAAAAAAAAAAAAAAAAACTTCTCTCAGTTTACCAGTCTTTGGATAGAGCCAGGCACACTTAACTTTCACTGCTAGATGAAAAGACAAGAGATCAGTATAGACACTCCAAAGGATGTCCTAGTATCCTTCAATAACTTCAGTCTGCAGATGGCTATAAAGTCTTGTCCCACCCACTGCCTTAGTCTGATCCTCAGGCTGATGAAGAGTTCACTAACGATACAAAAGAAAGAGTAACCAAACCTACAGGAGTGCAACCACATACCCTGGATTGCTTCTCACTGTGTCTGCAGTCAGCTGTAAAACACACAGCAGCTTTCTGTGAGTACGTGCCAAGAGTTACACTGTCTTAATTTGTTAAGTAAAACTGTTTTAATTCACGGGTATTATACAAGCTCTAGCCACATTCTCAGTGAATTGCAGAAGGCAACTGAATAAAAGAAAATTTCAGAAGACCGCTTAGTGTTTGGCACACGTATAAAACGCTAGTCTTAAAGACTGGACTGCCTTAATGAAAAGGGTACAAGGCAAAAATAATACCAGAATTACGAAATATTTTTAAGTGTATTCCCACAGCATTTTTTATTTATTTTTTTAGAACTTCACAATTTATTATCTTCACACACTCCAAAATTCTCAAGTCTCTGCTTAGAGGGGACTGGCACACTTCCAATATCTCAGTCTGGACCTTACCTGGAACTTTTTCATCATTTTTTTCTAATCAGGAATTCTCAAACTGCAAAAGCTCCTTCAGAAATTTTCTAACAGAAGTGTCTGTTTAAATGAGTTTTCCAGCTCTGACATGCAAAGCCTGAAACCGTTGAAGTGAAACATTGTCTGTTTTCTTGCTTTTTTTCATCGATGTTTCAGCTGTTATAAATGCATGGAAATTTTTATTTTAACGGAATGAGTGAATCAGACCAAAATGCAATGCCTGAGAGTCACTGGCAAGCTGGAATAGAAAGCCTCAAACCCGAGCAAGAGTTACGCCGCTGCTGGGCAGCAGCACGCTGCTCAGCTCAGCCACACAACGGCCATGGGCGAGCCTGGAGAGATTACAGCCAGACAGCTTGCTGGGCTTTAAGGGAGGGACAAAGGTACGAGCTCAGAAAATTGGCAAAACGCTAAATGACAAGGTGTGCACGGAAGTTACATAAATGGACAAAAGGATCACCATCTCTCCAGATTACGCAAAGCTGGATGTTTTCATTCCCTTGCCTTCAGGAAGCACCATGAGTTAGTAAATCCCTGTCGGACCGTCCCACCATTTGCAGAACCCTTCCTGTGCCGCTGTGACCTGCATGGTATGAAAACCTACAGCTGAACTTAAAATTATGCCTGCCACAGCAGGCACTGCTAGAAGCAGAGGTGGCTCTACACCACTTCCTTAGCTACCTACATCCTCCCTTAACCAACGTACATTCAATTGACAAGTACTGCCACGTAACAGAGAGGCTTCTGGAGCAACCAGCAAAACCCCTGGGTAGAGTTCGCATGGTACAGCCTTTTATACGCAGGAACTCTGCAGTTCCTCTGTAATCAGGTAAGGGTGGCTCATGGATGGAAGCTGGGAACATCAAGGTTGCATTCACAAATTGTACAGACCTCGACAGATGGCAGGCACATAGATGGGAACAGGGGAATGCAAGTTAGCCTGTGCTTTCTATAAAAATGAAAAAAGTAATTTGAGTATTTTCTAGTCACCAGAAATGCACTCATCAGTTTTTACAAAAAATTCAACATAAACTTACCTGAAACCAGATTTTTTAAACTACTCAAAGGAAGCAAAGGTGCATAAAACTAGGGTAAACAGAGACAAAGGGAGTTTACCTATGTCTAGTCACTTTTACAGTTTCACATTGCCCAATTCAAAACACCATGCAGATAAATCTACATGCTCCTTTCTTACATCAGAATGATATCATCAATGCATTGTTCTCACAAGCATCGGCTTGTGAGAAAGGACAAACTTGCATTTCCATCTCCAGTTTTCCACTTGCTAACATGATGTTTAGGTTAAATATATTTTTGTTTTACTCAACCCAGTATCACCTGCAGTATTTAGAAAGTCTTTCAAGCTGTCTATGAATATTCTAAATTATCTCAGTGTCTGCAATAGACAAAAACAATACTGCATGAACATTTATATTTAGAAGTTTTAAATTATTTCGGTATAGATGACACGTTTCTCTGACTCTTTAGTCAGCACAGGATGAACGTTTTGCCAGTTCTCAGCGAACAGCTATGGTTTGGAAAATAAGGACTTAATTCAGAAGAGTAAATACCTGAAAATGTTTTCACTTGTGTCTTTGAGCGCCTCTGTATCTCTAATCATTTTGTTGTATGAGAGCCTAAAAAGCTCAGAGAAACAACATAAGGTTTTAAACAGTATATGACTATTTTCCACTACTGCTATCTATTTGTAAGCCTGAAAAAAGCTGAGCTGCTTTCACCATCTAACTGCAATGGCTTTTATGGCACAACCTAACCTCCCCAGAAGACAACAAAGTAATGAAACAAGCTACAAACCACTACCTTTATTTAAGGGAACTTTTCATCAGAAAAGTTGTCAAAAAACTTCTACATGGAAACTGCCATAAACCCTTACATGAATTTTGGTATTTTTCTTATAATGTTCTGACAAAATTGGAAACGTCACTTACCACCCATTGTGTCAGTGAGTATGACCAACATGTAGTCACCACCATACAGTGGATGGTTCATTTGAAACAGTAACCAGATTAAAAAGCTATAGGTAAATTTGGAAAGGCCCATTGATCCTTCTGCTTTAATACACTGAAAGATACATGGATATACACATATACATATATAATAAAATCTGCTGCAATTCCACTGAAGCTTCCTTCCAAGTCTGACGCAGTTCTTTTACCTTGATAATGATTTTAGCCTCATAATGATCACTCCAGGCAGTCTGGAAGGCCTTATTTTCACATCTCTACAGGGAGGATAATTATAATGCAGCAGTGCAGCTAAAACTGGAAAGTGACCTACCTGCTAACAATGGCTTTGGCCACCAGGGCCTCCGAACCAGGGCTGAAAGTGGCTCCAAGCAGCACTTGGAGACAAACTTTCAGCCCAGAGTACTTCAAATTCATTGAAAAGCGAGTTTTTATACTTCCTCCATCCTTTCGGCTCTTGAACGCTTTTTACCTTTTCCAGCCATATTTTCCTTTTTTAACCTGTTTTTGCCTTCCCTGGTGTCCCCTACACCAAACTGCTAAAACCATGTACTGGAAGATGGGACAACCACGAACACTAGAGAAAGAATCGAGACGATTCAACCCTGAGTGCTGCCAAAAAGAGTAAAATAAGTCAACAGAAAAAAAATTATGAAGCAGCACCACCACCACCTCCACACGCATCTCCCCCCCCCCCTTTCAGGCAGGTTGCTGCCCGTAAGCCATAACGTAGGCGCAGGCAGGAGGGCGCCGGGATCCCGGTGCCCAGGGCATCCCGAGGAGCCGGCCGGTGCCGAGGGCGCTCTCCCCCTCTCCCGACGCGGCTCCAGCCCGGCGGGACGGACGCCCCCGGGAGGCTCTGAAGGCTCCGCCACGGGCTCCTTTCCCGCTCCCGAGGGGACGGGGAGAGGCTTGTCCATCCCCAGCCCCGCGGGGCAAAAGCACCTGCCCTCGGTCCCCCGCCGGCCAGGCGAGCCCCGGGGAAGCCCGCCTGCCCCGCCGCCACCGGCGGCACCCCCGGCCCTTACCAGGGAGAGCACTTTGTAGGTGTTGGGGTCCTTGCTCTTGCCGCCGGGAGCCTTCTCGGGCTCCTCGGCCACCTCCATGGCCGGCAGCATGGGCACGGCGGCAGCCTGCAGCCCGCCGTCGGCCGCCCCCGCCCCGCCGAGGTGGTCCTCATGGCCCTTGCCCACCGCTCGCTGCCCGTTGCCCTGCATGGTCCCCGCGGCTCTGCCCTCCGCACGCCGACGCCGCGGCTACTAATAGCGCGGCCGCCCGGCCCGGCCCGGACACGCCACGCCGCGCCGCGCCACGCCCCAC
>VZSF01003168.1:0-37078 GCA_013398295.1 Chionis minor | reverse complement strand
GGCACAGGTGTGCGGGGCGGGGGCGGGGGGCGCCGGTGCCGCCGGGCTCCCCGCCCCGGTGCCGGTGTGCGCCCCCAGCCCTGCCCGCCCCGGCCTTTGAGCGCCGCGCAGCAGCTGGTCTCCCCTTGGGCTGGGGGTGCTGCTCTCCCTTCGCCCCCTCCCGGGGACGGCTCCCCCGCCCCGTCCGCTCGCGGGGCGCCCACGGAAACGCACAGCACCCCCGTCCCCCGCCTTACGGCCCGCCTTACGCGGGGGGCGTTCGGCTAGCCGGGTGCCCGCACACCCGGGGCGGGAGCTCAGCTGGTGGCTTCGGTGCCCTGCCAGGGGACCTTTTTCCTCGTTTGGGGTCATTTCGGGATAACTGCTCGGAAAGTGGGGCGGCGTCAGGGTGACATTTGCCTTTGGGACCCCTTTTGGGACTTGTATTCGGGCAGACGCCGTGCTGCTCCACGGCCCCCACTCCAGATGGTTCTCCCTAAATTCAGCCCTACTCTTTGGCAAGGGGGAGGTGCGCTGTTAGCATTTATACCCACCCGGTCTGCCCGTGGGGAAAGCCCCCCGCCGGCCCCGTGGGTAGGCATGGATGTTCCCGCCGGGACTGTCAGCCTGTCACCTGCCCGCTGGCTCTGGGGAAGATCCTGCTCTTCATTTCTCTAAGAGATGTGGGAGCGTTCAGTAGCATCAAGACTCCCAAAGTATGCTTCAGCTTGAAATCGCTAAAAGTACTCGTTTTCCATTATTATTTTCAGTTATAATATGTACAGTTATGTATTAGACTTAGTCTTTCAGTTCTAATGTGATGGTGGCTTCCTAGGGCTTGAGGTAGAGTCTGCGGTAGGTTTATTTTAACTGTCAATCTACTCAGCAAAGAGCGGCACTTGCATAGTGCCTGAGAAAATCCGTATTAGCTGTGGTGAAACGAAAATTTCCTTTGGAAGTGATTTTTGATCACTGAGAAAATGTTGTTGCTCTGTTTTCTATTTGGCCTGAGTTGCACAGTCAAGCTGCCGCTCCTGTTTTCCTTCAAAAATAATTGTAACGGTACAGCATTTACAAAGCTGCTGGTCTGTAGTGCTACTGCAGCTCGCGGCGCATTGCTGGTGACTGCAGAGCTGCCTGCATATGCCTGGTGTCATCTCATCAGGCTCCTCAGGTTCAGTCTTGAGAGTTTCTGCACCAATATGTCACTTGATCGCAAAGAAAAAGGCAACAGCAGGTGTGAGAATCAAGGTATTGGGTCTACAGTAAGAGTCTCCTTTATTACATTAATGCAGCATTTCAAGCAACTGTCCAACTGCGCCACCGACTTATAATATGTTCAAGGATTTTGATACCTGAACTATTAAAAAATGTAAGTGCAGCACTGGTTGATAATTTTAAAACACTCGTGAAAACTGACATAGCCAAATTGCGATTTTTTTCAGTGAATGTGGTTTTAATAACTAACGCAACAAGAGGCAGTAATAACTATTCCCCCTCCGCCCCGCCCAAAAAAAAAAAAAAAAAAGAAAGAAAAGATACTAAAATCACATGTGTTTAAGTTAAAATCTTTGTCTTTCTGTTTCCAGTCACACTGGCAGGAAAGAAAATGCCTCCCCTCTCAACCCCAAGCCTCCCCCCCCAAAAAAATCAGATAAAATTAAAAGCTTTCAGGTGTTTTGGTTTTTTTACAAATAATTAAAACTTCATTTTTTATTTTCATGTTTTTGTATGTAGAAAGATATTTTCTGATTAATTTTAAGAACAAGTCAAATAGAAGTCTACTTTCTTATCCTGTGTAAGTCATCCACTCAAAAGTTTGAATAGCACACACTGTGTCCTGATGATTCAATGGAAATTATGTATCACTACATTGCAGACAAAAATGTACCTTTTTTTTCCATAGAAAGACAGGATATTCCACAGCTGGAGCTAACTTCTGAGTTATTTATTCAGTAACCGTTCATTAATAGTTACTTTTCTATGTACAAATATTCATGAAACACCTTCAATTTTATCATTTCTTTCTGTGTCAATACATATAGTTAAGGTGCTTCAGGCTAAGTGTGGAAAATAATTAACCAGCATGGAAAACAATTAACCTTCCGGTGAGAAGTACACTCATTTCAGTTGACTGGCAGGGCGTCGAGGTCCTCTAGATAAGAGGGGAATGCAAAACCAGAGAGGACTAAGCTTTGACGCTGAAGAAATCAGATGAAAAGTCTCTTCTGTTGAATACTGGGAGAAGAGACAAAATATTTCCAATGTTAAACCTTCGGAAACCTACAGTTGCTTGATCGCTTTGGGAGGAGATTGTTAAATAGCAGCCAATACCATTTTAACAAATCTGTGACAAAAGACATCATTGTGCAACGAACTAATTCCAGGGATTACTGGGGTTTCAAGTCCAAATTCCAAAGAATTGGCTGTGGCCGTTTCAACAGAGGCTGAAGAAACTTTTGAGGAAGCCAGGGCTGCTGCCAGCGCAGCTGCCAGCTCCAGCTGTGACAGAACCAAGCTGCCTCACCAAATGTCAAGGGAGAACAGCAGCAGCAGCAACACCGGCTTCGTGTTTCCAGGCCTTATCTGTAAAGGGAGTCATCGGAGACCATCAATTTTAGTTTGCCCTTCAGCCATTAGCAACTGCAGGGCAGACAAACATAAATGATGTAGTAGGAGAGACAGGTAAATATCGGGAGAGTTCCGTGCTGCTGCATCTCAGAGCTTGTGACACTTGCCACTTGCGTTTTTACACCTAGGTGGAATCTCCACCAAATGTCTGTTTGTTAGAAAGACCAGAGGAAACACCAAGTACCCGCATAACCCTCATCTGACCCCCAGTTTGTGGGGTGGCTGTGGCACAAGCAGGAGCTGTGGGCTAGCCAGGGAGCCTGCAAGCTGCACCGCGTTGCATGAGTGGACTATCCGCTCCGTCTCCTTCTCCGCGGAGACCCTTGATGCTCTTGTAGGAGAGGGACAGGCTGAGCTTCCACCCAGCGGCGTGCCATCACGAGAGGAGTGCCTGGGATAATCAGCTGCAGGCTGGCTGGGTCTTCACCCTTAAGCTGCAGCATGAACCTTCTGCTGGTGGTTGGTGGTTGCGGCAACAGTTTTGTGTTGCATTGTCGCTGATCCTCGGCAGAATTTCTGTAGCTGTAAAAAAGGCCAGGAGCTCCAGACTAAAAGCCTGAAGCTGCTTGTTAGAGAACATTGCCGCCGCGTGTAACATTGGTGTCTCCACCTCCAGGGAGCTAATGAAGCTCTGTTTCTCAACTCCTGCTGTGGGGACTTCTCTGGCGTTGTCACCATGAGAGCTGCATTGTAAATCAGTGCCCTGGGTTTAGGTAAAACAGGACCAATTTTGTTCAGCAATTCTACTTTCTAACTAGGCCTCTTCTAACTGCTGAAATTAACAGCATGTTGTACAGAAAAATGAAATATTTCATTATTTTCTTTTTATAATTTTATTCTTTATTTTTCATTAAAGTAGTTTAGTTCCTTCTAAACTAGTCTCTCTTTTTCTCTCTCTCCTGCTCTGCTCCGCAGGAGAGAGGGAATCTCTGTCGCTCGGCCTGCTTGGGCCAATCCGGCCCAAACCATGACAATCATTCTTCAACTCAACGAAAAATTAGCAGTTATCTTCGTTTTTGAGATATCCTTATGGGGATTTTTATTTAGCACTCCAAGTGTGTCTAACACTTTACAAAAATTAAGGAAATCCTTAATAAAAGGGACAAATGAAAATGGAGGTATGTCTGAAACCGTTTTATTGTGTCTGGCAGTAATGAGGTAAATGAAGTCAGAAATCCCATGGCATTTATTGACACATCAAACTATGTGGACTGAACTGCGTTTCAGATTTGTATCTGTAAAACCAGCATGAAGGGATGGTATGTAGCTGAGCAAAGGTCCAAGACACAAAGGCAAGATAAGTTTCTAGACACATATTGCAAGACTCAAGTTCTGGATTTTCCACCATGACATCTCTTTGTTAGGAAAAAACTTAGAATCACTTAGTCCTTTATAACAGCTTGTTCCAGAATCTGTTAATTTAGCTCTCCAAAGTACCCCCTTTTGGTAAGTACATAAAAAATAAACAGATTTTTGCAAACAATTACCTATTTTTTGGCTGGTTTACTAGTCTTCAAGAACGATATGATCTAAAGCTAATAAACTGATCACCTAATATTTCATTTATCATTGAAAACCGGCATAATCCTGCCTGCTTTCAGTCTAGTTCAGAATACATTAATGCAAATTTAGTAACTGTTAATCTAAGAGTTGTTAGATTGCTGGCAACAATACAAGCAAACAACGAAAAGCCTTTATTTTAGTAATAGGACACACTTGCTTGACAGTGATTGCCTGTCTCTAAACTATATGAAAATGCTTTTAGCTGATATCAGAAAAAATGCCTGAACAACTTTAAACTATAAAATCCACACGATGACAATGTATTGGTGGGAAGCACATTATAAGATGTTTGAATACTTTAATGCTACCCAGGCAGACATTCATTATGCTGTTATCAGTGTAATCTCGCTAGCAAACACAGTTTTAAGACCTAATCCACCAACCATATCTAAGTAATGTGGACAAGCAAGCCTATTATCAGGAAGAATACTTTTGTACCCCTGGTGGGGGAAATGTGGGATGTTCACTAACAAGAAGGAAAAAAATAGGAAAAATGCTGTATTAGAGTAACTAGTCTGGTGGTTTCTTGAAGACTGTGCTGCTTCTAGGGAGATTAAAAGCAGTGCTCATCGGTCTGAGAGGAGTCCAGAACAATGCGATAGTGTAGGCACTGTGACATTTACTGCAGCTAGCTGATGATTTAGAGAAGATAAAACACACTTTCACAAATTAAATGTTGTGTTACAATTTGAACTAGATAAATAAACAGAAGGCGTACTTCTGTTCTCATCCATGTTGGTCTCTGGATGATATAGACATGCTACAACCAACTTCTCTTTCAGTTCCTCCCTTAAAACCCATTTCTTCTAAGACACCTGTTTTTGAATTCCACCCTTATTTCATGCCTAAGAGTACAACAAGTGTGGTATTAAATCAGGTTAAACAACAGTCAAAGATCTGCAGCGTAATTTGAGAAAGTCCTATGCCCTGTACAACAGCATTACCTTTCAGACACTGCCTATCTCTTTTTCAACAGCTAGGGGCATTGGCATTCATTACCTTTTTACTGGAAGCAAGTACACAGAATGCCAAGTTTGTATTTCACTGCTGGTACAACATCCATTTCATATGAACATACTAAAATTCATCAAAACAAGATTCTGGAAAATACCTTTACTTTTGAAAAGCATCCAGAATAATGCTTTAAGACTGGCTGCACTGCATTACCATGAAAAAAAAGTTTGTGATTTTCACAATGCAAGTTGTTTCTTCCACTGTCTTAACAGACCACAAATGATCCAGGAACTTGTTGCACATTTAAGGAAATATCTGATATTGCAAAATATGGTGCTAGTCAATAAAATCCACACAAAATTAAAATACTATGTGCAGGGATAACGAGCGGTACCATTTGTTATTCTTTTCTGAAAAAAAACTAAGGCAGGCGTAAGGCAGGAGTTTAAACATTATTAATATTATTAACATTAACCCTGTACTTGACAAGTAGACTGTTAAGACCAACTGGAAAACTCAAGTGATAAAACTCAAAGGTCCCCAGAAGGGAGGAAAGAGGAGAGGAGCACCTGGGAGGAAAGAGAGGGGAAGTTGTGTCTTTTGTTTTTAATGCTGCAGATGCTGTTTCTCATTCGTCTGAATTTCAGTGCTGTATATGCAGCATTGTAAGTTTAGGAGATGATCAGATTCGATAGAATAAAGCACCTAGTGAAAATGTTTTGTTGTTTGGATCAATTTTCCCCTCTGTAAAAGGACACCCGTAAAGCCTCCAAGTAATTCGAATAGCTGTAGGATTTCTGTGATTCAGAGTAACAAAAACAACAAATACTCCGTTTCTGGAGTCCTGACCATCACAGCCTTCCCTGGACATCTGGTTCTGTAGTCCTGACAGGTCTGTGCAAGAACACTTTTGAAATCTTAAACACTGTTTAAGAAAAACATATTTTAATCAACCATGAATTTTAGATCTCTCTAATAATCTGTAACTGGAATCATGTTTTCTCAGGAAGACTGTAACTCTTTTCCAAAGGAAACAACTACCTAACATTACACTCTTACATGCTGTTGCTGTCAAGAATAAATGCCTGTCCTTGCACTGCCACGTCAGCCTGTGCCCGAGTTCCTCGCTGGTGCACGTCTCCTGCTCACCCGTTCTGCTTCTGTGCTTCTTCTGGCTTGACGCAAGCCTGCCCGTACAGAAAAATTCACCAGGCAGGGAAAGCCTGTCTCCTGGCAGGAAATGTTCACACTCTCATCTCCAAACAGTGTGAGCGGACGTGACCAGCACCCGAGCTCACCTCAACCCTCCTTCAACTCTACAGTCTTGAACTCTGCCTTGTCACCCAGCTAACCTGCACCGCTTCCTCTTGGACTCCCACCACAAAAAAAAACCACCTAGGGAAGCTCTGGGAGAATATTTTAGTATTATTCTTTCGTGTTCCACAGTTTGCCTCCTCCTGCGTTTATGAAAACAAATTTTTAGAAATATTTATAAAAGTACAAGAGGATGCCACAACATTCCTGCTGGTAAAAGCTGCTTCAGAGTGACAAAATTAAACTGTTTTCTGGGATATGGCCCAGGCAAGAAGCCCAGCAGGAAAGGGAAACGATTCATGTTTAAATAATAGTTGGGAAAAAAAAAATAATAATCCTTCAGGATGACATCTCAAGGATGCAGTAGGTGTTCTGGGGCAGGGCACGTCATCTACCTCTTTTTTTAAGAACCAGCATGAGGTCTCTAGCAGGGTGCATACTGCTGAATCCCTACGACTTTGTGGCCTGTGCATATTATGTCTGACCCAGCCATCACAAGACTGTCCAGAGATTTACCAGAGCTAGGTGTTGGGAAGAACAGCTAATTCAGACTGCAAGGAATGCCAGGAAGCGCGTTCTTCCAAGTTTGTTTCAAGGTCTATACAGTTCTGGCTCCACAATCAGTATAAAGGAATAGTAAAAGCATTAATCTTCCAGTCTTTACCGTTGTCCTTTTAAACCTTCCTGTAGCTTGTAAGAGAAGTGGAAGACAATACTCCTCAACCTATTCAGGAAGTAGAATAACAAAAGGCAAATCTTTTACAAACAGAGCAGCCACTCCTCTGCTGACTCCAAGCCTGCACTGGGAATTTCAGGTAGCAGACTCAGCCCAATCCACTCTCTGTTCCAGCTTGATTTGCAAATGAATCTTCTGAGGAATAGAGTGAAGTATCCTTTACAGAACTCCCAAATCACTTATATTAAGTTTGTTAACAAACTTTTTTATGCAGATGTCTGCATTAAACTAAATAAGCAATTCCCTTTTATGGACATGCCACAAGCAGAGTGTCTTCAGATGTCAGAGACGGATTTGTTCATTCCATATTTCTTTCCCTTGCCTAAACTTGTTTGTCCCCAGTTTCTCAGTAGTCCATTACTTATGAGAAAGTCTGTATTACTCAGCAGATCTTGGCTAAGCATCACTCACTGTAGGATATGTAATGCAGACTCTGTGCAAGTGTTGCCTTCTCATATGAGCTCTTCTTGCTAGGACTAAGAAGCTGGAAAAAAGGAAAAATATTGCAAAAGGCAAGTGTATGAAATTTACCTAACAAAGAGCTCCTCCAGAGAAAAGCTTAAAAAATATTTTTTCTATTGATTTTTCTATTCATTTGTCTTTTTGTAAGAAGGTATGAACAAAAAAACCCCACTTTTACCATCAGCTCTTGTAGGGATATTTCTTTAGACTGTCACCATTTAAAAACTAGTATGTTCAACCAAACCCAACTATGTATTTTAAGGGAGTTTGAATTGACTCAACCAGGATGTTAGTGGTGTCTAAAAGTCATTTTACCCTCACCCCAGAAAGAAACAAGATATATTTTTAGTGAATGTTTGTTTTTGTCTGGGGTTCCTTTTTCATGGAAAGTTCCAAGAGCTCTGTGTACCAGATATCTTGGCCACATAATTTACAAGTTATTGGTAAATCAGTTTGTCTCAGACTAGCCGTTCAAGCTGCTGCAGAATTGCTTGTCTTCGGAAGGTATCTTCCTGTACCACTTACAGGGCGCTAACTCACCACAGAGTTGTTGCACTTAGTTACCCTGGTACTTAGCCTTTTCTTCTGAATTGCAGCATAATTTGCAGAGAAAGCAACTGCACGGTAGTGGTAGCTGACATTTTGAAGGTGGCAAAGCATTTGTGCTAAGGCATTTCTGTGTTAGTTACCCGTTTAGACTTGTTGAGTGTCGATAATGATGATAGTGTACATTGAGAGCAAGTTGACTCATCGTGATCCCCTGTGACACATGGTTAGAACCGTTAATCAAACAGCTGGACAAGATCTTATATTTTAAGTCTCAAGTCATGTTTTTAATCTAGCCTATTTAGAAAAAGGTCCAGAGTTTACTTTGAATTGTTCTCCATGGAGGAGAGGGGTAGGGAAAGCAATTCCTTGAGATAAAGTAATGATGTGCTTTAATTGAGAGTCAGAAGTAATTGCCCACATTCTTCTGGCTTAGCAAACCACCATGCCCCATGGGCTTTCAGAGCACT
This sequence comes from Chionis minor, assembly GCA_013398295.1. Taxonomy (NCBI): domain Eukaryota; kingdom Metazoa; phylum Chordata; class Aves; order Charadriiformes; family Chionidae; genus Chionis; species Chionis minor. The sequence continues at coordinate 28,423 of VZSF01003168.1, read as the reverse complement.
TACAAACAATTGTGAAACAAGGAAAACTTTGGGCATAGCTCCATATTCTTCTTGGCATTCTTAGAGAGCAATGAGAGTGTCTAAGGGGATTCTGTAAATGCAGATTAGCTTTTCCACAGAAACAACACAGACTATTTCCCCATGTAGACAAGGCATAGTTTCTTCTCCTGATGCCTCACAGAGACATTTCTTCTGGCTTTTGTTACAGCCCTCTTTATTAGCAAAATTTATAGTACAGGAGCCCTAAGTCTGCCTCTTTCCATGACTCACATCTCTCTAACACCAGGAAATCCAACTCAACAACTCTAAGATTGATCAGAAAGACTGATAAGGAGGCCTCCTTACAAAGAATCGGCACAAGGGGCTCCCACCATGACCTGGTCTCTTACCACAACCCACCAGTCCCAAAAACAAACTAGTTAGTTGGCACCAGGCAATAAGGTGGGATGAATCCCAAACACTCATGGCCAGTCCCAACAGTGCCGCTGCCCTTGTGCTCCATTCAGTCTGTACTTTGTTCACAAAAAAAAAAAGCCTGTGTGTTAGCAAATATTATTATTGTTTAGCTTCTGCATTAATTATTGGAAGACAGATATTAATGGAATGGGGTTTGAGGATGCAAGGAAAATATTACTATACTCCTTTCTTTGAGTTAGCTTAAAGTCCCAAAGTACATGCCAGACATCTATGTTTTTAGAAGTTTTATGTGAAGAGCAGAGATAAGTAAGCATTAATTGTACCCTGTGAACTACATAAATGCCGAATCCTTGCAAGGCTTACATGAAAAGTATTTGGAATAACTTTTTTATAAAAGCTACAAGGCAGTAAATCTGCTCATTCTTCCCCTTTATGGTATAAAAATCCAAAGCTCCAGCATATCAGTTTTAGCTCATGCTTCAGCTCAAGCATATAAACCAGTTTCCCTCTGATCTTCTTTCTGAGGTTATTTCTCAAACATTGCTGTTTATCCTACACATTCTGTGTCTCCTAGATAATTGAAAGGTTGACAGAAAGGTAGATTATTTTTTTTAAACTACTTTGGAAGTATGCAAACAATAAAGCAAGCAGGTCTTTACACTGTCCGGCATCCTAGGATAACAGCCGAGTAGCATTCTGTCACTAATGAAATAATGATACTGATGAACAGAGATGAACAGCTGCATCCTGTATCCAGGATGTAACAACAGAGGCAGGTACTCAGCTATTATGATAGTCACGTAATGGTCAGTCAGTCAGTCAGCTCTCACATCTAGATAATTTAATGCATTTAATTGCCTTTGGCCTCCTGCATTTCTCCATCTTCTGACTGACTGCTCTCAGTGGACATAAATGGGAATGACCTGCAAGGCAGCTTCTCTGTGATGACAGATTCTGAGCAGATCCAGTGAATACCACATTCTCCCTCATGTGTCTGGGCTCTTTTTAGCCAGACTGCCTTGCCCCGGTCTTTGTATATGTTCCAACTAAAATTCACATATCTTTTTCTTGAGGAGCTGGCATAGGACTTTGGCAGAGAAAGCAAGGACAACAGCGTAAGTTTTGGATGTGCTGAAGAGGAGAGTCATGGCAGAAATGCTGTTCTGGAAAAAATTTCCTGTCCTCAGGGAATTTTTAGGACTTCAGAAACTAGTATTCTGCATCAGGTCAGAGCCATCTTTCAGATGGGGAGAGCAGCAGACAGAAAGACTACAAAACAAGTAGCAGGTTGGTTGTTAAGACACTCATTCAAGTTGTACAAAATCCAGCATCAAGCTTGTGTCTGCAAGCTGTTACAACCATGGATTTGGTCAGCTCAGCCAGCCATAGAGCAATATGGCTGTTAGCCAGGACTCAATGGGTTCAGGTTGTTTGTTGGCTAGGGAGAAGCCTGAAAAAAAAGTCATGGAGATGATATGTCGGCATCTAACCTTGTTCTGAAGATTGTTTAGCTGACAAGGTTGTGTTGGGACACCGCTGAAAGCAAATTCAGAGTCTGCAAAATTATTTCATTTCTCGGAGCTGACTAATTCATACCAAAGAAAAAAAACCACAGCCAGCTAAGTTTTATTAAGCTTTTTCTGACCAACTCTATCCATGCCCTTTTTTCCCTAGTTAGTCAAAGGCACTTTGTACAGACATTTTCTGGCTCAGCATGACATGTCCTGTCGTTACGTTTCAGAGAGACTCTCTCTCACACACTCTTGCAGATGCTGTGTAAAACAGTCAATAAAGTCAATACAGGAAGGAGGTATTGATGAGTTGCATTGCAATAAGCAACACCTCCAGCCCTTCACCAGTTTTTCCTTCAGTCATCCACACACATACTTCCCAACCTCACAAACACAGCTGGAAGTAAAAAAAGTAGGGAACAGTTTTCCTATCCAACTGTTCAGGAAGATGATTCACAAGCAGTGAAAGCAGAGCGGGAGCTAGGACTGCTGAAATGGCAGCACGGGCAGTGCTTATACAAATCCTGGCTGCACAGACACTTTCTATTTAAATTGCACTAAACCTATGCAAGTTTCTCAAGTTTCTGGACATGAGGAATTTCAGTGTTAATCTCTGTTAAATATTCTTGAGCACTGTCTCAATCAAGCAGATCTTGCATTACCTTTCTACAGCAAAAATGCCTTTTTTGTCTTTCATTTAATTGTTATCCACTGAGGCAAAGAACACGTATCCAATTGAGTCATTGAGTCAGTTCCTTGTTATCATAGGTAACTGTGTAACTCAGACTTATTCGTAGGTTGACCAAGCTCTTTCTTAAAAGTATTTTTGTTTATCCCCTGAAATTCCCATTAAGTAGCTGTACCAGAATCTATTGCTAGCAAATTTATATATCATTCTAATTATCTGGTGACAACATTGTTCTATAGCTCTGATTTTCTTTCTCTGCTGTTCGTCAGTACTATCACTCCTAGAAATACAGCTAGAAAGAGTGGTTTACCTCCTCTCAGGTTCTGAGTTCACTCTGCTAAACAAGAGAAGCTTTTAAAATCTCTTATTGTTTGGGAAGAGATTAAAGCAGGTAAGAACATAGGGACTTAATTTTCCATATCATAGCAGAAGCCTTCCTTCGCTTCTGCTCCAAATTGAAATCACCTCTTCAGTAACTGGAATGTCAATGTTTTTTTACAGTTTGAAGCCCCTTTTCCATACTAAACAGCAACAAAAATGTATCATCAGTGTGCATTAGCCAGCCTTACATCAGCCCTATTCTGTCTCTGCGTACAACAACTACCTTTGGAGACCATGTGGACAACTATTTGACAAGCTCCTTAGCCACTGACAACTAGCAATCCAAGATGAGGAGGTGTCACCAGTGACAGTCACACCCTTTTTCACTTTGGAGCAAGCTTCTGGTTAGGTAAGAGACTCCTGCAGCTCTAAGTGAACTCAGTACAGGCTTCAGCGTGACTAAGACCACTTTCTTGGAAGTTCTGCTGCCACTGATGGTCATTCCAGGTCTACAACACAATCCTTGTGCCATCTAGTCTGAGCTGGCAAAACCTGTAAGCAGCTGTACGTGAAACCACTCAGAATTAATATCTGAAGAAGAAATCACACAATTCTTTGTTTCCTCTCCTCTACTTGGCCACTAGGGCATCACTGCAGTTGTCACTCAGTCCAGCCAAGCCCATGAGGCTATATAAACACCAAGACACACAGAACACCTCATTTGTATTCAAAGTGATATGCAGAAGTTGATAGCAGTTCACAAATGACACTGAGTAGTTAAAAAGCAGATGGATTATCAGAGACAAGGAGGAAACCATTGTTTTCTTCAGTTTAACCTCAAACCTCAGTAAACAATCCAAAATGTCACACAGAAAAATCCCTGAGCATAAACAACACACTGGTGTGTCATGTCCCATATATCATTATCCCATGCTATAGCTGTCCAGAATGCTGTGCAGCTTTGTTAGACAAGATGACAACCGTGGATCCAGTGACTCATAAAGCAGAAGCTTTAGCCAGCACATACGAAGTTTGTCAGTGCTATTTTTCCCTGCAGTTATTCTGCATTAATGACAGTGTAGAAACTTATCATAGAAAATAGAAAATCAGTTCCTGTGAAGAAATAAGATCTTTCTTATAGTGGGTTTCATAGAGTTCCTGAGATATTGCAGAAATCAGTTAGACAACTTCCCTTTTGACTTTACATCATTCACCAACTGTGTTTTACCGGGACTCAGTTTTTACAGCAATCAATCAGCAAATTTGTCAAGCAATATTAGTGCAATCTATCTATGGTTATATTAGGTTGTTCATGACCAGAAAAGAGGAAGCTTTCCATAATCACACTGACAGCAGGTATCAATTTCTGCCCACTACTTTGAAATATACACTGCTTGTCTTCGTGTAAGATGATACAAAAATCTTTTATTCTAGTTTTATTTCTATTTCTAGAAAGCTTTCACATTGCTTTAATGCACATCTTTTAACCTTTGTTAGCTTTTCATAACTAGAACATTTGGTAGTGTCACTGACAACATTTCTGTTGGATTATTTCTCTTAAACATTTTGCATGTGAGGAAGCTACTGAAAGACTATATATACTTCTGTGACCCATACAGTTTTACAGCATTTCTCATACAATATTGTTTACTTAGAAGTTCTTATTCACAAGTGATTCAGACCCACAGAAATTTTTGATCTAAGGGTCTTTACCAGTACATTAAATTAAATCAACACCTCAGAGAAAAGTTATAATTACATACATATTATCAAAAAAGGTTGAAGCCTTTTGTTATCGAAAATGCTTATTCCTGGATTTCTCATGGCTCATCCTATTCCTTTGGCAGAAGCCATGTGATGTCAATTGCTAAATTAATCACTTTTACACTAAGCTTTCTGAAAGTCCTGAGTTGCAGAAGCAGCACAATTTCTGACCTGAGAAAACATGGATGGCAGCGACCACAGTCCTAAAGACTGAGCAGGGAGCTAATTTACATACTGGTTTTATTCCAAATTAATTGTTTAGGGAGTATGGTTGGCACATGATCAGTTGGGCCAAATGCTAAGGGCCAAGTTGGAGAAAGAAATGGCGACTTCTTTCAATGCAAGTGGCCTTTGCAAGTGGCCCAGCAAGTGGGGCTGGGAAGAGAAAAAGACACACACTGGAGTGAAGAAATGATAAGCAGGAGCCATGGGAAAAGGAAGATGCTGGACAACACATACAGCCAGTGACACACCGCAGAAACAAAAGAATCTGATATGGTTGCTTCTTATAACTGGTAGTGTGGATCAACTACAAAGAGGGGGCACTGCCCAGTCCTTGTGCCCTCCTCAGCCCACAGCCTCCTCGGGAAATGTTACCAGTCCTTTTTGAAACACACCTCACCGCCGTCTCCTTCTCTTTTCTCATTGCTCTGCTTTCCCACCAGGTAGTGTCCTGTTTTCTGTCACTCCATCTGACTGTGCCTTTAGAAACCAGGATTATAGGGAAATATTTGCTGCCAAACCAACAGAAGCATTTCTGATATGCCAAATAGAGCCTAAAAGTTGTTGGCAATATTCATAAATGAAAATTTACTAACAAGAATACGAGATCGTATCATGCACGTTCCCTAAGCCTATGCAGCTAAACTGTTTCCAAAACTATGTACTACTCATAAGATTAAGTTGCATACCACATAAAATGTGATCTAACTCGTAACTGAGGGAAGGAAATGAGACAAGATTTCTCATTCTTTGGAAAGAATCTCATTCTTTGGAAAGTAAGCAACAGTTTGAACTGTTTGAACTCACCTTTCCCATGGGTCTGCAGTTAAGATTTTAAAAATGCCAAGGAACAAAAACTTGAATATTCTGGGCTTTTCTGCATTCAGACAGTGCTTTTTTCATGCCCTTCTTCCTCCTCGTAACTGAAGACTGATATGTAATACTTAACAGTGCTAGGGAGATATCCAACATCTGTAATCCGAACAAAAAATTTAGAAGAATATAACTGCTGAGATGAAAAGATGTGGACAATGCCCCTGGAAAGGAGGGCTGCAAACTAATCTCTTTGGAATCTGCTGTTGCATGAAAATGTGCTGCCAGATACAGAAAAGGCATCCTTTTGCTTAAAATACAGGGGAAATTCATAGAGAGAAATTAAACTCCACTATAATTTCTGAAGCATGATTTGCATTCTTGGCTGGTGGCAGTATCCTTCAAATGTTCTAGAGATGATAGAAATGGTATTCACAGCTGTAGCTTTGGTAGTTAGACACAAATCTATCAGCTTTTCTCCTGAAAACAAACAGCAATGGGAAAAAAATCAACCCCAAACTAGAGCAGCCGAATAGATGGAAATTACATTCACTGGCTTGCCCGCAAGGCAAAAGGACATTCCTTTCTGAAATGCTTTTTCTCAGCCATTCCCTGTCAGTCCTCTTTCTACCCCTGGAGAGGTGGTTACTCCTGAGATCTGAGAGAAAATTCTGTGGCATGTCCTGCATATGATAAGAGAAGAACAGAAAGATTGTTAATTCCCATAGTTATTATGAAAAGTTTTTTTGGTTTATCAAATCGAGTGTTTTATATTTACAGCTAACTGATACAGCTTCCATCTGTGCCGGTGAGCACTAGGCCGCTCATATAAAAAAGTCTGGCATATCTGAAATGCAGCACTTTGAGAAAGCTGTTTTATCCTGCTTATAGAATAACAGGCTTGTACTCTGCCACTAAAAAAGTTTCGTAACAGTAAATAAAGCCACTGTCTTCAAAAAGCATTTTTGAAAAAGCACAATGATTAGCCTTGTAACCTTTGAGGCATTCCCACTGCTGAGTAGTCACTAACAGTCTATACTGGGTCCAATAGAGTTCAACTTCTTCATTAATCAACTGGATGATGGGGCAGAGTGTACCTTCAGCAAGTTTGCTGATGACACCAAACTGGGAAGAATGACGCTCCAGACGGTTGTACTGCCATCCAGAGGGACCTCAACAGGCTGGACAAATGCGCTGACAGGAACCTCATGAAGTTCAAGAAGTGGGAATGCAAAGTCCTGCAGCTGTGGAGGACCAACCCCATGCACCATCATACGCTGGGGACCACCCAGCTGGAAAACAGCTTGGCAGAAAAGGACCTGAGGATCATGGTGGACACCATGTTAAACATGAGCCAGCAATGTGCCTTTGTGACAAAGAAGGCCAATGGCATTCTGGGCTGCATTAGGAGGACTGTTGCCAGCAGGTCAAGGAAGATGATCCTTCCCCTCTACTCAGCACTGGTGATGCCACACCTGGAGTGCTGGGTCCAGTTCTGGGCTCCTCGGTACAGGAAAGACATAGACATAGTGGACAAAGTCCAACAAATGGCTGCTACAGTGATTAAGGGACTGTAGCATCTCTTCTACAAGGAGAAGCTGAGAGAGCTGGGATCTTTCAGCCTGATGAAGAGAAACCCCAGGGGTATCTTATTACTTTCTACAAGTACCTGAAGTGAGGGAGCAAAGAGGATAGAGCCAGGCTCTTTTCAGTGGTGCTCAGTGACAGCACAAGACACAACAAGCACAAACTGGAACACAGGAAATTCAAATTAAACATGAGAAAAAACTTCTTTGGTGTATTAAAATCCATTATGTTTGCAATGCATCTAGACTAACCTTCAAGTTACTGCTCTTTTCAGGTTTTTCCTCCATCTCACCCTGTAAGTGGTCCTTGCAAGCACTCAGACATCCTCCTGAATTAGTGCGTATATCCTGCCTGACGCCTGCTTAGAAGAGTACAGGTTGCTAAAGGGCATAATTCAAGAAAAAAACACCCTAGGGATTTTGCTTTTAAGGAAATGAAAGAACTTAACTTTGGCTTATCATGCTCCCATCAAAGTGCTGAGCCTAACCAATAGCTCATTTCTCTTACAGCTGCATGACACTACAGGCAGTCATGCAAATGATTAAAAAGCCCTCTGTTGCCTTTTTTGTATGCTTTGCAAGCACAACTGGAGTTGGTGTTGCTGGCATATCTGTTTGTAAACTGTTGATCTTGCTGAAGTCACAATGTAGTCAAAATTCACTTGTCCAGCCATGGGTCTCCTAACAGTGTGGTTTCTAAATCATCTCCTGCTGTCACTGTAACTGTGAACAACATCTGCTGTTGAGGTGCAACCAGCCAGAGAAATGGCTTCCTTACTGCCAAATAACAGATTAGTTGAGCCTCTTCTTTGGTAGGAAGGAAGGACTGTGCCCACCATCTGCTTAGATGAGATCACCCTGCCTCTTAGCTTGTAACACCACTCCCTACAGTCCCCAGTCTTGCGCAAAACCACACATGCCTTTGGTGAGTTGTTCCGTCCGTTAGGCAGCAATCTGACTCAGTGATAAGAGGCAAGCTAGGCAGCAAACAAAACTCCACAAGTTTGCCTTTCCTCAGAGAGCCTCTGGAAAACCTGAGTCCTCTTCTCCCCAGGCATGTTTCTCTCACAGGGAGAAAGATCTGGAGATCTGCTCTTCCTTGTTGCCAGTCTTGGGAAGTACTTGCTCTCCTTCTAATTTTCAACCATTACAGGCAAAGGAGGCTGTGGCTGAGCTTCCTGGACAGTGGTTTATGTGCCACATCAGTTGCCAGGTCTCCTTAATACACATTTATAAGTAATTTGGGTCTTTGGCAAAAGACTCCTCCTGCTTCATGTCTGGTTGATCTCTGGACCCAAAGCCGTCCTAAACCCTGACCATGTCTGATACCAAATCACGTTCCATCCACCACTTTTTGTCCTTCTGAGGACATTCGTGTTCTTTGATTCCTGCTGCAGGGACTGGGAAGGATTCAAATTTCCTGCTACGTCCAGACTGTGGGAAGGAAAGCCATTCTAGAAGTCTTCTCTTCCCCCTAGGCGTGGGACATCTGATGGGGTAGGAAAGTGCTGCTTGATTAAGAAGACACTTCTGAAGCTCCACTTTTGCCAAGACATCAGGTCCAGAGGCATGACAGATTTGCTACCTGCTGCCTCCTTATTGACAACTCTTCACCTGGGAGCAGGAACTCCCCACACTGCGCAGAAAAAAATGGCACAGTTAAGGTAGAAAAAAATCTGTACTTAGAAACACTATTGCACATTTTGCATATGAAAAATCCCATCATCCTATGTAGAAACATTGTAGGACAAGTGTGGGAGTTAATTTGAAAAAATAGCCCTTTCTAGATCCATTAACACTATTTCCCTTTAGGAAGAATGTCCAAGGTAGAAGTCAAGGGCTTTCTGTGCCATTTAAATGTGTGCGCTCGGCTTTGGAGGCAGCCTTCGGCAAGGTACTGACAAAAAGCCAGCAGTCTCTATTATAAATATTATGGGAAAAATAAAAAAGTTTGTTTTATATGGTGACAGTCTCGCAGAGCCAGGGCATGGTGTTAGGGAAAACGTAGTACTTGTTAAAAAAAATCAGTTAACCTTTTCCTTGCTCTGGCTGTAGGATTTTGTGGAGCAGGGTAGGCTGTGTTTCCCCTGCTTGCTCTCTTTTGTTAGTACTCTGCCTTGCTACAGGGACAAGACTAGCTATAGGTAGTGCCAAATTTCTACATTCACTTACAGGTTTTGTTCTAACACTCTAAAACTCAAAAAAACCCCAACCCAAGCATAAAAGAGGGAAACAGCCAGATTGTCCTGAGTTCAGGTTTTCAATGGCTACAGGAGTGCCAGTTTCTCAGCTTCGATAGTGGTCTATGGAAAATCACATTTTACAGAATTTACATTTCTAATTTTCACACATAAGGTGGCTATGAGAGCTGGGACTCGGTAACATCAGCTTTTACAGTCAGCAGATTGATTTATGCCTATTCCAGTCCAGCTTCATACTTAGGGGTCCCAAAACTGGCTGAAAACCACGGAAACAAAGAGCTTGCCATTTTTGTGAAATTATACCCACATCCCTAGGAAACAGGATAAGTTTGAAACTTTCAGAAACAGCATTATTTCTGCGTTCTCAGGACAAAGCAAAGTGGCTATCAAAGGAGGAGTGTGTTTTAAAACTAAATATTTGCCATATGCTGGTTTTTCTATGTGTTATTGTCTATTTATTGGGTTTTTTACTGTTTATTTATTTTAACTTCTGAAATTCTCAGCACTTCTGAGTAAAAAAAAAATTGATATTTTATACATTCAGTCAATTGTTCTTTTTTCCTGCTTTTCCATAGTAAGGAATATGACCCAAGTTAGACTTCTTAAAATGTCACCTATATTTTCACTGGCCTTGAACTGCAAGATAGAATTTATCCCCCTCCTACTCTCCTCTGCATACCAGAACTTACTATATATCATAACTTTAATGAAGAATAAATATTCTTTGCTTTTGAAATGCAAACCAGGACAACCAGTTGAGAGTCTTGAAATGTAAGTGGCTGAAATGTTCCGGGTCAATGCTATTTGAATAGAATAAATTTTTTAGATTCTCAGAATAACTGTGCTGTAGTCTGTAGCTTTGGTGGCACATGAATTCTGTTTGAGGCAGCTGTTCATTTCCATCTCTACGGAAATCGCAGAAATTACTCTATTTCAAAAAGGAACAGATTGCACAAATGTCTTAGTGAACTGTGTAAATTTCAGACTGTGTCTCTACTGGTAATGCAACCATATGTACATTGTATTGAGTGTTTTCTAAGAACCAACAATATTTTTTTATTTTTTATTTCTATAAATCGATAAGACATTACATTTATTTTCAAAGTTAAACAAAAATGCCTGTGCAAGCCTATGAACCTGTTAAAAATTTTCATGTTACCAAAGCTCACAAACTAATTAATATCCCTTCCATCCCTTATCTCCAGGGTTTGAGACCTGCACCTCCTCCCATGTGCAGCTTTAGTTATGTGATACAAAGGTGGCACGCAGAGCCAAATCTGTCCCCTAATCATCATTCCAACAACTTCAATACTAGTTCGCCCAATCTGCAATGCAGATTCCATTACCACTTCAGACTTCATTACCACAAAAGTTTGTGTAAAACCCAAACTTGTGATCAAGACCCCCGTGTGTTAGATGCTATACAAACACTCAACAACAAATACAGTTTTTGTCAACCTGATAGCAGGGATCTTTGTGCAGAAGGGGGCAACTTTTATCAGCAGGATCCAGTGCTTTTGAGGGCAGAGACTGACATTTTGATAAAGAAGAATAATAAAGAATCTTCTGAAAGAGGACAGCAAGTTAATTTTGAAGCTATTTAAGTCTAGTAACTATCTTGTGTGAGAGCATGGATGAAATTAATTTTCAGAAGTCTGGGCAAACCTCAAAGACATTATTTCATCATGCAGGTACTCAGAGGTACACATAATTCAAATACAAAGGTAAATGTTTACAAAGGCATATCTACTCTAGAAATTTGCTTTCATAATTGGACTAGAGTATTGGCCTGAAGCTTGTATTGCTGCCACGGTTGGTGACACAGGGGTTAATTCAAATTTATATATATCAAGTCACAACAACATCACATCAGTCAAACTGGTTCTACTTTAAATTGCTGTTTGTTTCTTCTTATCTCTGAAATGAATTTTGTGATTCTAGACTAGTTAATTTACATGCCTAAATTAGTATGTATTATATAGATTCATTGACTAGAATTAGCGTATGATTTACTATGCAGTGAAACATCATTTGTATTCCTAACTGAAGCAGTTCAGTAGAAGTCTCTGATTTAGATGGACAGACTTAGATGCCACAGTGTTGCAGGGCAAAATACAATTCCTTGTTCAAGGACATGGTGTAATGGTTTAATCAAAGACACAAATCTTGACATTCGGCTCAGTCCTACATCTTGATGATAGATACATATTGCTAAGCTATGTTTGGACTGTATGTGCATACACTGATCATCTAAGACACAGGGAAAAAAAATGTCCTGTGGTAGTTTGGCAGGTTTTTTTTGTATAGGCTTCTACAGCTTTCTTTTTTACATAGACATATCTCCTTCAGTCCACAATTAGTTACAGATTGAAACAATCTTTGACATGTTTCTTTAAAATGCCTCCACTGTGTCTCTGATAAACACGAGGCAAAAAAACCACACAGGCCTCTCAAACTGTTGCACTTTCCAAGTCCATCATAGAAATATTTTCTATACATTTTACAATTCTGGGGTCTCTCTACTATAACACATGTTCCTTCTGTGGCTTTTTTTTTCAAAACACTACTCATAAAATACTCTCTGTTTTGAAAGTCTGTCTCAGCAATGATGATTTAATTTACTTTAGGTATTTTTTAGTCAGTTGGCACAAAGCACTTGACCAAAGAACACAGATCTGAAAAAAGAAATTAGCTCTTCTAAGTGTGTTTTCCTATAGAAAAGCTGTAGACAGGTTTCCTATGTGCTTTTGTGAGGAAAAAAGATAAATCACTTAAATTTGCTTTCTTCCAAGCATTGACGCTTTTTTAACAGATACTCAGTTAATTTCAGTCTCAAATGTTGGCAAAAATGTCTTTAGCTGTAAGATCTCGGAGATGGGTTCCTTTCTTTCCTGGTAAAAGTCAAGCCCAGTTAGCAGCTCTACATCCCGAACACGTGCAGAATGAGCCTGAATTCTTTCTTCAACCCATTCAGAAGGTGGCTTATTTTCCTGCCAAAACAAACAAGAACAATGTTCAAACACATAAAAGGCACTCTTTTTTGGTGGTGGTGTTAGACAATAACCAGTGTTTGAACTGGTTGGACAGACCGAAGGCCTCCAGTCAGTAAAACCTCTTTCAGGTTTTCCTAGACATCTTTGGAGCCTTGCATTTAGGGGTCTCATTGAAACAGGATCAAATGGATGTCCCCCTCTCCCCACCTCCCCACCTCCAAAATAACAGAGAAGCAAGATTATGCTGAAATGTCCAGTATGACTTTTAACTACAAAGTACAGGTTTGTTATGTGTTTTAAACACACAAGTAAGGATAGTTTTTGTTATGGTGTAAATTAGCTGCCGTTTGGCTAGCTGCAGGCAAGTCAAATAACAGGCACCTGATAACCTGAAAAAGTCCTTACAGCAGCGCAGTCTTGATTGTTGGACAGCAGTAGTAATTGCCAGATAGACAGGGAAAACAATGGAAATGAAAGCACTAATCAATTGAAAATGTTATTGTTCAATTCTTTTACTACAAAGTTGTTTTGCACACAGATGGTAATTTGCTTTTCAGTTACCAATATCTGCTTCTGACAGAAATGGTTCACTAAATTCATGTCACTGCAAGGCACAATGAATATTAAATGCAATGTTATTTGGGGTTTGTTGCTAAACTTTAGAAATAATAGATGTTAACTTCTGAAGTATAAAGAATAATTAATTCAAATTATTTATTTTATTAATTTAGTCAACTCTCTACCATAAAGATCACTGGGCAATTGTGGACTATCCACGCCACAAGTGTGGGGACAGCCAAGTTGTTTCTAAGCAGCAGAAGCTTTCACCTGTCTGGAGTTATGAGTTCAAAGGCATAAATAAACTAAATAAACACAATCGTATTGCTTTGAGGGCCAGTGCAAGTCCGTGCAGTTATTTTTCTCTGTGGGGCGACTGTGTAATATACATACTGAGCTAAGGATCCTTCTGCATCTTAGAGTTTATGGAACACTCAGCTGGCTCAACAATACATATTTTGTTTGCTACGAAGGTGAGATTTACACTCAGTGGTAAGCACAGATTTTATTTAACTCAACTATGCATTTCAATTGCAGAACTGTCTATCTAAATGCCTACTGTCTAATTTCTCATAAAGGTGAAAAAAAGGATTGACGGAATTATTCTAGCTACACTGAAGGAAATAATACTCAAAGTCCTCTGATACCTCTGGAATAAACTTATCCTGCAGTATTCCATCAAGCTATCTCATCACCCTGTTGGCTGTGCTGCTGTTCTCAGCCGTTCTCAGGTGACAGCATTTCCAAGTCCCCTTATCAAACCCTCCTTTCTTCTTTTTCCTTGCTTCCTATCAGTTCATTAGTTTCCAGCTACCTCTCCTGGAGCTTCTGCCTTTCCTAGTCATCGCTTTAGCTCTCAACTCAATCTCAACTCATGGGGATTTAATTAATTAAACACTTAGACTTCTAAAGATTCTCCAGATGACTGGATCCCACCGGGAATCAATTGGCAAAGCTCATTGGCACACAGGAGCGTAGAACTATACTTACAGCGCAGCTTTCAGTGTTGTCAGGTCGATGAGGAATGATAAAAGACAAAGCATCCAAAGAGCCTGAACAGTTCAGTGGAGTATAGGACCTGTTCTTGCAGCTAGTCAGAACCACAAAGTAATGGGTTGGGACAGGGATTTTTGTATTGTTTACATGCCTACAAAACAAGCATTAATTAAGGGGTTTATCTGGATATCAAGTATTAAAACCATTGATGACATTAGTAATTTATAGAATTTATCTCAGCATAGATCTTTCACTACTATATGACTTTTATTTATTTTATAATTGAAATAGATACCTGATGAGATAGACAGCCTCACTATCTTTTTCATGAACAGCCAAACATGCACGGATTAGCCCTTTTGCTACAAGCAGTCCCACTGAAGCCAGCAGGATTGTTTACATAGTTAACATTCTATTTTGCCAAAGCCAGAGATCTCTACATCTGGAAGAGGCAGGACAGGTCATCGTATTTACCCTTATTTACATTAAGAATTTCAACCACATTAAACTGAATTGGAGAAGAGTGACGAGAAAATTAGCCTCAGGTTCCTTGCCACCAAGAAATGCCAGAGTGATGATTTGTGGCTATGTGCTATAGAGACCATTTTAGGATACCTGATTCAAAATGTCTTTGCCTCCCTTTTCCAACTATTCCTTGAACATGGTCGCTTTGTGTATAAACTTATGAGCAGCTGAACGCTTCCCAGATTTGCTGTACATCTTCAGTATTCAACCAGACACCATCACTGAAATCATACTGGTTTGTATGAATGACTAACCATGCTGAATAAAACATGCTTATTTCAAACTGTAGACAACATTATGTGGTCGACTGCGTATTACAGCATTCTGCTTGGAAGGAAGTTCTACTCTCTCCTCCCTTCCACCCTCCTACTTCGTGGCAGAGCTGATTTTCCCATTCTCAAACCATTTTTGACAGATGTGGTATTAAGTCTAGCCTTGAATAAAACATTTCCAGTGACAGATTCAGCTGTGCATATTTCCCAGCACTTTTTTACTACATAAGTGTTTTTACTGTCACTGTGCATTTTCCCTATAGTTGGAACAATCTAAGTTGTTTGTTCTTATTCTGTTTTTTACTCCTTCTTTCCTCATCTGCTAACATAAATAACTGGTCTTTATCTTTTATATTTCTCTTCCATAGATTTTTGTTTAGTGTAAGTCTTCTCTTATTCCTGTTTCTACACACAGACAAATTTTATAATGTATTTTGTTATGCTACCACAGTCCACTAAAATGCACCTAGAACTTGTCAGACCTTCAAGCGACCTGTATAAGCCACAGCTATGCAAAAGTACCACTCAGGAACATGACATTTTACATTCCCAGTTACATGATTCGGTGAAGGCAAACACAGAAATCTGATCTTTGATAAAACACATCAGTTTGAGACATCGGGGAGAAACAGCTGGTGAGTGAGCACAACACGAAAGTAAGAAAATTATACTTAAGCACATTCTGCACATTTAGATGTCATATTCTCCCAGTATTTCTGTTGCAAAGGCCCAAAAACCTAGCCACAACTTGGGAAACAAAATACTGGTCTGTATATGTGCATGTGTACATAGATACACACGTAACTGCAAAGTTTTTTTCTCTTTAATGGAACTTCAACTTATACAATACTGTATCTGTTTGCAAAAGTATTTGCTGTTGTATGAGTAACAGTGGATGTAATATTATAAAGGGAATACTCCATTCTCCATGATACTTGTTTCTTGTTCTTTTTGAATGGAAGTTTGTTTGTGTGGAAATACTGTGGGGAATAACGTGAGTTTGACTTCTGTTTTTTCCATGTACTTACACTTTAATTTCATCAAGCGTATCAAAATGTCCATCATAATTGTAATCAAACACTGGTCCACTGATAACATTTACTCCATTCCTTTCTCTAGCATACTTCTGAAGAAGGACAGTATGGAAATACTCCCATATATCTGTCATTAAAGGAAAATATAAGCATATTTAACATATTTAAATAACTTTGAAGTTATTTCACTACTAAAGAAAAAGAATATATTTCCTTTTTTGCTATAGATGAAAAATAGAAAGTTCCAAACTAAACTGCCTGTAAAATCAACTCTTTGTTACACAAAATTTGAATTTCATCAGAAGGGACATATTCTGACTCATCATTGAAAAAGCCCCGGTAAATGTTGTTAATAGCTCTGCAAAGTCCATTGCACTACTAGAGAGAATGCATTTGGTCTGAAGCTGAAGGGGTCATTCATGTCTGGCCTATGTGCTAGCACCTGCAATTGTGCCAATTAGTAGTAACTGAGATAATGTCTTTCTGAGAGGAATATTTACCACCTGTCTAACTCTACAGAACTCATGTCAAATATCATTAGACAGTTTGGCTTATTTCACAGATGTTATTTGAGAAAATACGATTTGCAGTCTATAAAGTAGTGAGATTATTTGAAGATTTACAGCTATCATGGCAAAAAACCCAGATGAGTTTGGGGGGTCCAGGGCATCCCCTATTGATTTACCGCTTGTTTATAGTCTAGAGTAACTTCTTGTAAGTTTAAATCTCTTGTAGAGTTTTCCTCGGAAAATTTAATTTTTCATAATATCTTTGGTTTACTTGGAAGATTAAAGCCACTTAGCTTTTCTGGGCCTCTGTTTTTAATATGATGTGAGTGAATGAATAAATGAGATCTGAACACATTAGAAAGGCAGTACATCATTGCTTTTCCTCCAGCTTTTTCCTTACACAGTTCCTCTTTCTATCTAAAATGAGCCTAGGCCTATGAGGACAATATATATACATTGTAGAAAATTTCTTCTAAATGATTATGAACGAATGTGAGTCAGGATGGATAGAAAGAGTTAATCCAGGACCATGCAGCTGCAGCAGCTCTCTCAGTCCCCCTTCCCTCCCCCAAGAAGGGTAGGGAGAAGAGGGAGAAAGGGAGGGGAAAGGGAAAAAAAACTTGCAGGTTGAGGTAATGACAGTTTAATAGAACAATAACATTAGATGAAAATAATAATAATAATGACAATGGTAAAAGAAGATACAAGACACAAGTCACTTTCACCACCTGGTGAATTGGTTACCCAGCTCAACTGGAGCAGACACTGTGGATTCCTCCCCACCCCAGCCAACCCCCATTTATATACTGAGCATGATGTCTAGGTAGGCAATATTCCATTGGCCATTCCATTGTTTTGTCTAAGCTCCTTCTCAGCTTCTACGGGAAGCTGAAAAAAGACTTTGACTGGTATAAAAATCACCCAGGAACAATTAAAACAATATGCATTACTGAGATTCCTTTCATACCAAATCTGAAAACACAGCAACCATTAGAAAGAAAATTAACTCTATCTCAGCTGAAACCAGGACTGTAGCTTACGGCACTTGTATAATAGAAACATCTGCCTGAAGTAAATATTCCAAGATTAATATTGTATGGTTTGAGTTTCTGCTTGATGCAACAGGTGCTGTATCAGGACATAGTTTACAAACTTTGTCCTGTCCTCTCCTGAGACCTTGCAGAAGGAAAGAAAAAGTGCCTTTTTCATTCATCTTGAGCGTTTCCCCAAGGGGATATTTTCATGAGAGTTTCAGAGCTAGCATTTCATGTTAGGACAGGAGGTGAAGAGAAAATTCAAAAGTGAACAGGTACACCTAATCAGAGGTTAGATAGGACTACATACAGAAAAAAAATTAACTTATAGAAGTGCAATATAAAATTTCACCTATCTACTTTTTAAAAGTTTTAAGTATATTTGCACAAGATCTGAATATACCGCAGGCCATGCAATAATGCTTTTAAGTCCTTTTCATAGCTTTATCAAATCCAGAACCATAATTACAGAAAATTAATCAAAAGCAATCAAAACTTTGCAACCTACCTATGAAAGCTCCATACATTGGAACAATATTGCTGATGAGTAAGGCATCATACTGTTGAAGAGCAGATGAATTAAAGTCTATATAAAAGAACAAAGTATAAACTAATGAAACACTATACAAAGATGAAATTGATTCTCATGTCACTACAAATTGCAAGTACATGTAATTCAATTGCATTTTACATTTCAGCATGGGTGTATGATTCTTCTACAAATATCTCTCTTGTATAATCTGTTAAACAAATTAATTATCAAATATGACAATAGGAAATGAATATTCATACAGAGGATGAGGGACAGCCCTTCACTTCAACCCATTACATCTTTCCAACCTGTTTTCAATACATTCAAGTTGTTCCATTTTTTAAAGAAAAACTTAAATGTTCTAAGCTGAAAATATTTAGATACAAGTCCTGCATTTGGTCAGTCTACAAACACTGGAAACCTTTTTCTGCCCAACATGCTGATCCAAAGAAGTTTGTTTTGGTGTTTGGGTATATGTTTAAACATAAACCCACATCCAGCTGATTAAGACTTTCTAAGCTCTAGCTATAAAAAGAAACGTGCTCACTGGGAGGATAGAGGAAACTGCGGGTGAAGGTCAGCGCTTCTGGGTAGTTGGAACAATTTTGGCTGTGAGCAACAGGGATTCTAACATCAGCCCGCAGACAGTCTGAAATAGTGGGAGGAAGAGCAGATGTGTTTTCCTGTGAAAAGGAAAAAAAAAATTATTACACCCACGCCTGTGGCTAACCCAATGCTCTGTATGGTTTTAACTTTCTAGAACGGACTTCATTGAATCTTCTCCTATTTTCATAGTGAATCAGGTCAATGAAAGTAATGGACACTGATGTTTTCTGCCTAGTGTTTTTCCTCTATTTCTGTTTTCAGGGAATTCAGGGAAATCCTTATGCAGCATGTCAAATTGTAGTAGCAAA
Source organism: Chionis minor (assembly GCA_013398295.1). Taxonomy (NCBI): domain Eukaryota; kingdom Metazoa; phylum Chordata; class Aves; order Charadriiformes; family Chionidae; genus Chionis; species Chionis minor. Next base: position 9,533 of record VZSF01003168.1, on the reverse strand, counting down.
ATAAGGTTATATCTTAGGCGAAACCAGGTGACAAGTTTGGCTCATTCATCACTTTTACATATTTCTGGAAACACAAACTTGATGTCACATCCTCCTGGAAAGCAGCTAGCATATAAAGATGACGCTACCACCTCATCTTAGCATCTGAGGAGGCTGTCTCCACAATAAGGGTCTGTGTTGCTGAAGAGTTAAAGCTAAATAAATTCATAGCAAATTCAGTACATTTCACTGGTTAGCTTCACTAACTTCAACTGAGACAAGTTAACACGCACACTAGCTAAGATCTGGCCAAAAGAGATTATGATGAGTAAAATTGTTTCTGCAACCTTTACTTGTTTTTTCCCTATGAAGTTTATTGTAGGTTTACGATAGAATTAACTAAAACATCAGGATAAGTTTTTCTGTGTTTAACTGTATTTTGTTTTTCATACTCATTTACATGCAATTCATATTCATTTTGATAAGAATGAAACATTTATTTATAAACAGTAGTTAAACATTTAAATTGATTTTCAGTACATTGTTTATTTTGATCAGTTAAAATTGAGCAGAAATAAAGAACTGGAATGTTCTTCTTGTGCCTCTGTACTCCTTGATTTGATTTCTTTATTTACTATTATGACAATTCCTGTAGATGTCCATATTATGGTCAGTTTGTATATTAATGAAAAATACATATACCACATGGAATGAAATATAAAACACAAAAGCCTGCCTTTGATACCTAAGCAGATAAGCTGCCGTTGTCAAGCAAATGTAAATCCCAATACAAAACCAGCATCCAATTAATTTGAGCAATTTGTCCTTTCTAGTGTCTAAATCAATAAGCCAGGATTAATGGATCAGAGTCACTGAAATCAATGTTTTAAACTTAATAATAGAACTGTGATGTTCAACAACAGTTTCAACTTCAGTATGGTCTCTGAATCAAAGTAACAAAGGTCTGAATAAACATGCCAAGTATTGTCCTGAAGAGAATTTAATTCTTCTCACTAAATACAGTGATCACACTTAATGTTATCCAAATACAGTAGGGAATCTACTTTTGACCTATATTGCAAATCTGGGTTATTAATAGCATCCACATTTTCTCCTTGAAGTGATGAGGACACCACTCAACTCTCTTCTCATTATTTCACATTTTGGGAAGCTAACTAGATGAGCTATGAGTTCTAATCCAAGTGCCAAGGCAGGAGAAGTGCCAAGGCAGGAGGACAGTCTGTCTCAGTTGTCTGGCCATCACATATGTAATACACCATACAACCTGTATTTTCACAAACACTCCATTACATTTAAGAGATGAAGGCTGCTCATGGTTATTTCCACTGGGTATCACAGAAAAAAATTCTCCAACTGAAGAAATGAGAATTCATAATGAACGTAAGAACTCTCAAAATACTGAAAAAGCAACCACTTCAGAGTAGTTCAGCTCAGTTTATTCAAGGGTCTACAAGTCAGCAAGTAAACAATACCAAAAGTTGTTGAGAGATGAGAATGGCTGTGTCTCTATCACCTTTTAGTACGAGACCAACAGTTAATGCAGCTCCAGATTGCAAACCCTATTGCTAATGTTCTGTGAACTAATACACTCACTTGGCTACAACCTCTTTTTACTTCTTTTCCTCAAAATAGAGGAATAAGCTATTTTTAAACAGATTGTTTCTGAATAAGAATAGAACGATTCTCAAGCTATGCTTATTTATTAAGAACTGAGATCTCGACAGTGATAGCCACCACTCAAAACATCAGAGTAAGAAAGCAACTTTCATCACCAGTTCAACAGCTTTAGCCCTTTGGATCCTTGTCTTCCAGGTCAAAGAACCATAATGTCTTCTGAAGGAAACAGTTAAAAGTAAAAAATGGCTTTGCCTATCACGTCATGTATTACCTTCTCTGATGCAGGTTATTGTCTTTTGACTATCTAGTAACTAATCTCAAGAAACGTGAGCTATTTGCATCATATGACAGACTTAAGCATCTGCTCTGATTTATATCAACTCCAGCCACCTTCAGGAGTCTTTTTTCAGTAGTCAAGAAGACAAAATACTAAACCATGAAGAACAAAACTACCATAATCCCCAATGTACTGAGCTCTAGTTCCAAAAATTCCAGTGATGTCTCATTGCTGTTTTTATCCCATTGTAGGATAGATTAATTTCTTACACATTTAAATATATGTTTACAGTAAACGTCAGTGATTCTACATAGCAAAGCTATTTAAATTCCAGAGATGTCTGCAAGCAAGTGGAGGGACTATCTTTTTGCAAGAAAATCTGCCTTCCTCCCTGGCAGATGAGTATAAAACCTCGAGAAAATAAATGTCCTTCAGTCTTAAATTTTCCTTTGACTGAGAATACCAAGTAACCAAAACTCTATCTCACATAAGTTATTTAAGATCTGTAACTATACATTATTCATAACACCCCCGATTCTGAAATCACATGCAGGTGCATAAATAATGTGCAGGCTTCATCAGCCAAGCCAGTTTCAAAACTTCCAAATCACACAAATCTGGCAAAACTCCAGCCAGCATCTTTTATTTTACTGTTTAAGACCTTCTTTATAGCTACCTAAAGTCAAGAAATGCCCCACCTTACAAATTGTGTATATCATTGCACAGGTTTTATTCACAACATAAATAACCTAGGATGCAATACAAATTCTGCAGAAATTCCAATTTTCTGTTATTCTCAAGTACTGTAGCCAAAGCTGACAGTCAAAGGCATTAGCTCTGTCCCTCTGTTCTTCCACTGCTGTTATAACTTAGACAGCTTTTTTCTCTTGATTAGCACATGTTGTAATAAAAATTGCGATGTCATCTTACGGTATAAGGTAAGTCAGTGAGTGAGCTCTTACTCTTACAACTTTTCGCGTTTGTGTCTCTAAAAGTATTACAGAGGAAATTTATTCTTTCCTACTGTTTCTATAGAAAACATACATCGTTGTATTAGAGTCTGCTGTGAACTTTACCTTCCAATACTCCAGCCTCAATCATTTGCTTCTTCCCACAATGTTGCAGAAACCACTATAAGAAACTCCCACAAATAGGTATTTCTGTTGATTTAGATGCTATATTGGGCAAGAACTTTATACACTTCTTTTCCAACTGAGACTTTGGTTTTCAACAAAGGAAAATGTCTGAAAAGTTATGTGCTTTTTTTGAGCTTTTTGCTGCTCATGCTGAAATATTAAAAAGACTCCAGTTCTGGTGGGACTTTTTAATCTTTTCAAAGCAAAATCCAAAAAACCCATAATTAACTGGTTTTCATTAGGGTAATGTACTTCTATAGAATGCTATAAAAACAGATCTTCAAATATGATGAAGTAAAAATAATCTTTGTTGAAACGGACATTTGTTTTACTAGACTTTGAGCCTTCTTAGGGTTGAACTTGTGATCTTTCACCCACATCGTGAAAGTTGGTAAAAAGTACGGAGTAAAACTTTTAGAAATACTAAGATTCTAGCGGCATATATTTGGCTAAAATTATTTCCCCATATTTCTATTGATAAAATAAGAAATCATGTAGACATCAATAACAGTTCTCTTCAGACGGAAAAATCAGTGTAAAAGTTATTTCCTATGGGCAACTTAGAAAAAAGGTCAAATTATAGGGAGAATTAAGCCCATGAATGTCCACTAGTTTAATGACCCTGAAAACTCAAACAATTTATTCCAGAGCCACATACCCTTGAACTTGCAGAGGTTCATTCAGCTATAATTACAGTTTTGAGAAATTATATACTGTAATAGAGAGCAAATAAACAGAACATAGAGAAATATTCATTAGTACAAACTGTCTTGCAGAGTTGTACAAAGGTTAATAGGAAAAAGATCATGATATTCATAGGAAAGCTTAAAAACATCTGATTTTGGAAATCATGGCCTTCTTTTCCTCAGGAATTGACAGGCAACTTGGAACACTGTCTTGACAGCTTATCCCTTTTACAGAACAGGCTTAATGGAGCCAGCTTACCAGCAGCTCTATTCTTCTATATCTTTTGTGTCTCTAACAGATGGCCGATCTCACTTTTTTAAACAATATTTTAAGATAGTTGAAGCTTAAAAGATGTCAAAGAGACTTTTTCAGACATAAGGGCCTTAAGTCACATGATATCCACCAGTCCTTAACAGGGATTCCTGATGAATGAATCACATTTTCAATATATTATATTACATATTTAAGAATAGTACAGACATATGATAACTTACAGGCTTATTCACAGTGTATGCAGTCCACAGTGGCATCCAGAAATCATAGCTGTATCCACTTACATACCCATGATGTGAAAGAAGGCAGTAGACTTGTTTCTTCTGCAGAACTTTGGGTCTCCCATATGGCAAATGATATGAGTTTGCCTTATTTACTAGAATTTAAACAATAATTATTGATTCATTCCTATATAACATTTTGGATGGACAGCAGAGAAAAAATAAATTAAAACATTTATAAATACAAATAAAACCAACAGTAAACATGGGCCTGTGCTTCTTTAAGCTCTTAGCTTCTGAGTGGAATAAAAAAATGTAGAAAATAGTTTTCATGTTATGCTTAACATACATAGGTCAACGTAATATATCAGAATTGCAAGTTCTTGTTTCTTTGCAGTTTCATACCAATATAAATATTTTGAACTCGTCTTGACTGAAATTTACGTATTATTTGCCTAGGAAGCACTAAAATGCTTCCTAAATTTTCCAGAAAAGCCATAAAAAAAAGCACACAGAAATATCTATGGGAATTTTTGATCAGAGAAAGGCAAAATTACGGTTACAAGGTGGAGAACAAGAGTTATGTTGTATAGCCTAGAAGTGCTCAGGCTTACTCCAAAGACCACTGAAACCTATATGTTTTTTCCCAAGATTTTAATGGGATTCAGATCCAGTTCCTATGCAGAAATGTTGGTCTAATAATATTAATTATAATTTTTTAAAGAAATGCAAAGAAAAGAGAAAAAAAGTTATGCTTCTGACTTGGCTTTCCTGCTTCACTTTAAATTGTCATTCACATTGCAAAAATTTCCTCTGAAACAAATAATATAAAATGTAAAACAGGCATAGATTTAAAAATACTGCTGTCCTTTTCATTTCTCGCTACTTACTTTCTTCTGCAGTGAGATTTAACCTCGCATTTAATACTGAAATATTCACAATCTGTAAAATACAAGAGAATCATTCAGAATGAATCGACAGTTTAGAAAAATGAAAGAAAAGAGAACACAAACAACAAAGATGATTAAAAGATCCCAGAGGCCCCTATTTACTTGTGCACACGTGCATCCCAGGTCATCTATGGGAGTCAGATGGGAAACTGGACATGATAAAGGAGATGAGTCTTCTTTTACATGTGAAGGATTGTAAAAAGGTTTTTTTAAGAGGTGGTTCAAGCTGCCATGTGTTCCGTTGTTTGGTGCTGGTGTAATATGCAGCAAATCTGTTGAAATATTTGAAATTTGTAAATATATTTTAAAGCTATGTTAAGACTAAAATGGCATTTTAAAAAGTCTTTATCTTTCCAATTCTATGCATTTCCTATGCATTCATTACAAATATAGAAGAAATAGCTTATTCAGTTATCTAGACGATTATGGTAACTACTACCATCAACTTTCAATTTTCGAGGTATGAAGGTCCATTGCTACCTTCCACTGCATCAAGACTTGGTAATTATGTATTTGACTATTTTTGATACAGTTTTATACATTGCTCTAACATTCATAGGATTAGATGATTTAATGCAGAGTACAAATGTGATTGCAAATGCAACACACTGTGAAGTGCACTAGCCTACTGCATCTTTGTGTGATGCTTTAATACATATTTTCTGAGGCACATACTTCCTAATTCCTCACTGCCAGGACTGCAATGGTCTATCTTAAGTTATGGGCAAGAGTGGTAACTCTCTACAAGTTCTTTATCCCAAAATTATTCCACAGGCACCATTTCAACAGCAAGCCCATGTGGCAAAACACCTTCTCTCTGATTCTTTAATGGACTCCTGCAATTAGAAACAATCTTCAAAGTGGACTGACTTCTGGCAGTTATTTTTTAGCACTGTACAGGAGGCAAAAGAGCATGGCTTCAGTGTTTGTGTGAAAAACCTAGCTTCTGAATGAATTAACTGAATTTTTAGTTACTCTTAGCTCTTACAACACTGGTATTTGAAAACACTATTGGTTTATCATCTGAAGTACTGGATTGTTTCTACTCACCACACATAAGGTTGTAAACCTCAATGTTTTCAAAAGCATCCACTTCTGTTTTCTCTTTAAAGCTTGGGCCATATGCTAAGAATATAGCCTAGATTGTAATAAAACAAAAGTTGTTATCTAAAGGAATCTAAATTCAAAAACAATTCGGTTGCATTTTACAGAAACAGGGACACTAGAACAAAACGCAGTCTTTTCACAGTCATAAAAGTGAAAACACATGATTGCTCTGGTAAAGAAGGCAAATTTTGCCCATTGCATATAATTTGAAGAAAAATGTGAAATATAAATCCATTCTTCAGGATAGTTTAAACTGTGTAATGAATCTGGGAGGAGCCAGGGGGGTCTTCTTTAACATTTTGATGCATACTTACGAAATTGTTTGCTGTGTTTCAAATTCACACCTTTTTATGTTTTCAACACAACAGCCAGTAACAACACCGTTTCAACACATGCAGAGTTGTGACACTCACAGCTACTATTGGGCCAGAAATATAAGCACTGGGGAGCTGGGGTTGGTTTGTTTGTTTGCTTGTTTTAATATATGTTGCATTCTAAAAAGTCTTTAGGTCACTTAAGATCCTACGGCCACGGCAAAAGCAGTGAGCAGGGAACTGTGGAGATCCACCCCAAGGTCAACAGAGGCAGGCATCAGTACCACCAACGCTGGGCAGCCCTTCCTGAGCTCTGCAAAAACCGTAGCAAAACACTGGTACTACTTACAGTCTCTCATTGGTTTGTACTACTTTATAAGGCTCCTAAGCTGCCTGCTGTAAGATGCAGGAAGCATGACTGAACAGGACAATGATCTGTTCTAAAATAATATTCTTATGTTCCCATAATAGAAAAGGAATTTTTAAATTTATTTTAAAAAGACAACATTAAGACATTTTGCTCCTTTATAAAGAAAAAAATTTTCCTCAGTCATTGTGCCACACAGCATAAGGTTATCCATTATTCAGGTTTGGGTGGTAACCAGAATATACCTTTTCCTTCCGTACAAACATGCACCACCATTCTGATCAAACTATTGACATATGGTTTTAATATAGTTGTGAAGATTTGGGAGAATCTGATTCTTAGGCACAGAACATGGCACTAGTAGTGGCATGCTTGACCTTAGTTAAAGGTTCTCATCACACAAAGTATGTGAAAACCCAAAAGCTCAAGACCTCAAAATATTTTCACTGTAAGCAGAAGTGAAAAGGAGATGAAACTGCAATGCAGGCTATACTAACATACAGGTTATATTAATGACTTTTTTCCTCTGATGATATGATCAAGTCTTGTAAGACAAGATAAGCTGAGACAACGAGATTTATTTTATTTCAGCAAACAGGTTTTCAGATGCTCAACAGAACTTCAAGAGCCTATGGAGAGTTCCCAGTCATTGCTTCAGTAGAAGAATGAAAGAATGAAAGAATTCAGTGTCTCATAGCTAAACATGGTATGCTTGGTTTATTGTAGTCTAGCTGGCTCCACAGAGTTAAGGTGACCCCAGACAGGTTTTACTACAGAATCGCAAGGAAGGAGGCCACGTACACATCAATGAAAGGCAATATGAATATGTGGACCCAGTATGTGTTCACAGTTCACATGTCTGGGTGACACGGAAGAAAAAGCACACTGCAAAAACTATTACATATTCTATATTCTGGTGGTACACCTAGCACATCGTGATTTTCTATATAAGAAGGTGCAAGATGACTAGAAATCATCTTACCTCCATACTTTTAAATTCGTTGTCGTAACCATGGTTACCCCCATCACAACCTTTGTAATTTCCATCCCTAAGGAGAAACCGTCACATAGCATAAATAAAAATGGGACAAATCGAATCACTTAATAACAGTTATACTGACTCACTGGACTCTGGATCCTGTCTTAAGAACTGACTCTGGCATAATATTGCAGTACTTTTTGCTCATCCAGTGTTCACTTTTTTGAAGATCTCTTCCTCCTGTAACAGAGATTGCTATGGACAGAAATAAATTATCCTAGGTAGCTACTGAGTGTATAGTGAATCAATGTTTTCAAAATACATGGAAAAAATGGCTATCATTGAACTAAGGCCTTCACCTAGCTACAAATTTCAGAACAAGTGTAATCTGCTTAGGAAGAATTCCTCAGTTATATTGTGTGGTATTTGCATTTTAATAGAAAACTTCTAAGGCAGAACTCTGCTGTTAGCCTCCATGGAAGAATGTAAATAAGCCTGCAAGGGATTATGCCTTACAAGACAAGTGCACTTTCATGATGGATTCTAAAGGGTGACAGAGAGATGCGGATGTGTGTGGGGGGGTGTTACAGAATTAGTAACATGTCGGAATAGTCTGATTTATAATGACTAACACTTGTTTTAATTTACCCGTTGCTGAGATACATGGAAAGATGACGAGATAGTCATCCCATACAGATTCAACGCACGGTTGTCAAGCACATGTATCCTGTTTTCAGAGGCACAAGGACATTTGAGCACAGTTTTAAAAAGAGCAAGTATGAGATTTTTCAGTGGACATTTCTTCTTACATGTCTGGGACAATTATTTGGTTGCATCAAAACAAACAATCAAGTCATACACCGATCAAGCATTTTCTACTATTTGAATAGACTTGAAATTCCAAGTTGGCTCATGCTTCTCCTACTGCAACACTGTAGCTCAGTAAATACAGCATTGCTACTAGTGCCACAGGCTTTACATTGAGTTTTCAAGGCCTCAGGACTAAAGCTTGCCTGAACTGCTCTTTACTTGCTCAGAGCTAATTTTTCATTGAGTAGCTCTTACAGCAATTTTTTGTAATGACACGGTGGTTAGGTCCAATTTGTTATCAGCTTATCTTTGCATGGCAAAGACATAGTTTTTGTACAGACAGCAGTAACAATTAGTTATTCTGTGCAGAATTGAGACTCCCAAGGTTAGAAACAACTCACCAATGGTCAATTAAGGAAAGGCAGATCCGGAACTGAGCAAAACCAGACTTAGATGGAAGAATGAGAATAAAGAACAAATATCTAACACATGTAGAATGCACTGTATCTTGTGAACCGAGATGTAATGTTAACTTGCAAGCCAGTGAAGAATAAGCAAGCTGTGCTGTTAGCATACATATAGGAAGGACCCCATTTGGACCACAAGGTGAGGAAATAAAAACATTGACATCGCATTCCTCCTGTTGAAGGACTCACAATGCTGATTACTGGCCATATCCACACATGCACCAGGCTGAAGACATCAACCTTAGACCCAGAAGGGCAGTAGAGGGGTGACTGTAACACGAAGAAAAGGGCTTATATATTTATTATATAAATATATAAATATATATTT
>VZSF01003162.1:0-40203 GCA_013398295.1 Chionis minor | reverse complement strand
ACCATTCTATGATTCTATGCAGTAAGCAACACATACCTACATAAAACACGTTAGGTAAATTATTGCTGTTCAGGAATCTCTCTTCATTTAACATGAAAATAAGCAGTTTTGATATATTTTCTGTCTGCATTATAATAAGAAGAAACTTTTCCATCATGCCACATCCAATGAGTAAGTGCCTTAAAACAGAAAAGAGTCTAAATGATTACTAAAATTAGCATCATCTCATGTAGTGCAGAGAGAGCTTCAGAAGGTTTTAGGAAAATAACAAATAGTAATTCTGAAGCACTGCATTACTATGCCATTGTAATTTGGGTTAGTTTTGTTGTATTTTCTTGCATGGGAAATAAATATACTTTAGAAATAGAAAGAAAACTTACCTTAATGTAAGAGGGCACTCTTACATTACCCTTCGCAGTACTAGTATCGCTATTACAGGTAGGAGTGTAATACTAGCATTATGTAAAGCAGTGATTCATTCCCATTCAAAATATCATAAATGATTTGTTATCGAATGCAAGAAAAATAAAATTAAGCTGAAATACTACAGCAACTTTGGTTTCAAAAATATCATTATAATGATTGGCAGGAATGGAGAGGAGATAAAATAAGCTACCTTGCTTTGTCTAACAAAAAAAAGGCTGAATGGAATTTCACAGAGCTACATGGATACATCATTACAGCAAATGTTTAAAGAAAAGAAAATATGTAGACACAACAACAGATGAGCATAAATTTTCAGTGAATAGATTTAGGTTGGAAATTAGAGGAATTTTCTAGCAATTGGTGGAATGAGGATCTGAAACAGCCTGGGGAAATTCAGAGGAGCTACAGGAGCTAGAAACCTATCTGATTTTAAGATAAAGCTCCGTGGGTGACTACATGAGCTATTTATGTATAATAAACAGGGTGCTCAATTCAGTGACCCAAGACATTTTTTCTCACATGAAGGTTATTAGCCATGTAACAGCTGACCTGTTTTTTTGAAGACCCTCTACGAATACATTACCTAAGTCAACACATTGCTGTGGTAAACAAGGATGCTGTAAGACTGAAATGAAACAGTGAAACTGTATAGAAATTTAAATTACTTTTATGCAAGGTACCATCTTTAATGTATGTTTTATTTTGAAGAACATTTTTCCGACTTTACAGAACATTCATTTTTTAAGTCAGAGAGGTCACTTTCAAAATCTGCTTAGGTTTGTTTATTCATTTGCATTTCAAATCTGCTGCATTTTTTTACCAACATATGACACTTCTAGTTTCAAGGTTTTGTAAAAAAAGCTTGGGCACTATACTATCTTAGAATAAAAATAACTTTTAATTCTAGAATGGAAAAGTACCTATTTTTAAAAACTTATTTCTTATAACCTGGTATGTAATAATGTTGACATCAGTTTTACTTCATTTTTTGTACTGGCAGAATTTTCAAAATGTAATTTCTTAATGACCTTTTACTTTCATGAAGAAAGTTAAGCTGAATCACAGAGACAAGCTAATTGCAATGAAACTTGCAGATACCTTTGATCTGAAATGTAGTGTATCATTAATAATCCTTTTCCCCTTATTAATAGGATGAAAACGAACTTATTGCATATAATTTAACATTCATTTTCAAGACCAATATTATATATTGCCTGTTTGATTCAAGTTTGCTTGTTTTCTTTTTGACTCATTGACCAGAAAAGAAAAAAAAAAAAAAGGATAGAGATGAAGAAGCTAAAAAGATAATTTTCTTTAAATTAAAAGACAAGATGTTAATGGTCTCAACTAAGTATTCTCAGCAGGGAGCTTTGTAACTAGAACTTTCATTACTGAAGAAGCATTTTAAATATTCAGGTTACTAGGGTAGGTGAATAAGCCAAGATTGCAGGAACTGCTTTAGAGTGGTGGTTTGTGGTCAATAGTATCCATCCCAGCAGTTATTTATTTACTGCCATGAGTACCTAAGAGCCACTCTTTCTTCCCTCTTTTTATTTTCCTATAATCTTGAGTACAAACAAAATATACTTATCAGGAATGCCTTAATATTAGAACTTAAATTTGATGTTTATTTTTATCTATGTAAAAATCTATATTTTGGAATTAAAAATAAATTTTCACTCTAAATTTAAAAATTTTAAAATCAGCCAGCTGGAGATTGAGAGATGTCATGCTGAAGCTGTAGTAAAATTCCCCCTGCTACAAGGAAACTAGAAATGTCAATGATGTCATGAAAAAGCCAGGAAACGGGTGGACAAACATACATTAAAATTCTGTATTATCATTGGGCAATTAGTTCCATGAAATGCTGTATAGAGTATAAAAATTTAAATCTTTTTATCACATTTAAATGTTTCTTTTGTATTTCATTACCTTGATGCAATAAATTAATTATCTGTCATATAAAAATCTGTATTTTTAATCACATTTAATTTGTTCTCTGCTATTTTACTGAGTATGACCTATGTCTTCATTATTAAAAAAGTCAAGTCCAGCAAACTTTATTCCTGCCATTCATATGCTATTATAATTCACCTTCTATTCTTTTCACTTGAATGTTCTGCAAAATCTATTTCTAGGACAGTTGTCAGTTCTCTTTTTAGCAGTTGGTCTGTTCTAGAAAAAGATTCCACTCTTTAAAATGAAGAGAGGGGCACTCCAAACTCATCTCTGTCAGTCAAAGACATTTTAGCCAAAACTTTAAGCAAATTAAGTAAAATTCAAAATTCTGATCTGTTGCCTCATCTGACAGGGCTTGAGGGCTGTGATCGTCAAGCTCTATCTGAGGTCCTTACACTTCTGTATGCTGACATTTTTTCCTAGTTGTTGCTGACTTCAAACTAGGGATGAGTTGCACAGGTGTCCAATCAACAAGTCTGTGACTGTGCATGTCAAAGGGATGTAGATATACTATGTCAATATAGCTATATGTGTTTATAAAATCAGGTATGTTTCCTGTAGGCTTCAATTTCTTCTTCTGAACATACTCCAAAAAGTAAACATGTGGATAGCATCAAATATGTTGTATGTAGCAGATAAAAGTAAAAACCATCTTCTTTTTAAGTAATCACATACTTCCGACACAAATTGAAAACTGAAATGCTTTAACTACAAACCCATTGACTGAGAATTGTAACTGTTCCCTGGGATGTGTGTGTCTTTCATAGAACATTCCATGTTCTGCTTTCAAACACAGAATGAGCCTCAAGTTCAGAGAAACACCCTTGTGGTATGCATGGCTCCATTTGCTGCCTGCCTGTTGACTGACGGATAGTTTGAGTCCATTCTCCAGATGGTTCCCAAAAGAGATGGGAAAGGATGTGTCTTTAGAGTGCAGACAGTTATCCCAATACACCATATTACATCAAAATGCAAACAGACTGACATGTCATGCCACCTATAGTGTGGCTTCTTCATCAACAGCTACAGGCTACAGGCAACGAATTAACTGTATGTCTAGTGCAAATAAGGAATGATACTGCTGATGAGATTTCGTCAGATTTCATGCATCACCAAAGAGAAATTCAGGTTCTGCTACTGCCTCTGGTGTGCTGGTGCTAGTCCTTCATAATTTTAGGTCAGGATCTTCTTTTCTGTTGTTTTCATCTCTCATCTTTCCTGTACTGCCAGTCACATTTTATAAGTTCTTAAGTAATATACAAAACTAATTTCTTCTATCCACTCTGGGATTCATAACATTCATCACAGACATTTGACCCTCACTTCATAAGTCTTAGAGTAACCTTCAGAGCTATTTCACTTTAGCTTGTGTTATTAAAATAATTTCAAGAAAAACAACAGTTATTCACTGATTCCTCCCTACCATCTTATCTGGCTAGACCTTTCACAAGGAAGTTTGCAATTTCTGATATATTGTAGCAACTTTCAGGAAACTTTCACTGAAGATGCCCTTTTTCCCCAGCTTAATTTCCATTTAGTACTGCATGACACTCAAATACAATGCTCTGCTAAAAGTTGCAGAGTATGGGTATGCAGTTTCAACTGTCATGCATCCTAGGAAATGCAATTTCATTCTCTCATATCTGTATCTACCTCTGTGAGGACACATCTGCTTAGGCTATATCTTCTAATATATGGCTGCTAGTCCTTGAATCAAAGTTTCCTGAAAGCTGGGTGTCTAATGTTAGTACTTCCCTTTATCTTTTAGAATAGAATGGAATAGAATAGAACAGATCAGAATTTAGTTGGAAGAGACCTACAATGACCATCTAGTCCAGCTGCGAATTTAGCTTCCATTTTATCTTATACTTCTCTCTATTTAATAGCAAGTTTGTTTTTCATATACATATATATGTATTTGTATATGTGAAATTGTTTAGTATATGTCTATGACTATGTCTATGTCTGTCTATGTCGATATATACGCATATGTTTTGGAATGGTGTGCTGGTTCATTTAAGCATCTAGTCTTGTACTCAAATTCTGTTGACTTAGCATTAAGATTATGGGATAAAAATATTTAAAGGACCTCAAATGCTTATTTTTCATGCATGGATGAATGAAATATATATGACCATTAAAGCTACAACAGCTCTGGGTAGAGGAGTGGTAGATATGAACAGACAGCAGTGCTCATAACTTTAATGAATAAACTCTAGTAAGCAAACTCATATCCAGACTCTTTCAGGAATGTATGAAGCCCTGAGACATCCCCTGTATTAAGGTTCTGGTTTCCTATGTAGACTGTGGAGAGCAGGTAGTACCTACAAGAAGACTGATTTGGACCCTACATATTTTATCTGCATATATGTTAATGTTATTAAATTCTATTTCATTATCTCTAAATGGGTTATGACATACCTTATGAGTGTATTTGTATTATTTGGTAAATTCCTTGCATAAAAATCAATTCTCAATAAAAATCTGAACAATCTTTTCCCCTCAACACTGAGGTTGAGAAGAAAACATTGTAAACCTGCAGGTCATCAATCTTCTTAATAGAGAGTGTTCTTTGGAGTGATACAAGTGTCTTAATAAATTGCAAATGCATATAGTTAAGTTAAATAAAATATTTCCAGTGTGCAGTAATCTGGCTGTAAACAGTACCCTATTCTTATAAATCAGCCCTAATATTCATGGCATTTTCATTAATGTGCTTATAATAAATATAGTAAGGGAGACATAAACACATTAATAATACACGTTACACTTAATAGCTTTTGCCCTTGCAAATTCTTATCTAGCTCCTACAAAAGTCAGTGGAAAACCCGCAGTCAAACGCATTTGAAGAAAATTTGAGCCAATGTATCAACAAGCACATTCAACATAAAAGAGTTAAATTGCTGAGCTATTGCTCTTCCTAGTCTTCACTGCTTTTGTTTCAATACCATGACAGACCAGTTCTTGTTGCAGGTGTTTAGTAAAAATAACAGGAATCATATAAACTTTAATTCACATGTGCTGTCTCATGAAGAATCTTTTTTAAAAATACATAAATGATAAGATTTTATTTCTTCATGCTTCAGAGATATACACTAAAAACTGATGGAAAATATCTATATCAGATTACTTTAACCAATATTTGGTGTCTGTCCAGTACAAAAAAATTAATCACGTTTATTTTAGCACAAACTCTGAATTAATTTTTTGCTTAGTTTGCTATGAAAGCTTAAGTTTCTTTTCACGAGCAATGATGTCTACGTGTGCACACACACACATGCACACATACATGGCTTAGCAGAATGTACTAAATTTTCATAAGGATATTACTTAGCCTCCAGCATTTATTTCTATAATATTCAACTTTGTCTAAGAACTGTTAAGAACATTTCTTAATAGGAATGTGTACAATTAGATAAGGTGGATTAAAAGTTATAGTAGTTAAGAGCTACTTAGGTGTTCAGGAAGTGCTGAGGTATTTTACGAAAATTGCATGGAAATTGCTGCCATTACTATGTCTTCATCAAGCCCACTGAGGGACTTTTTAATCATATCTGCTTTCCTATTCATAAAGGGTTATTGCGACCAGCAGCAATGTGACAAGGAGAGATTTCAAAAAGAAAATGTGTTATTTTGAATAGGAAACAAGAACTGGAAACCTGAATAAAAGGCAACCTGATTTTTTTTCTTGGAGGAAACCAGAGGAGCAAATAAGAACTCCAGACCTAACTCTAAACTCTTGTCAACTCTAAATTAATTTTTTTTTTGAACCACATTAATGTTTATCTTGCCCTCTGGAAGCAGACAGAAAGATAGTCTAGGCTCAGTGATAACTGCCTGAAGTAAGGAAACAGACAGTATAATAAGATTCGTTTCATACCTCATTGACCTTGAATAAAATGATAGACTATATAAATATAATGTAAATTTATTCTAGTGTCTGACATCTACTAACTCAAGTTTACTGGGGGAAGGGGGAATCATATAAAAGAATACCCTTTGCCATCACAAGGTAAGAAAGACAAACATGTTGAAGGAAGCACACCTGAGGTGTTTTAGTGTCAAGTATCAAATTAAAACACCAGCAACAGAGCTGGAAGCTAGCACAAAGAACTTGGACATCATAATAGGCCAGCAGAAATGTAAATATTAAAAGTAAATGCAAACTGATTGTTTGCATATGATTTCAAAGCATGCTAGAGATCTTTTCCTGCAGAAAGAAATATATTTACTTAGTTTTACAATGTGTAATTGTTTTGGTAAGCACAAGCTCTGTCAGAAATGAACTTTGTAGCAAAATCACGGTAAATGTCTGTTAGACCATACTAAGTCTATCATGCCTGACTACGTAAACAATCAAAAAATAGGTACATTTGAGAGGGAGATAATGGTCATTTTTAGTAAGAGAAGACAAGGGGCTAAAGCACCTATGAGCATTGGCAAAAACAATGGGAAAAAAAAATAAGCAGCCTTTTAAAAATAGGTTATGTATTCACTTGCAATGGATATACCTTTAGGTTGTAACCCATGACCTGAACTGTATCTTATAGGAAGTACTATAGCAGGAGGATGAGCCTTGCAAGAAGCCAGGCAAGTGCAGCAGTGACCTTGCCTGAGTCGACTTTGGTGCCCAGTAACTCAACACAAGACACCACCTCTCCTCTCCTGAGCACCCACTATAACAGATGGAACCCAAGCCATGGGCTGAATGGACTCTGGACATTTTGTGGACATTTTACAGGAGTAGCCCATAGACCAAGGGAATGATATTTCTGCATATATGAAAGGATGGGGAAGGGGAAGGTGGTTAATGAGAGTGTATTGGATAGTGTGGGACCCACTAGTGAGCACAATGTAAATAGTATGGAATAAAGGGTCGAGATGGTACCGGGTTTGTCTGCGATGGAGTTAATTTTCTTTAGAGCAGCCCGTATAGGGTTGTGTTTTGGATTTGTGACTAAAACACACCAATGGTTAACAACACACTGATGTTTTAGCTGTTGTTGAACAGCATTTGCACAGCATCAATGCCTTCATTTCTCATGCTGCGCCCTGCCCCTCCCTCCCCCGCCACAGCAAGCAGGGTGGTGGTGTAAAACATGTTGGGAGGGGACACAGGCAGGACAGCTGACCCAAACTGACCAAGGGGAAGTTCCATGTCATACGACCTTGCAATCAGAATAAAAATTCCCTCAGGGAAATGAGGAGGAAGGGGGGACATTTTTGGTCATGGCATTTGTCTTCCCAGGTAACCATCAAGCATGCTGAGGCCCTGCTCTCCAGCTAGCAGTAAACATCTACACACATCTTTTCTTCACTTATTAAACTGTCTTTATCTTGACTCACAATTTTTTCTCCCTTTACCCTTCTGATTCTCTCCCCCATCCTGCTGACAGAGGATTGGGGGGATGAACAAGTAACTGGGTGGGACTTAGCTGCTAGCCAGGGTTGACACACCACATCACTGCACATACATTAACTCAGTTTTGAAGTATGGAGAGTTGTTTTCATAAATATACCATAAAACAAGAAGTTGTGCTACTTTGGTGTAGTATTTATTTCCAGGAAATCTGTGCAGTATTTTTGGGTGGGGATTTGGAGGGAGAGGCTCTACATGTAAAGATGTAAAGTCACTTCTGGATGTGATACCTGCTGCGGAAAGAAAATGTTCTTCCATGACATTAACCTTATTGTTTTAATTAGCATTATTTTTTTCCTCACTTTCTGCAGTTGTTAAACTAATGCTGAGAGTAATTTTCCAATCTCTTTACAGGTGGCCTAGGGTTATAATACAAAATACATTCAATTATCACTTTTTATATGGACTGTACAAGGAGAGAGATGAATTTGAACGCTGACACAGAAAACATGCTGCTGCAGGAATAAACAAGCTCCAACTTAAATGAAGTCAAGTGTCTTATGTGAATATTGCCACTGTTTCTGAAAGAGCTTTTTGACCTGAGAATTATCAGATGAGACAAATAATAGCAATCTGCATTATTAAAAGCATAAGAGAAAATGGAAGAAAGCAAGTGAAGATATAGTGGAGTTTACAGAGAAAAGGAAAATAATACGTGACATTAATGTGAGATTTTAATGTTAGATCTCTGTGGTTACTATGCACAGTGTGCATTTACCTGCTACAGGTTTTACCATTCTACTAGCTTCTATGGGGCATCATTGTATATTGAACAGAATCTAGAGGTGAAAATCTGATACTCTTGAGTTATATTGAAATAACTGAGAGAGGACTAAAAATATTACATTGCCATTTCTGATGTCATTTTTAATTGGTTTATTCTTTAAGCATATATGGAAATAAAAGTCTTTGTTAGAAGAAAGATAGATTATGTGAAAGTGTATGTCAAAAGCATTAATCCAATCCAGGAAATGTACTTTCTCTAGAAAAATTCTTCTATCCTGCAAAAATATACAGTGTGCAAATAGACCAATTATCTATGTAGCTGTATCATTGGTTTTTACCTCAAGATGATGAATTACTATACTTATCAGGTCTCTCTATACAATGGTTAAATTAAAAAGGAAAACAATTCTGTCATAATATCTGAATTTGTGTAAAATGTAGTGATTTTGTTTGTTTTATTTCAGAAAATAGCTTATTGATGTTAGTCTAGATTTAAATTTTATTAATAGAAAGAACTAAATACACCAAAGTCAAACATAAAAATTGAATTACCTTGCTAAACTGCATCTCCTTCTCTGCTGATATATCCATAACAGAGTACATAATTTTAAAACAATATATTCATACTGTGTAAACGCTGTTTACAGAAAATGGAAAAGTACAGCATTAGTGTTTTTGATCATAAAATACCAGTGAACTTGTTTGTAATGTTACTGCATATTATTAGACACTGAAAAATAGGGAAAAATGTCCTGTAACAAAGAAAAGGTGTTCCAAATTAAATTGAATGTTCTTACACTTCTAAAACTTCACGTATTTCCCTGTGGTGAAAATTTTAACATGAAAACAGCAGTCTAACCAAGTATCTGTTAGACAGTAATGAAAAACATACAAATGGAAGAATTGTGTATCAATACTTTCCCAGAAGTGTCTTTGTCTTTAATCCCAAATGGATTATTCTGTACAAATTTGTCCAGCCAAATAAAAACTTCTAATTTCTGAGCCAAATAAAAGCTTGTAATTTCTATAGCCCCTTGAGGAGACAAGTTCTGAAACTTTGTAGAAATGTTATTTTGGTTTGAACTTCCTGCCTGTTAGTTTCATTTGTGTCATCTGAGATTCTGCATTAAAAAAAAATCATTCTTCATGCAATCCAAGGTTTACTAGACCTCTCTTAGCAGAGTGCAAGCATGTTCTACTAATGTTTGCCCTTCTCTGTGAAAAAAAAATTATTTAATCCAATCCTTTGTTTTGTACTTTTTTACCTACTACTTTTCCACGTTAAGACTTTCCTTCTTTTCCTGTGGCAACTTCCTTTTGTTAGGTCCCATTGGTGAGGGATGCTGCTGAGTGTTTGCAGGAACCTGCCACAGCAGCCACCACCCAGATCCTGACATTCGCATCCTTGCTGGCAGATGGGCACCTCCAGAGAGCATGTCTCCCTGGATTTTGTGACATCCCTACTCTTTCCTAAGCCTATTTTTACTTTTGCCAAGTCATGTTTATTCAGGTGATTGTTACACTTCTATTCTTTATATCATCTGCCACTAATTTACCAGTACTGGCATCTAACTTAGATGTTCATAATTCCCTAGATATTTCCTTGAACTCTTTTTAAACACTGATGTCATTATAGGAAAATAATACTGGCATTTTCCTCATTAAGCCTGATAATTCTGTCCAGAGGGCATCTGTGTTACTTTTTGACATGATTACTACGTTATTATAACATATAATGTTTATATTATAATAAAATTGCAATGTAAATTATACACAGCATATACAATAGATAACTGTAAGGTTGCTTTAATACGTATCATCTCTTCTCTAATAGCATTATCTATTTGAATAGATACATAGTTCATAGTAACTTTGTACCCTGTTATTTCTGTTTCACACTCAGTACAAAATCTTGTTGGGGAATTATTCCTCTTATTTAGTTCTTATATTTTAGTTTTTAGATGAATACAGCTAGCACTCTATTTTTAAGCAACTGTTGCCATATCTTTTCCACCTGAACCAAAGAAATGCTTGTCTGACACAGGAAAGTGAAATAAGTGTGTTGCAGCCTGAATCTTGTCTATGTGAACAAATTCTTTCAATGCAGACAATAGTCAAGCAAAACACTTTAATGTATGTAACTTTTAATAGGTGGGTAATGCCAAGTCTTTTTGAAGTGTCTTATGTATTTGGTTAGACAAGGACAGTTGTGGTTTTAAAATGACAGTAATATTTCCAATCTTACCAGGCATTTATGTCATAATAAATGAATGAATGTTTAATGTACTCAGATGTTATAGTAAAATCCTCTCACCTTCTGGCTACAAATAACCTGACACGGAAAATATCATTTGCTAATTAATTAAAATTACACTTCCCTCAGGAAATTTGTACCATAAATCTTCCTTGATGACATTGTGTGGCAAAAAAGGGCCAATCTTGCCTATAATTTTTTACTTCATTAAAGGAAGGATTAGTAAAGCACATGGTCAGATTGAATAATTTGAAAGGCACTTCTGAGTGTAAACGTGTCTGTCAAATCTCTGTACAGGTTTTGGCTGTGATAGAGTTAATTTTCTTCAGAATATCTCATATGGTGCTATGTTTTAGATTTGTGACTGATAATACAGATATGTTTTAGTTATTGCTGAGCAGTGGTTGCACAGAGACAAGGCCTTCTCTGTTTCCCATCCCACTCCACCAGCGAGTAGGCTGGGAGTGCACAAGGATCTGGGAGAAGGCACAGCCGGGACAGTTGACCCCAACTGAGCAAAGGGATATTCCATACCATAAGACATCATGCTCGGCAATAGAAGTTGAGGGAAGAAGAATGAAGGGGTGGGGGGTGGGGGGGAAGTGCAGAGTTATGTCTTCCCATGTTACTGTTACATGTGATGGACCCCTGCTTTCCTGGAGATGTCTGAACACCTGCCTGCCAATGGGAAACGGTGAATGAATTCCTTATTTTTCATTGTTTGCATGTGCAGCTTTTGCTTTACCTATTAAACTATCTTTATCATAACCCACAATTTTTTGCACTCTTGTCCTTCCAATTCTCTCCCCCATCCCATCAGGGGAGGGTCAGCGAGAAGCTCAGCTGTGGGGCTGAGCTGTCCACTGGGGTTAAACCATGACAATATCTTTGGAAGAAAGCAAGGAACAGAGATACAAATCTTTACCAATCCTTTGACAATGCAGTGCATTTATAGGCTGTACAAAACTCAGCAAGCAATGAATTTATAGTTTTTTGCCAGCAGTTATCCTGCTGAAATATAAAGAAAGCAGGCTGTGATATTTTTAAAAGACTTATTTTATTTGTCATCCACAACTATACGGCTTATAAGATTTACACAGGATTGTGGTAGTTTAACTTTCCAGGAAAGCTATGAACATTCTTACAGTCTTGCGTACGAGAAAGGTAGTGAATACTGGTGGAATGAAATGTCAGAGGTTAGTTCCAAGTTCCCAGTCTTTTTATTTTTAATTTGTACGCACTCAGAGCTAATCAAAAGCTCAGATCTATCCCAGTGACACATAAAATGAAAGTAAAATTGGGAATAAAAAAGGAATTTGAAATATAATTTAAACTTGTTCAGATTCTATAGTTTACAATAGAGCCTCTTCAGATGCTCAGTATTTTAGATGCCGAAGTCTTCTTTTTTAATGTTAGAGCTCTGAAGTTTAGATAAAAGATTCCCTGCTAAGGAGCAGCCTTTCTTCTCTTAATGAACTACGAAGCACTGGACATTTTACAAAGTGCAACTTTTTTATAAATAACAGCAATGAAAGCTAAAGTCCTTTCTTGTAGAAAAATAATTCACATCCATGACAAAAGCAAATGTGATCATAAGTCTCATCATTTGAGGCATATTCAGCACAGAGAGGGAATTGTTTAATTCTATTGTATTAAGCACTGGTTGGCCTAATTTTGAACACTGCAGAGTTTTGATCAACTATTTTGAAGAATAATTAACTCTTACTGGAACAACAAATTGCTTCAAGGATCATCAAGAGAAAGAAGAGTATATGTAATAAAAGAAGGGTAGGTGGGCATGCTTTAATTAGTCCAATATGTTGCAGAGGGCTTGATTATTGTGTATACATACAATGGGGTATGGTAAGAATGTGAGGCAAACCCCAGGGAGAAAGAAGAAGACCAAAGTCATGTTGGTACAAAAACAGGTGGATAGAAACTGATGATGAATAACTTCTGTTTGGACATTAGAAGGAAACCCCTAGAAAGTAAAAAAACATGTTTCTGCAGATTTAATCAAATCAGAAGGTCATGGAGAAGAATAAGAAAAAAATTCAAAATTTTCCAAAGTGGAGTCCATACCACTTACAAAAGGAATTGTATAATACAATACCAAAAACGTAGACCTGGAGGTCTCCCAGTTCTGTATTTTCTTAGTTTTGTACAGCGATTCTGTCTTGCATTCTTTGCTGTTCCACAATTCACACAAACACACAAAAAAAGAATGTTTATCCATAAAGAGACTTGTATGTCAAATATTATTATTATTTTACTAAAACAATGTTTGCTTAGACCAATGAAATAGTTAATTCCTCTGTAGAAGATGACCCAGATTTAGGAAAGTGCTGAAATACAAGCATTACTTGAAGCTTACAAATAAATCTTACATATTCAAGTGTTACTTCTCGTCAACAAAGAAGCGTGCGTTTGTTATATATTCTGTGAAACCAGCATAGTACAGAAATAAAATGAATGAATAAGAGAAGCTTATTGCAATAGAAGAGAAATGGTTGCTGTCTTTTTACCTATATTTTTCTATTTCTTTTTGTATATCTGGGCTTTTGTTGATATTTTTATTTTTGTATGTTTCTAGTGATTTGGATTGTTTCCTTGTTAATTTTACATCCTTAGAAAGACTGTTTTCTTGAATTACCAGAATTTATTCTGCTACCTTTAACTGCAGGTAAATAAATATGAGGGTTTTGTTTTGTGACAAAGACCTTCTGTTTTTAATCCAGAAACATTCTTTTAGGGTCTTATTTGGTTTTACCTATTACAGAGTAGTGGAAGTAATGAAGATATAAACATTACAGAACTCTATAGGTTTCCAGGCTTGGAAGAGCTTACAGCTTCTCAAGCACTATAGGAATGAGTCACTTGTAGAAACAAAAACACAAAACACCAAAAAAACAAAAAAAAAAACCCAAAAAACAAACTGTTTTTGATTTTGCTGTTACAGAAAACTGTTTCTTCTCTTTTTAAGCATTTTTCTGTATAGAATCAATAAAACATATCTAAATACTGTCATTATGGGCTAAGTTCATGACAAGAAATGAGCCCTTTTTCAGCCACTGTAAGAAAAGAACCTTCAAGAAGATTCAAAAGTTCTGTGTGAAAAGATTTGAATGTCTTCTCTATTCTCGTCATTTCGGTATGATTTTAGTATCAACAAGGAACTAAGCTAAGAAAATAGCAAAGTTGAGCACTTACAGTCTGAAGTCCTATGATTCTAAACCTGAATGATGCTCAAGGAGTCAGAGGTTCCTAAATCCTTTCTGAAAAGAGAACATAGGCTCCTTAGCCATCTTACAGCATTTGAAATATACTTTTGGAATGAAAACATAGACAAGTTCTAATCCATATTAAGTTTGGCATGAACTTATGCCTGCTTAGAAGAACTTGACTCAACAGGCTAAATAACTTTTAAGGGAAAAGGCCTTTGTAAGTATTGCTACTACTCTATTTTGGTGGGTTGATCTTGGCCAGCTGCCAGATGTACACCCAAGTGTTCTCTCATTCTCCCTGCTCAACAAGACAGGGGGGAGAAAAAAAGGTGAAAAAACTCCTGGATCAAGATAAAGGCAGGGGGATCACTTATCAATTACCATCATGGGCAAAACCGCCTCAACTTAAGGAAAATTATTTTAATTTATTGCCAGTTAAACATACAGCTGGATGGCAAGGAACAAAGACAAAAGCTAAAAACTCTTTGCCCCTCCCAACCTTCTTCTCAGGCTGAACTTCACTCCTTCACCCACAGCTCCTCTACCTCCCTAAGCAGTGCAGGGGAGTGGGAAATAGGGGGTGTGGTCAGTCAACAACAATTNCCTCAACTTAAGGAAAATTATTTTAATTTATTGCCAGTTAAACATACAGCTGGATGGCAAGGAACAAAGACAAAAGCTAAAAACTCTTTGCCCCTCCCAACCTTCTTCTCAGGCTGAACTTCACTCCTTCACCCACAGCTCCTCTACCTCCCTAAGCAGTGCAGGGGAGTGGGAAATAGGGGGTGTGGTCAGTCAACAACAATTGCTCTCTGCTGCTCCTTCCCCCTTACACTTTTCCCCAGCTTAAGCATGGGCTGCTCCATTGTGGGGTCCTTCATGGACTGCAATGTGCATGTATACTCCACCATGGTTATGTCCACGGGCTGCAGGGGAATCTCTTTTCCTGTGCCTGGAGTACCTCTTCCCCTCCTTGTTCTCTTAACAGGGCTGTTACACTTTTTTTCCCTCAGTCCTCACTTCTGTGCAGTGCTTTGCCCTTTCTTAAATATGTTTTCCTGGAGGTCCTGCGACCTTGGTTGATAGGCGCATCCGTGTTCTGCAGTGGGTCTGTTGTAGCTGGCTGGCATGGGGCAGTCCTTGGCCTCTTCTCTCAGAAGCCAGGTCTGCTCTCCTCTGCTGCCAACTATTTGACACCTACACCCATCACATAAGCATATCTATTTTTTTTCTAAATAATCTTGTAGATTTACTCTTAAAATATGTGGGGTTTACTGGTGAATTTATATCACAGTATAAAGGTAAAGTACTTCTGTGGTGCAGTTTCTAGTCTTGAAGCACGGATGAAGGTATCTGTTATATATGGCCACACTACTAATGGTCAGAATATATCTGTTTGATTTGAGCAATGTAGAGGTTTTGCTGAGAAAGTAAGCCTGAGATTCAACTTGGAGACAGAACTAGATCTAAATTCCATCAAACTGAATAGCATTAGTACCTGTCTGAGCAAATTTGTCTTTGGATAAAGTTTACAATCAAGTAAGACAACTCTGATGGATTTGTGGATGAATTTGCTAACATGTCTGTGAATTAGAAAATAATTCAACTTTAATTTTAAAAGTAAATCTAATTAGTAAGACAGATTTGTTTTGAATAAAGTGAAATGGAAACAAATTAAAATGCATTTTATGAGAGATAATTTCAATATGAATTAGTTTTGATTTTCAAAAGTTTGTGGAATCCAGTCTGAGCAGGCAGGAGTGTTAAGCCATCTTTACTTTGTAAACAACACGTGTTTATCAAGTTTCCTGTTGATTGCATGCTCTCAGCTATTGCAGAAGTCAACCCTGCATTACTACACAGACAACAGTAACGATCAAAGGACATTGTCACTATGAAGCTCCTACTAAAGATATAATGCAGCTTGCAGTTTCAGTCCTGCCACCTTTAATTTCATGAGGTCACATTGTGACCAGTTTTTCAACAGGGTAAAGAGGTATTCAGAACTGACATAATTAGTAGCTCTCCTCTAAGGCCAGCAATATCACTGGGCCATGGTGGCTGCTTATTTACTTGTTAACAGGCTCTTCTTCCAAAGCTAAGTAGCTGGTGTCAAACATAATTTGGGTCTTGTGACTCCTCTCTTTACTGCTAGTCATTGAAACCAAATGTTTCCTTTACATGAACAGAAAGAACAGACTGCTGTTTTTCAAGTCAAATTCTTTTATTCAGTGAATGGAAAAAGTGAACCTTATTCCTAGGAAATCAGTTTGTAGTTATAGGTCAACAATTCCACAGCATTACTGTAGTCTGAACAGCTAAAATTATTCC
The DNA here is from genome assembly GCA_013398295.1 of Chionis minor. Classification (NCBI taxonomy): domain Eukaryota; kingdom Metazoa; phylum Chordata; class Aves; order Charadriiformes; family Chionidae; genus Chionis; species Chionis minor. The sequence continues at coordinate 23,864 of VZSF01003162.1, read as the reverse complement.
ACCTCATTCTAATATTTAATGGTGTAAGAAAGTAAAAAGGCCTATTATCTCCCACTGGAGAATAGCTTGCTCTCAGAAAATGGACAAATGCTGAGAAAAATCTGTTTAATAATTCAGATACTTCTACAAGGTTGTATGGTTGTAAAAGTAATACTCTTCATGTACAGGCTGCATTTCTACAGTCTCTTTTCTTGACTACAGTCAAAAACATTTTGATGTACTGAGTGCATCAGAAAAATTTGAATGTTTCATAAATGCAATATGGAGAGTGGGATGGTTAACATATTAAGATTTTTTCTTTGTGCTGAGGCTAATTATCTCACAGCTCAGATGCTTTACCTTTTCTCTTTAAACATTAATTTAAAAAATTCAGTATTCTAAAATGAATGATAATGTTTATGAAATATGATTAAAATATTGCAACAGGTATTCATATGGTCTGTGTTGACATAGCTACACTGAGGACCAGGTAGTACATTAGTTTAAAATATGCCAGCCATGGGAGCTGAAGTCTATAAAATAAAAAAGTACTGACTCACACACCATTTGTCCACAAATTAATCCTTTTCTGGAATAAGGATATCAACCCATTTAGACCATTAGATCCTTTTCACATCTGGATCACATCCAGATTTCATTCTCTAGATCACTGACTTAGCATCTCTGCTATTGTAATGTACAATTAACAATGTAAAGGTTAAAAAAATTGGTTCTTAAAACAGTCCTTGGTAAAACATGACATGAAGTATTAATGGAAATGACAATCTTTTCAATTTAGCTCCACACAACCATGACCATATAAACTCCCTTTGGTCAGTGATTATTACCTTTTTTCAAGTGCACAGACATATCTAAACCACTCTAAGTAGAGCTTTGAAGCGAAGTCATGATGTACGTCCCAGTATTTGTCTGCCTCTTACATATGGCTGTCTTAAGTTGTTAGGACCTTGAAGGCACAAGTAGACCTTAACTGCCGTAACCATCCTCACCTGGTGTCCTCACCCAGTCTCCTTTTCAGGTCAGGCTTGAGCACCTGGCCTTTTCAAGAGCTTCCTTGTGAGTATACCCATCCTCATCTCTATCACCAGTCTTGCTTCCTGGGTAGGCATTGGACCTATGCTGTGGGTTGCCTGGTCTCCAAATGTCTCTTTGGCCCTGTCCCCTTTGCAGTAGCTTTGTCCCCAGACTGCTCTCTGGATTTGGTTTTGCTACCCTTGATGTAAGGCTTAGAGCCAAACCAACTGCAGACCTGCATATTGTTTATGTTGTGATCAATGAATTTGAGCTAGGTATTGATATTAAAAGGCAGACATACTGACCATGTTATAATGTAAGATTTCTCCTTTTTGCTGTACATTTTTCTCCATTTTTTCCTGCCTGTGTTTCTTATCCATAACCGTCTTCTCATTTTAATGCACCTCTAAACAGTGCTTTGTTCACGTACAGCAATTGTATCTGTAGAAGATTTTTGACCTTGTGGGTTTGAGAGCCTTCATTTTGGGAGCTCTTATTTGGTTTTCTCTTGTTATTTTTAAAAAGCTATATTAAAAAGAAGGAACAGGCATACATTGTTTGATTCTGTAATTATTATGTGAAAGTGAAATTTACCATATATGGACATAAAACACACAGAAGACAATAGAAGACTTTTCCTTGACTTAGTGGATTTTCATTAGGCTCATTGTAGAATTTGGCATCTCATGAAAAGTGCCTCTTCATCCCAACACAGAAATGTAAAGACAACTTTATATAAGTAGATTGTACTTAATATGCTAATTTAATATCCTTTGTGAGATAAGACTCTATGATATCTACCTGTATATTGGTTTGAAGAAAATAGGGAACAAATACAGTTCTGTTTTGAAATACATAGCAATATTAAACATGTGCAATTGATATTGACAGAAATATATCAGTATTTAAAAGTGTTTTGCTCTTGGTATTTTTAGTAAGTATAATAGTATTTATTTTACTTCATTTTAAAGGATTACTTATGCAACATGCAACAAAAAGAAAGTATATGTATTCAGAGAAACCTTGAAGTGGTAAACAAGAGACATGAAATTCAGGGTTTTTTTTTTTTAAATTTTCACTGTTACCAGAGTGTTTTGGCACTATCTTCATTCCACTGAGTTGGTCTAGCAGGTTGGCAACAACAGAAGAAAACAAAAAATATGCATGGAAGAATAAAACAAAGCTGAAGAATCCAATACAGTATCCTCCAAATATTTTTAAATGGAGAACCAGAATGGAAAAGATAAATGTAGTTTGATACTAATTTCAATTTTTATGAATTTTTATGAATTTTACATGTACTAGGATAATATTCTTAAAATTTTGATTGACTGATCAAAAGAGGTTGATTTAATAAATTTTTGCTTAAAAGCAATAGTTTTTGAAAGTATCACTGAAGTTTTATGCTAAAACAAAACGGTTATATTTTCTAGGGTAAAATGTAGATTGAGAAGAGCCAAATGGTGGTTAACAATCTTCACTTTTAAAATTTATTGTAGACATTTGTCATGACATATGTCATGTCACAAGATGCTATTATTTTCTAGGTTTTGACTTTCAAGTTTGTGCTGGACGTGTACATGGAAAAAGCAAGAATTGTGTGGCTAAAACTCATTGTGTGGACCTGCAGCTAACAAGAATATGTTAGGGATTTTTAAAGGGATTTTTAAAATTCCTTATGAAGTCAAATAGTGCATCATAATTGAATCCTCAGTACACTCTGAGTACTTTTTGTGTCATAAAACTATTCAAACCAACTTTTAAATGTTATATGTTACAATCAAAAAACATGTAACATGAATAATGCCTTTTTTGGGGGTGTGTGTGGAAAAAAAGGATTTCAAGAAAGTCAGGGAAGGTAAAAAAGTACAGTATGAATCAAAAGTGTGAAGCAGTCAAAAAACCATATAGCCTCTATTTTAAATATTGGATGTGGAACAGTGCAAGTAACACATAATCAGAAGCCATGAGGAAGAAAATCTAATGTTCTTACACAGTCAACATATACTATATAAAATAAGTACTAGCATCGAAGATTCATACCAACTTTTAGTCTTATATGCTTTTATTGGCATCAGAATAATTTTAATTTCTATTGTTTAAAGAAGGAATGCACACTATTTTAGAAGTTCTTTATAAGATCCCTTAGGATTTTTTTTTTTTTTTAAATTAGAATGGTTACATTTAACCATGTAAATATGCTACTTAATTATATATAAAACATTTCATTTAAATATCTAAATAGCAAGTTCTGAAAATCTCTTAAGAAACAGGTTTGCCATGCCAACTTTCCATTTGTTTTAGCAAATTGTCGTAATCTAAACAGAGCCAGAGTTGATTGCTTCTTGTGTTAGTTGTATTAGTGTTCAATCAGTGCATTGATAGTCCTCATTTCAAAGAGAGCATTGACATTAGATTTGGTTTGTCCTTCTTCTAGCCACTGAAACTTCATGTATAGACAGATATTTTTTCTATGCTCCCCCCATAACAGAAGGTGCTAACACACACAGTTGCTAAGGGCTGAGTCAAAATACTTGATTAACTGTTTCATCAAATAAATGTAATTGGATGTTCTATTCTAGGATAACCTAACAACCTTAAATCTAATGTTAAGAAGATCTGAGAAATAAAAGATTAATATTACATACTGAAAAGCAGTCTGCCCATGACAACCATATAGATTATTTACTGATGTTTTGTTTGTATGCACAAGTGGTAAGCTGCTTAGGAGTTAAGTACAGGCTATAAAAAATGCAAATAGTCAGGTGCTGAGCTTGTCCCAAATTTCCTGTTGCCATATCAAACTGTTATCAGAATCAGAATTAGCTTCTCGGAGACCATTTGTAGTTTGTCTATACAACAAACATACCAGAAAAGATATCCCTTCATAAAGTACATTGCTACGCTGTGCAAGCATGAGCATAATGAATGGTACACCAATCAAAAATTTGTTTTTCACAGAAGAAAACCTCGTACTTCTAAATGTCTAAGTTTCTTCATACTAATATTTTAAAAATTATGATTGTGACTGGCTAGTTAATTGTAAGTTTGTGATTAGCCTTGCTAGTGGTTACCTTGTAGGATTGATTATCCTTACAGGTGAAAATACATGTTTATTTAAAATTAAAAGCATTTAAAAATACTGTATAAACAAACATAGACACAGAGTGTCTAAAACCCTTCATGTCAAAAATGTAAATGAGGGAAATTAAAGCAGAATCATTCTACTGATATGGTAGCATTCAAGAATTTGATTCATCCATATCCTTTTAGTGTAAAGTTTGTGATAAAATCCTTTGTTAAAACACAACACTGTAAAATACTAAAGGCTCATCTTGAAATTATTTAACAACATTAGAAAGTGTTTCACTATGGCAAAATCAAAGTATGAAACATGATAGAAAGGAACGGTCATAGTGTGTAACATTTTAGTTTGCATATGCAAACTCAACCCATGCTGGGGTTATTTAAAAGGCTAGGGTACTGTGAAACCATTCATCCTTCAGAAATCACTAACAAAGCTGTAGCTGTTCTTTCAAATAGTTTTCATTCTAGCCAAAAATCTTTTCCTGTACAGCAGGTTTTTTAGACATACTGTGGAAACAAAGAAAGTTCTGTCTTTTATGTCTGCTGTCACATACAAGACTGTTGTAAAATGACAAAGCAGTCCACATTCATATCATGAGGCTTGCCATATCTTTATTTGACAGAGAAGAATTTTATTGATATCATTTTACATTCATTCTATTATATCCAAGCATTGAAACTTGATCAAAGTCAACTAAATGAAAGATTTTTACAAAGTTAGTTTTTTCACTAGTGTAAATCTGAACAGATAATTAATTAAAAAAAACCCCCTAAATACTGGGGGAAATGGAAAGGGGGTTTGTAATTCGATCTAACAATTCACATTTTGTATTTCTGTATGGCCCAGCAAAGGCACAAACAACACTTTTCTAAAGTGTTCTTGGCAGAAACAAAAGACAGCTTAGCACAAGAGAACCTAGCAAAACATTTCTTGCATGATTTCTTTTCATGGTATCCTAAAAACACTGCCCAGCACTGTCACTGCTGTACTCCATTGCCTTCAAATTATCTTTTGCAATAGTAAGCAGAAGACAAATTATTAAAAACATTGAAAAGTTTTTAGAACTGTACATTCACATATACTGATACATTCTGCTGTTGTAATGTACACTAGATAAAGGTCTTCATAGGAAGGCAAAATTTTAATTTGCAATAATTAAATTTTAATTTCATCACAGGTTTTTGGTGTGCCATTCATTCATTTTTCCACAACACTCCCTTGTATATTTTTAAGAACTGAATTTATAAAACTAGAGGTGTGTTAGTTTATGTGTGCACGTTCAGATAGCAGATCAATAAGCAAGAGTCTTTAAATATGTATATTGTTGTTATCTGTTTAACAGATTATTATTATCTATTTGATGGATTAATCTGTGTGTGACAGAGCAAGAGAAGAGGGAGAAATGAAGAAACTCCTGTTTCGTGCATATGACAATCCTAGAACTTTTAATGCACATTTTATCAATAGCTAACAAATATAGATAAATCTTTCAGAACTGTTAAACTGACAGAATATGTCTATGAAAGGTAAGACATCATAAGACAAGAAAAGCAGACACCACTTACTGCTGGTGAGTGAGAGTGTATGAATCTTTCATATCAGGCTTTCACTGTGAGACAATGATGAACTCCTTGCTGAGATGTCAAAGTCCTTTGTCATTGCCTGGCATAGGGAGAGAACAACAACTTGTCTCCAGCAGACTGGGCAGCTCCAGCAGATTCAGCCTCAAAATTTTAGTGAGAGAAAGATTGAAAAGTTTTTACAGAGCAAGTTAGAGCAATGTGTGAGTTCTATGCTAGGTGCAGGGACGTAGGTGAAGGTGTGGAAATATTTATACAATAACACTGGAAACAAAGAAGGGGACTTGTGCAGCTGAGATGTATATGTATATAGAGTAGATGATGGAATAAGATTTTCATGGCTAGAGAGATCAGTTGTCCCCAGTTATTCCTAGAGGTAATGCAAGTGTAGGGCAGGGAAGTCAGGCTAGGCTGTGCGCAGAAATCCTCTACAAAGCATGATATCTATATAGCACTGATATGCTAGTTTTCAGTCCCCTTCAGCCTCACATCTTCTTTAAAGGGTAGGTGACTCCGTCAGGTATCACTGAAGGAGTATTTTGTAACGAATCTACGGTGGCTTGCAGATGTTGGTCAAGGGTCATAAAGCTAGATCGAGGTCAAAGGTAGAAGTGCCCATTCCCTTCCCCCCACTTTCTATGATGGCATATCTCTCCTGTGATATGCATTCAGATAGACTGTTCATGTGAAACAGTAGAAAGATGTCCTCCAGTTGTGGCATATTCTTGGTTATTGTTCCCCCCTTTTTTTCAGTCTACTGATAATGCTTTGTGGGAGGAAAAGCGCAGACTTGATCTTGATTTCCCAGAAAGAGGACTGTTGAGAGTAGGGATAAGAAAGCAGTCAAATATGTACATACTAATTATGCTGGAGGGTGCTGAGTGTCATCTTTATTGGTCATTTATTGGCTGCACTTCATGCCATTAGAACAATAGTGTATTCTTCTGTAAGCATATTCAGAGATGCCTCTTTTAACTTTTAATGGAGAATATAGAATATGAGGGAATTTTAACAGTTTGGAGACTCTCAGCAGTTCCTAGAAATACTTAAGCCCATCTAAAACTAAGTTTCAGTTGAACTAAGCTCCAGTTGAAGGAGTTATTCCTATCCAGAGGTTGGGGGCGGAGAATAAAAATCTGAATATTCATAGATTCCAGAACCTGTGACCAAAATAATAACTACGAAATACAATAGCTCTGTGTCCCCTCTTGAGGTGGGAATTAATTTGGGATTACTTGGGAGTTAGGTTAATACGGCAATTTTGTCTTGGTTTTGAGTCCTTGATACAAATCTTTAAAAACAAATGAAAGCCCCTAAAATTTAAGTACCACTTATACTGAATAGTGGCAATGGAATGAGAAAATCTTGAGTAGATGATGGAGATTAGTTTTTTGCTAAAGATCTAAAACAAATTTCTAGGAAAAAAATCCACCAAGAGGTCTAAAGACTACCCTGCTTCAAAGGGAGATACTTGAACATTTGCTTAACACTGTAAAGGAAGCACAATCAGGTAGGAAGGACCCTCAGGAGGTTTCAAGTCCAGCCTCCTGCCCAAAAGAAAGCCAGCTTTGGGATAAACCCAGGCTGCTCAGCACTTTTTATATAGCTTTTGAAAACTCCAAAGAAAGAGCCTGCACAACGTTAATGGGCAACCTGCTTCACTGCTTGATAGCCCTCATAATTAAAAAGTTTTTCCTGCATCCAGTCTGAACCTCTCCTCTTTCACCATATTGCCAATCATCCTCCTCCCATTCACTGATGTGAAAATCCTGGATCCATTGTTTTGTTGACCTGCCTGTATGGGCAGCCAAGAAGCTGTTAAATTCCCCCCAACTACGTCTCTTCTCGAGGCTGAAAAAGCCCTGGTCCCTCAGCCTCTCCTCACAAGGCCCCATCCCCTAGCTAGCTTAGCAGTATGACCATATGCCTGCTCTATTATTGTTTTAGGTATCTCTTAGTGACCACTCTCAAGACAGGATATTGGGTTTGCCGGACCTTTGGTTTGATTTATCATAACCATTTTTCATACCTTGAAACTGTTGATGGGGTCTTGTTATTTCCTGTATGTGTGTTATACTGTGTGTACTGTACTTTAGCATAGTTGTTCGTATGAGTTCATCCACAAGTGATATATAGTCTCCTCAAGATGTATGATCTACCTAAAATACTAGTTAATAACCATGTTCAAAATAAATGTTGACAAGCTATCAACTCAAAAGATACTTTTTCTTTCTCTATTTTCCCTAATATCCAATTTCTGAGCTATAATACCTTACATATTTCCATATTTTTGTCATTTAATACAGTGTCACGTGAAAAAATACAAACAGAAAAAGCTTAAAGTTGAATACAAGTTCCTAAAAATTGTCTGTGATATTCTCTACAGTCTTCTTATTACCTGTCTTCACATAGCTGTTTACCTACACAAATGAATTTTTTGTGGACTTGTTATATTAACTATATTTTATTAGGCCATTGATATTCATCAACAGTGGGTGCATACTTCTCATTTCATTTTCCTTTTTATTATTGTAAAATCAGAAATATGCTAGAGTATAGATCAGTCTTGTGTTAGCAACTTCTATCAAATATAATACATTTGTATGTAATATACACAAACTATTAAAAAAATTATATGAGTGTTTTGGATAAAGCAATCCATATACTGGTATAAAAGTGGTCAGCTAACAAGACTTGCTCCTGGAGTATGGACAATCTGGAAGTCTTTGAGACAAAATCGACATTTTGGTATCTATTATATATCTTGGACTGAGTTGTCACAAAATATTACCTGTCCAGTTTACACAATATTGATATCCATGAGACACGAAATGTGCAATGAAAAATGATTACAATAAATTTTCCAGTTGAAGTTTTAAGTTAAGCAGATGGTAGTACATTTTAGCATAGTACTTTCACACTATTTAATTGTAAATGTGGGACTTAATTGCACAGTGTGTTGTGGATGCCAGAAATATAAATTATTTATTGAAGAAGCATGAAAAATTCTAGAAGACAGTTCATGAAAGGCTGTTGTATACAGAAACACCCCTTGTACAGGAATTGCTCATGATAAAATTTCTAGAAACACAGAAGAATAGCAGAAGGATATTGCTGCATATTCCTTGTACTCTGACAGACTTCTAGTTCCTGACCCTGCCAGAGGCAGGGTACAGGGCTGGCCAGACCTTAGCCTGACCCACTGTAGCTATTTGTGTATTCTAGTTCACTTTGAAAATGTTGTATTTGTATTTTCCACAAGTCACACCCTCATGTGTAGGTCAGAGCAGTGTAGGCCAAACATTTGTGTACCAAGAAAAGAAAAAAGGATATAGCAATTAGTTTGACCTGATGTTCTCATTGTAATGTAAATCAGAAACAACTCTGTTAAAATCAATAATGCTACAACAAAATGGGAGTGATAAGGAGGCCATAATGACTCTGAATTGTTACTTTACACTTGCTGGTTTCCAGGTTTGGATATTTGTTTTGGGATTTATTTTTTTGGTGGGGAGTTTTGGGTATTTATTTGTTTTGTTTTGTTTTGTTTCTGTTGTGGGCCATATAAAAGAAGTGAAAGTTCCTACACATCTTTTCCATCTCTACCTTCTTCCTGATTTGCATATGAAACCTGTTATTTTACCATACCTAAAGCTTACTTTCAGACTAAGACACCTGCTTATTATTTCTCCATACTTTCCACTGAAATGCACATTTGATTTGTTGTGCTCAATTTGAGAATGGTGTCTTCTAACACAAGATTTCTTTTTCAAACTGCCAGTCACACTACATGATGTATCACATTTGCACTCTGAAACCCTGAAGCACTTGCCTTCATCAGGTTGTCATAGTCTAAAAATTCTGTCCAGAGTGAAATTTATTTCTAGAATATTGGATGAATGTGCTGGTGTTGGAAGGTGGGCTGTGATACTTTTCATTAGAAAGGGGTTTTGCCAAAAGAAATAAAAAAAGAACAGAAGATCTAATGGGAAAGTTATTTCCATTACTTTAAGCCTGATTTTACAAATTGATCTCTGGCTTGCAGGCCTCAAGTCTCCCTGGCTATAACTCTCTGAGTGAGGAATGAAATTTTATATTTATGCTACGGTATGTATCCTTTAAATAGCATAATTTAGAACTGTATCTTATGTAGTTTTTTGTATATGTATATAGATATACCTATATCTCTCCATATATAAATAATTCCAACTTGTCTACTGTTCTTCAAATCTCAGATATGTTCATAGTTTGAGATGCTATTCACCCAGGATGTTTGCCAGAAATATATTATGCCAAGTGGCTTGGAGTCACTAGCTTGGAGGAGCCTCCTTAATTCATTTTTGGCCCTTCCTTATCTCACTGTTATGGAGAGCAGATAACTGTACAGTGTTTGCCAGCATCTTTATCCTCTCATGTGGGCTCTTATAACTAAATAATAATATGAATGAGGCTCTCACTTTTGTCCTCTTATTCTCTAGTGTAGAAGTCGCACAACAGTTTAGTCCCTTGTGATTTACTAGTTGGATAGCTAAATAAACATAAAAGAGGTACAATTTGACATCTTCAAAATGTTGTATCACTGATTTTTAACTTAACGACAGAGGACTTTTCTTTATGACGTGAAAAGTTAATTCAGTCTTTGGCCTCAGTATTGTCTCTGTATTGTACTTTTAAATGGATTATGTGCCAAGAGCTTTTGACTGACTCCCCTAGTTGTTTTCACACCTATTTTCTGCCTAGCCTTTAGCAGGAAATAGTACTTGGTGTAAATTGATGAGGCAGCCTGCAGCTAAGGGATTTTTTTATTATAATATAGTCTTTTGAGTCATATTGTTCTCTTATCTTCATTAGATATCTCACACATCAGACACCACGTGACATTTGATAACTTTGACTAGAAAGGAATATGTGTATGCAACCACTAGACTAAGTCCTGAAAGTTTGAAAGACACACTCACATTAAAATGTGTACAGACTAATATGAAATGCGATTGATGCCATACAAAAAAAGTCTGTTAAATAATTCTAATTCAGAGCTGAACAGGTATTTTGGCAAAAATAACAGCACCAAGTCATTCTGAAAGCATTAGGGAAGATCCATGCCTCCTGTTCTTGTGACAATGCAAATCAAAACCAGAATTTTAAGGTCCAACTCTATGAGTATTTTCCATGGAATTCTGGTCATAAACACCCTTGCCAATAGCTCTTTATATAATCATATTGAAAGCTCTTAAAACACTGAAGCACTGGTATTGCTGCAGTATGCCACTGTGTTAATAAACTCTTCAGCTATGAATTTGAAACATGTAAATAAATAAAAAATAGATGCACACTATTGCATACAACAGCCCACAGTAACCAGGGCACTGAATGAGTCTCTTATGCTCAAACTAAAAGCACAAGCACATTAGATATTGCACTTTATACCTACACTAAGATAAAAAGCCCTATCTCAGAAATCAGTATTATTTCTAGAGCTTGTTAAACTGGTGGCTTAAAAGGTAAATGAAGTCTTTTAAATTCTCAGATAACTCTTCCAAATTTCTTTAAAAGGTGTTCTGAGAAAACAGCACTAAATGAAAAACTGTATTTTAGAAGACAGTTTTTACTGGAAAGAACTTTAATCGCATCAGAAATATGTCACATTCTATTTCCACTTTTGTTCTTGCAGCACAATTGAGAAAACAATACGAGAGGAGGGAAAAGGAGAACAAGTCTCTGTGATCTTACTGCAAGATAATTCTGGGTCAAAACCCAGCTAAAGAACTGTGAACAGGGTTTGGGGGTTGGGGAAACTGTTTTACTTCATACTACTGATTACCAGAACTGTGCAGGCACAAAGTACTGGGATACCTGCCCTCAATATTATTTTGATAAAGTAAGAAAAAGGCAGAAAAGCTCATATAGTGTTTGGACAGTAGCTAACAGAGAACTATCTGAAGTAGTTTCTTTGGATGAAAACTGCAGTCATTTCACTTTGTGAAGAACTTTCTGATGTTTTAACACTACAGCAACGATCGTTTGGGCATGGCATTAATCAAAATGGAATGGGCACTACCAGTTAGATGTAGAACTATGAGGTTTCTCGTGCACTTACACCAAGGTGCTAATGAAGTTTTATTTGACCCTGAAAACCACTCAACCTGTGTGTGCCCCAATCCCGCTCAACAAAGGCAATTTCATGTGATTTATGTAAACCATCGCCTGTTTAAGAACATCTCCTAGTATGTTATTATAGCCCATATTTAAGAGAAAGGAACCCCATTCCTAGGGAGGGGAAACTGGGTAGATAAGATTTGCCTGAGATGCCCTTGATATTATCCAAGCCCTGTAACTTTTATATTCCATCAATCTTAACTGATCACTCAATTTTAAGTAGCAGCATCAGCTAACACAATTGTTTAAAATTTGTGTTGTTACTTGTACCAGTGTAAAGGAGAGAGGAAGATGCAATGCATCCATGAAAAGTCAGACAAGAATCATCTCTGGTTAAACCACTTATGCAACTGCTAGGTTTCATCAGAAACAGAAGGGAAAAAAGAATAATTTTCTTTTGCTCTGAGTTATTGGGTATTTATTTTCCTTCTGAAAAATTAATAAACAGGAGAAAGAATCACTTCAAGTGTGTTTTTTGAGGTGTTTATTTTGCTAATTCCCCCCAGATTCCTCAGTGAGAATGATCAGCAGGAATAGGTGAGTACTTTGTTAGCTTTGAGGGCTCCAGTAATTGATTTTTCTTTTCCTTGTTATCAACACGTCTTTTTATTTCAACATTTCCCAACTGCTGCCTCTTCCCTCTCTATTCTGACCTCTGTCTCTTCTTTCTTGCCTCCAATTAATTTTGAATAAATCAGTCCTGTGAAAGTTTCCTTATGAAGAAGCTTGAATCCATTTGAATAAGTAAAACATCTGGAGATCTCTTGTCAGACTATAATACCCTCCCACTTCAACAAAGAGGTAGGGTTAGTTGGAGCACATGCTTTTCTCAGGATGACACACTATTTATTTACTAAAGTTGAATATTTCATGTTGATAGTTTTCAAATGAATTCATCAGACATTGTCATTTAATAAATTTTTAACCGTTTCACCTAAAGTCAGATTGCACCTAACTTTTTTTTCCCTTATGACAACAGGGGTAACTACTAAAGCTTAAATAAGAAACTGTGGAAAACTAAGGTAAACAGATCTTTTGGAACTTATGCTTTCTAAATCAATATGTAAAAATATATTAGGCATTCATTTTCGTAGTAGTTCTAATATTTTTCTAGAACCAATCCAAAATGAGATGAAAGAAAATGAGGTAATTAATCTTCACAGCTTGATGCAAAACAGAGTATTTTTTCCCTTCTTTGTCATTACTATTATATTTTTTTGGTAAACAGTCAATTAAAATCTCCAGTTGTTACTTTACAAAGCCATAATTGTCACTGTACCAACATATGCAAATAGTAATTGCTGTTTCATTCACTGGCTGTACATCAATAAAAGTTAAGACTGTTCCACTGAGGTAGCAAAAAGCTTTTTAATAAGTCAGCAGTTTTGAGCCTACAGAAGAAATTACAATCTAAATGTAGGCCAATGTACTTTATTGTTTGCCCAGAGAAAAGTAACTGCAAAATTTTTTGCAAGTTTCTGGAACGTAATAAAAGTTTCAATATCCAAATAAGACCCCTCACTAAAAACCATCTTTTTTATGCACAATGTACAACACGTGAAAATTTAAATATAAACATAATATATAAAAAACTAGCGATATCAATAATTCAAATTGAAATTTAGTTTCTATTTTTTGTACTGCACTGCTAAATTATTATTGAAAATGATGGCTATTCAAAATGATCAGGAGAGATCATCAAAGTCAGATTAGATTGCCACTGGACATTGTACAGGGCAAAAGTATATGGTGGGCTTGATCCTGCAGCTGTAGCAGACGCTTTGTGAGGACAACCCAAAGGCTGCTCTGGCCCTCTCAAATGTTTTTTTTTGATTTTATACCTGTTCTGTAGTCTTTGTCACTGCAACTGCTTAGCTCTAGCTCAACTTGAAGGTCTAGGCCTGATAAACAATTGTGGATTGATAGCAATGCCTTTGTGCTGCTGCACAACCAACAGTGTCTCCAAAAGTTCCTGATGTGAAGCAATAAAATAGAGATCGTGTGTTGTTGGCCGATATCCTGATGTTGTCATGTTTATGTCAAACTTTGGGAGCATAAATCCATGTTCAAGAGACTGATCATTGCATAACGTAACCTCATACCTCTTGATTCTAACCAGGAACATCTTATGTTATCATGCGGGCAAGTCCACCAAGGGCAAAGCTCTGATTAAGGTTACCAAGGCTTCTCTCCAAATTCTCTTCCTTTAGGCGAAGTGGGTGGGGAGGCTGAATGGCAAGTGGGAGACAGAGATTAAACATATCCAGACTTTGTGCTCTGAATCACTGAACAGTGTAGGGGTGGCTGATGGGTACCCCATTCCTTTCCGGGTGCCTTCACCTGCCCACTACAGCTTTGTAAACAACGAGTACCACTCGCGTGACAAACAAGCCTCAATATACAAAGAAGATGGATTTATGAACATCTTACCAGGCTTCTCCAAAGGATTCATCCTCCTCATGTCCTTACCCCACTGGGTCATGACGCAGCACCCTAACAATGAACCAAACTTGGTTTCACTGTGCTCTAATATAAAAAAGTATCTTGATTCCACAAGGATATTTTGGTAGTGAGTAAAGGAATCTCTGCACACCCTTCACATTTAGCATTTCCTTAAAAGAAGCTTTTGATGCAGTGACCTCTGTCAATGTCTCTAAAGTATAATGCAATGCTGCACAGAGACAGATAAGCTAATTCTGACAGAGTTCATTCAGGTTTCAGAGGCAGCATCACATTTACAGATTTCTCTGCTTGAAATAATGTCTTATGTATATTAGGGGCCACTAATAAACTGGCAAATCAAGTTCTTCTCTCTTACATTTTGGATCATACAACTTAGATAACATCTGACTTGTCACCAATATTTTGAGCAATCTTGGATGAAATTGCAACTCCGTGAAAAATGATTGGAATTTTGCTATTCCTTGCTTACAAATGGAATCATTATCTTCTAACCAATCCTTTCTAAAAAGCTTTCTATAAACAACAGCTTCCTGGACTGTTTCTCTGATATGGCTTGATTTATAATGAAATTAATTATGACAAAAGAAAATATTCCTTAGTTCATATTTTAATTCCTGTCTGTGCTAATCTCCACTTGGATTCTAGAATAAAACATTCTGGGGTTTTTTGCCTTCTGAAAAATGTGAGGTTTTAGGAAGAGATAAAAAACTGTAGATTTTTCGTAATAAATACTTATTCGTTTAAGTCTAATGTAAAATCCAAGACAGACCTAGAAAATTTAGAGAAACAGTGTTCAAATACCATCTTTGAGTCCCTCAAAAGCAGACAATGAAAGATATGCTTTGCTTACACAGAGGTGAGAGGTTCTTTAGTTTTGTTCTTCTTTCTCTTTGGACAAAAGTACTTTCACCTTAGCTATCAGCTAAAATAGTCTTAGCATCTTCTCAGTATTTTAGGAATCTCATCCTGTGTTAGTAAAAACAATGTCAAAATATTCACTGACTTCCATGGAAGTAAGTCTTGGTTTCACATCTGTACTAATTCTTCTACTATTTCAGTTTTCATCTGCCTTCTCCATTTACCTCCTATGTCAAACATACTCCAAGTCAGGAAGACATTTGTTTGTTTGTTTGTTTGTTTGTTTGTTTGTTTGTTTGTTTTCAAGGCATTCTGGTTAGAAATGGAAGTTAATTTAAAATTATTTCCTTTCGGACATCTAGACGCAAATTCATGTGCAGACCATCAGTACAAGACTTATGCAGTACTTAGCATAAAGTTTAAGAAGTATGTGAGTGACACAGACATCTTAAGCTATACCTCTACGTGGAGAAGAATTACATTGTTATAGAATTAGTGTTTCAATATTAAATCTCTTTTTAAATGCTATGGAAACAAATAATTTATATAGGTCAAAAGATGGACATGACTGGTCTCTTTTTGAAAATATGATAAAAAATATAAAATACATTTAACGTGATTTTTATTTTCCTGTGTAATTTTGGTAATATAAATCTTACCCAAATTCTTGGGAATTGATTAGTGTGAAATAAAATAGTTTTGCCATAGCAAATACATTTTTTCTTTGTGCATATATACCTTAGCATACTTTTCAACAAAAGCAAGCTTTTCATAGTCTTGGTTTCTGCCAGTTAACTGCCGGTCTCCTTCGGACCAGATTGAAATGGATTTAATAAAAGAACAGAAGTCTCAAAGACAATTACGTTCCTGGAAGCCTGATGAAGTAATGGATGGGTAGGGGGAAAAGACCCAGTAAGGACCCCATGTGAGCTTTCATCGTATTAGAGATAAAACGATCCAAATGGAAGAAAATCTTCCAAATACTAAAACACAAGTGAAGCTCTGTAGAGCTCTGAGACACTCTTAGTTATCAATATAATCAAGCTGAGATATAAAAATCTAAGAATAATTAACTCTAATGGGCATTTTTGTTTTTCCATTAGCAACAATATGATGAAGGGGGAGACATGACAGTTTTGTAATTGAGCAGGTAGCTCCAGCACGGTTTAGCAAAGCTGCATTTGAGAGAGTCAATCAGGCTAAGTAATTGGAATATAAACTGGGAACACACTGTCTCTTTCAGGGCTAAGTATATAAAATCTTATTTTTATGTTGACTTCAGTCTTTCATAACACATTTTGAGGAAATAGTAATTGTTTTTATAGTTCCATTTTTTCCCCCTTTTTATTTTTCTCTCTTATTAATGAATACTCAGAGATTAATTGTCAAAGTTTTGTTTTTTTTTTTTAAAAAGACTCCCAAATAGTTGATTATTTTATAAACATTGATTAGGCCTCTGAGAATGTAAGTGCTACTAGCACTGTTACTAAGTTTATTTCCTATTGACACCATTTTCCGCTCAAAAAAATTTACAGTATATTCCATTCTTTCTACACCATGAGGTACTAATTTTGGACAGACACAGCTATTAATAATTGGCAGTGCTGTGATATGATGTGATATGATATGATTGATATGATACGGTATGACTGAAGCTATTCAAACTTATACTCTTTAGTATAGACACAGAAGTTTGTAGATCCTCATAATTATCCCACAGATTCTCTGCAAATGGGTATTTCTTGACATGAAAGTCCAGGCATGACATTAACATTTTTCGGTAGAGTATAGCTATGACGCGCTATGAGATCACATATCCGGGTAGGTTTGTAGTGCTGCAACCATGTAACACAGTGTGTTTGTTCAATTTGTGAATTCAAGTCTTTTCTACACAAATCCTATATAACCAGTTGTTCTCATGTTTGGTTTTTTTCAAAAGACTCTTTTTTTTTCAATCACAAAGGTTGTTTTGAATTCTAGTCCTGCCTTCTAACATAATAAAAATCTTTCCTACTTTGTCATCTTCTGAAAATATAAAAAATAGCTATACCATCTTCCAGATCATTAAAGGGGAAAAGTAAAATGGCAATGCATCTAAGAAAAAAAATCAGAACACTACTTCATAGCATCTTCCATTTTTATAGTGAACTACTGATACCTATTATCTGAATATACTTTGCCAATGAATTTAGCACCTATTTGGTAGTAAATTCACTTAAAGTGTTCTAACCAAATGCATTTCTAAGTAATCTGTGCTATTTTCTTCTATCATTTCAAATAAAATTCTGATTATTTTTACCAAAATATTTCTGGGAATTGTATTATTTCCCAAAATATGATTCCCCTCTTTTCAGCAAAAATACAAGCTTGTATTACGTGTTCCTGTTTCTTATCTTTTCATATCTTTCTGTCTTGTCCTCAGCAGTTTCAAGATTTCATCAGCCACTTCTGTGACTACTGGGTCCAGCCATCTGTGTGAAACATGTAACTTGTCTGCATACTGTCTAACCTTTCCCTTTCTCACTCAATGCTGTTGCTGATGCTGTATTAGCTGTATGTTAGCAGTTGACCTTTCTCGTGGAGACTGATTGAGAAGGCATCAGCGCTTTGGCTTTTTTGGGTTATCTGTTATTTTCCTTTGCAATGATGGATATATGGACCTTTTCCTTGGTCTTTCTTGTACTTTCAGTGATTTGACAGTGTTTGGTTGTTCCTGATCCCTGATTGTCACATACCATTTTGAGCCTTTGTTTTTGTTATGTTGCCTTTAAGCACATATTACAATGAGTTTTTGTTTGGCTTTTGATTATACAGTCAAAAATAATGAACAATTCTGATAAATTGGTCTGTAGACTGTTCTGCTGTCTGATTTGCTTAATAGAAGTTAAGACAGTTAAAATCCTCCATTATCATCCAGTCCTTTTCTCCACACAAAGATTTGTGTGATCTCCACACAAACCACATAATTATGAATAGTCAGATCTGCCTGACTTTTGTTGGTATAGAGTAGATCATAAATCACAATAGTAACAGGTACATTTTTTTTTCTCTTGGACATAACCCAGAAACAACATTGGTAGTTGGACCAAGGGAAGGCATCATCTACAAGGTAACTTTTACTACACAGCCCCATCATAATTTCAAAATAACTTATATGTCACTGTATAAATATTCTAGTTAGAACAATTCAGCCAGTTTTTTTGTTACAACAGGTAATTCTATAGTACTGGCCTATTAGTACTTCTAGGGTTGTCTGCTAATACTTCTAGGTCTCCATTTTATTTTCAGTAATAGGCATTCATAGATCAACTTTGAAATATTCTGAGGTGTCCCTTCTTTTTCATCCCTCTTTAAATTTTGACTTTGTGTTCCCACTTTTTCTAGATCTCTGTTGAGGATATTACTGTCCACATCTACTTCAGGACCTTTTTTATTTTAACGAGCAACTTTAAAGGCCAACTGTTATTTTAAAGGTCAGTTTTAACTCATCATCCAATATGGCCATGCATTTGTCTTTATGATGTTTCTGCACTGTCTCTGAGTAGGAGGACAGGCACAACACTGAGCCTCCTTCAAGCTTCTCCAGCATCCATTGTGACTATAAGGTCTGAGTGCTCACACGCAGGAATAATCAGTTGGTAAGTAGCTGTGTTTGTACGTTTATTTACAAATAAGAATAAAGCCTAGAGAAGGAAGAAGGAAAGAATTCATGCATGAAGAACAGCTTCAATGTTACCCCATTACCTATGCAAAAATAACATGACTAGTTTTAGAATCTGGGAGAAAGAGGATTTTCAGCTATTTGAGAATTCATAGTACCAGAATTATTCTGCTCCCTGTAACAAAATGAAAAGGAAAGAAAAAGCTGTTGAAATGTGGACTACAGCTTTTTAAAACATTAAAAATTCATGAGTTCAAATACAAAACATTGAAAGAGGATGCTTTGACATTTCTAAAGTGCTTCCATTTAAAATTTTTTTGTAACTAGAATCCTATCCCAATTAATTTTTGAAGTAAAAATATGATTTTTTTTTTGTTAAACAATCTGTATGTAAATACTTCTATATACCCTGTGTTGCCACTAGAGGAGTATTCATACCTAAAACATGAAGAAATTTTAATTAATTGTCTATTTAATATTAGGTTCAGATCTAATGGCTGAAATCCAAGGAAGCTGGAGGAAAAAAAAAAAAAAAGAAAAAGAAAAGAGAAATGTTAGTCTGCAGAACCCAAATGCTTTGCCAAGCACCCTTGACAGGCCTTTTTGAGTAAGACTGCGTTGGACAGACTCTGCCGGCTGGCAAGCATGCATTGCCTTGGGAAGGAGACAAGAAAGGACATAAGGATACTATCAAGGTAGAGAAGAGAGGGAAGACTAAGGCAGCATTTTATCTATGTGGCACTGAATAGGCCCCACTGCAGCTCTTATATTCAGAGCATGAGATGCCAAGCCTGGAGTACTTGCGTGATCAGAACTTCTGACAGTGAAAGGAGTGCAGAGAGCCCTCCTCAACTCTTCCTGGGGTCTCTGAGAAT
Source organism: Chionis minor (assembly GCA_013398295.1). NCBI lineage: Eukaryota > Metazoa > Chordata > Aves > Charadriiformes > Chionidae > Chionis > Chionis minor. The sequence goes on along the minus strand of VZSF01003162.1, from coordinate 4,169 downwards.
GCGAGAAGCCTTGAATTATCCCTATATGTTAGTGATATTGTGGTGATATTCTTCTCATCTTTTACAGCCTGGCATTCTTTTCAGTGAAATATCTAATGTAAGTATTCATAAATCATAACCAATATGCAGGAATTCATAAACTGTTTGAAGAAAAGATGGAGTCTGGTTTTGGCCAACTATGAATATAGGACCCAAAGCTTTAGGGGCAATACTGGTTTTGTGCAGCATGAAGGTAAACAGAGAGTGCTGGACACAGCACAAAGAGGTTTTGATTTCTCAAAAAGCAGATGCCAGGCACACGTGATATAACAGATATGGGTGCCCATGAAAGAGCTTACACAGTTGGATTGGTCTAAACCTAGCTTTTGAACTAGTCATAAACAACCTAACACCATCTGATCTTTTTTGCTGCCCTAGGAGCCGGCGATGGTTTAGAATATGAAAGCCATTTTTGCTTCCAGGCAGTTGGGACGCTACATTGAGAGGCAGGGAAAAAAAGAAAAGATGCCATCAGTAGCTCTGAGAGAGGTAGTGTGATCTCACCAGTGATGAAGCACCACCATGTGGAAGGCAGGGACAGCAGGATTAAAGCCAAGAGCCCAGCCACCATGAGTTGTAATTTTTCTCCCCACATAGTAAGGATCATGTCCATAAATTTTGTCCCCACACTCCATACGAGTGCTATGAGCAAAGTAGGCGGCACTGTCTAGCACGTGTAACATCAGTACAGACTTTGTAAAGGGTGACTTCTGTTCCCTGTTGCTAGTCAACAAGACTTGCCAACAGCATAAGCAGCCATCATGCTGCTCAGTTTGACACAGACTCAGCAAAACATGTCAGTTAGCCATCTTGCAGAAGGCAGATTGGAAATTTGTACCAGAGTATTGTTGAGGCAAAAATGCTAAAAGGGCTTTCATGGCTGGGGGCAGAGCATTTGAGTAACTACATCCCGAGACCCAAAGGCAGGATGGATTCAATGAATTACAGAAGACGATGCCCTAATGTGTAGCCAGCTGGTTCAAGCTGCTAGGTTCAGTGAACCTGAGACTGAAATCAGGCACGCCCATGACATACAATTTAAAATCAGACCATATGTCCACCCATATGGCTGTCTCCATGTTCCTCACCAAACTATATATTTTGGTTTTTCCTCTTCATAGCCTTTCTCAGCTATTGTCCCTTTATTTTAGGCACATGTTTCCAACTTAATCTTTTTTAGTATTGAACTGGTGCACTGAAAGACATCTTAAATTAGAAATCCTATTCAGTAAGTCATTTTAGTAGTTGCTTGGTTAAATGTATTTCCACAAACTGTAGTGAAAAACAATAACTAACCTGCAAGAGTAGTTAGATTTTCTTTGATGCTTATTCTACTGAGTCTCAGACAACATCTTTTTCTTAGTCTTCCATCCTTTTTTTTTCCTTCATGCATTTTCCTGCTCCTCTTTGCTCTTACTGCTTTTCTTTTTCCCTTCTCTTGAAATTTAGCATATGTCTCTCTCTTTTATATGTTGATTTACTTATTTACATCCACACATTTTTGTTTTCCCCATATCTTCTTTTATGGTGCTGGAATGCAAAGGTAATTTATTGAATATTTATGAAAAATCTATTCAAAGAAAGAAAGCAAGGTAAAAGGGAAGAAGCCATCAAACACCTTCCAGACATGTCTTTCTCTGACATGATGAGATTATAAAACCTTTCTTTCCTTACTCTTAAATTGTCTATGAAATTCTATGTTTGATGATTTACCCCCTCACCCCTCCATGATATGTAGGGTAACTGAAATAAGTGTAAATTAATTACTGGCAGACACAGAAGTTGCTGAGGTACAAGATAATCTTTCACGGCCTATAATACTCTGTTAAAAGAGCATTTAGTATATTATCAGTATTCTTGTGTGCACTGGGGAGGGGGGTGTGTAGTGAAGGAGTCGAATTGAGCCTGGCGAAGGAGGAGGGGTGTGTTTTCCCTCAGTGTGTGTTTGCTTCTTTTTTTGTTGGTTTTGTTTCCCAGTACTCAAAAAAAGTAATTAGATCTTTATATTAAATGGCAAGAAATTAATTTCCCCAGGTTGTCTGTTTTGCCTGTGACAGTAACCATTAAAAGATCTTCCTGTCTTTATCTCACCTCATGAGTTTTTCCACTGTTGTACTTCCTTATGTTCTTCCTCATGTTATTCCTCATCCTGGGGAGGAGGGTATGTGAGCGAGTGGCTGTGTGGGTGCGTGGCTGCCAGCTGGAGCCAACCAACCATATTATGCAATGAATTTTGTAACACTCCTGGAAATGTCACGCAAAATGATTACAAGACTGATTACTGAGCACCTGTATTTTCATTTCCTATGCCATGAAAAGGGAGGGGGGATTTTTTGCTTTCTTTGTATGTTTCTTAATTGCAAATAAGCACTATTATCTAGAAAATAAAAATCTGTTCTGAATTTTTCAGCTACTGTTTTCTGCTCCTATAGTTATGCTGTGTACATTTTTGATAAGATGCTGTCTAGGTTCACAGTAGATTTGGAGGAAATAGAAAATGATCTTATACTGATGAAATATTAATTCCCACTGAATACCTTTGCTTTGCTGGTGTCTGTATCTCAATTAGCACATTATGTGGGAGATGATTTAAGACACACTTCTGTGCGGTAAGTAATTATAAATGATTAAAGTAGATGAGAGCACAATTCATAAGGGTCACATAGTGCTGGCAGAAACAATTGCTAACTTCTTGTGAGATATTCTTTTTTTCAAGCTGTCTCATTAAGGTTTTTCTGCCTTCTAATGCTTCTTTCTCATAGTTTATAATAAACAGTAGTGAACCCATGAATCCAAATTCTCTGGGCCTGAATATGTCTTCAATTATTGAAAGATGTCACTAAAGGTCAAAACTGGCAATTTTTAAGCATTTTATAAAATTATGTGTCCAACCTTTCTTTGAAACGAACTGGGAGTTGTGGCTGGGAGCATATTTTATCAAATGACAATGAAATACATGGCCCTAGCTTGCTTCAGCAGCTTTGAAATTCCAGGACATAAGGGACATCATTGCTCTTTTATGGCGCACTGATGTTGAGTATTGCATGTGGTCAACATTTACTGCATTGTCATAGGAACCACAGGGAGTTTTGGGGTATTACCCTTTTCTAGAATATATTTACAAACAGTTTTTAAATATTTCTTAAACTTGGGCTTCAGAATTTATGTGTGTTGTTGCAGAGGTTAAGGCCAGGGGTGGCCTTCGAGAGGAAGCATAGAGAAGACATGAGCTTAAAAGCAAAATTTCAACAGGCTCTTTTCTTCCCACCCTTAGATTTATTTAGCTTTTCACACAAAGAAAGAAGTGATGCCTATTGTGATCATATAAAGGAAGATGTGATCCCTATAGAGCGATAAGAAGTGGACCGATCCAGGAAACATTACTACATTAACTGCCCCAAGTTTTTCCATTGTATCTATGATACTTATTAAGACTTTTTCTTATAACAATATCTTAATTCTTTTTTAAAGTAAGAAACAAATGTTTTCATGGTCAACAATCATAAGGAAAAAAAGTGTCTTTTTCTTACCGGGAGGATTGTCTAGATGAGGGGTAAGAATAAAATGAAGCTCCCATTGTTTATTAGATCTCCCTTTAGGTTCAAAGCAGGAATCAGAAATGTGGTATATCTCATTAAAATAGAAATGTCAAGCCTAGGATGAGTTCTGAAGGACAGCAAAAGGTAAAGATCCCTGTTAAATACCGTGGCACTGCTAGTTCATGAAGTTGGGACTAGAACTGTTAACTAAGTTGTCAGCTGGTACTGAGAAGGAATTAAACTGAAACAGCACTTTGATATACTCAGCGGGTACAAAGATTTAAATACCATCTCTTTGTACCTAATGAGAATTAGATATTGAACAAAATGTCTCAAAATGTCAGTCAGTGGAGCATGTGCTGTTGAGAAATTTTTCAGGAGGCAAGTAGAGAGACTGATTCATTGTTCTTATACTACAAAAAAGACCCCTTTTGATGGCCTTTAAGGAGATACAATAAGAAAATGTGGTGAAATAATCATTAAGGAATCATCAACCACCTCTCTCATAATAAAGGATGATGCAAATTACAGGATTATATTCTGAGAATTAGAAACCCATTCTCTGTTATTGTTTTAGAATCATAGAATCAT
>VZSF01003160.1:0-142590 GCA_013398295.1 Chionis minor | reverse complement strand
CCTGCCGGAACCAGGACACCCTGTAATTCATGTGCTCCAGCCTCCGACTGAGCAGCCCTCACATACATTCTCCAGTTTGTTATTGTTTCTTTTGTACTGGGGGCACAAAACTAGACACAGTATTCCAANCCGGCTAGCTCCCCCTAAATACTGGGAATGGCATAGTGTGGTGTGGAATACCTGTGCTGGGCCAGATATTAACCCTGTCCCTGCCGGAACCAGGACACCCTGTAATTCATGTGCTCCAGCCTCCGACTGAGCAGCCCTCACATACATTCTCCAGTTTGTTATTGTTTCTTTTGTACTGGGGGCACAAAACTAGACACAGTATTCCAAATGAGTGTCAAATAAAGGAGTATCTTTAGGATTATTTCCCTTCACATGTTCTTTGTGCATCTTGCTATATGGTTAGCCTTCATTGCTGCAAGGGCATGCTGCTGGTTCATGCTCTGCTTGTCTTCTGGGACATCTAGGTCCTCCTCTGTAGAGTTGCTCTCTGGTGAGTCAGTCTGTGTCTTATCGCATGGTGTTGCTCCATCCAAGGTGCAGGACTTTGCATTTGTCCTTCCTGAACTTCAGAGGGGTTTTTTGTTGGCCAGTTTCTCCATCCTGCTAAGGTCCCTCAGATGGAAGTGCTATTCTACAACCTAGCTACCACTTTCTGAAATTTGGTGTCCTCACAAACTTGCTGAAGATGCAGGTAATGAGACCAATTGCCTTCCTGCCAAGAGCACAGGAATGAGTCTACATCACTGCACTCTAAGCTCCTGTCCCTGTTTTTGAGCACCCTCACAAAAAACCTGATATGTCTGGGCTTGTGTGCATGGCTGGCATTGGGATACTGGATTGCACATAGGAGCAGGCGCTAGCCCCACGCTCTACTTTGCATGGAGGATGCGAGTGAAAACTCAGATGTGCTTGAGAGTGCCTTCCCAAAATTCACTAGGCACTGTTCCCAGGCCTTCTGCTTGTTCATTTCTCACTCACCACCTGTGCATTCAGATCTATCTGCTGGCTCATAAACTGATTTATATAAAAGTTCTTACTTCTCAATAGCCTGCACCATTTCTGTTATCTGTAGGTCTCACGCAGACTGTCCTAGAAGATGCCTACAACATGCACTAGGTGGACAGAGCAACACATAAAAGTTAAGTTCTGGTATGACTTCAGTAGAAAAGTGTGCATTTCTGAATTTCCTCTCAGCGTTGCCAGTGATCCCAATAGAAGGAAGAAAGCTTCTAAATATATACTTGCCTTTTATTCTTTCTTCCCTTGAACTAATTCTCTGAAAGGAAAAGGGGCTCTAAGAATACAACTGTAACCATTCTGCCAGGCACTTTTTTGCCAATATAAAAGGGTTCAGTCTCTAGGATATCTCCCTAAAATGAATTAAAGCCTCTACAAGCTGGTAGTGTCCAAGTCCAAGTGCTTGGTGTCCAAGTGCTCTGTTTGGTGGACAGGTCCTCTTCCCTTTGTCTCCACAGACACAGATTTTTAAATGACTTTACCAGTGGCCCTGTCCCCTGTCCCTCTTGCTTGCTGTCTGGCTTAAGAGCCTCTGGCAGGCTCATTATTTTTTGGAATAAAAATCTGGGTTCTTTCTCTTGGGAGAATTTGTCTATCCACAGTCTCAGAGCTGAGTGATCTTTTTCCCATTCTCGAGTGGACAAGATGCTAAAAGCTTTGAGGAAGAACCCTGTTCATGTAATCTCAGGTAATTGCCAGTGCTGACCAGCCAGGTCCTACATAGTGGCTGAAGTATGGATGTTTTCCAGGGAGTATGGGTACAGATGTCTGGATGTTTACATCTGGCTCATCTTTGCCATATAGGCATCAAAGCCTAGAGAGAGAAAATAACACCAATGCCATAAAGTTCACGTTTCATGCTCTTGCAGCCAGTGCAACATAAAAGCATTTTATAAACGGATCAAACTCCATAATTTAAGACATATGAACTTCCCATGTCTTGTCTGAGAAGTTACACTGACATAAGTACAGCAGTTTGCTATCTCCCTATCTGAAAAGACACCTTTTAGCAGTGAGGTTGTAGGTGTAGTTATGCCAGGCTTAGTAAAATCTGTAGCTGATTCAAAGGCTATGTAAATATGCCTATACTTTGGGAAGATGGCATTGATGTAAGGCAGTGTATTGCCTTGCCCCTACAATACGTGATTATCAGGTGGTGAAAAGCTGATGTCTTAAAAAGCCATCTAAGCACCACGTTCGGTAGAAAAGTGCTGTGAGACAATTGTATTAATGCTCCAGAACCTGTTCCCCCACCATCTACTATAAGACAGTGGCTTTCAGATAGTGCAAAACTTGGGAACAATACTACTATTGATAATTCATGGATCAGATGACAAGGAACCTTGTCGTAAAAACTGGCATACATTCCCAACACAGCAGCCTATCTTACCTTAAGTGTCACTGTGAAGTACCTGGCTGTGAAAAAGCTCCAAAGGCAGATTAAAGTGGTAAAGTGGTGGCACCACAGGTGTAAACTCAATTGTTTTATTGTAAACCAGCAAATGCATGGAGTCAAAGCAATACTTTCACATACAAAGTCTGATTTTTTCACTGTGCGTTTAACACAGATCTCAGACTTGAAAGCGTTACTGTAATACCTAATTAGCATGCATATGCTAAATATTTCCAGCACCTGCCATGACAGAAGAGCTTTCGTGCAGTGCTTCCATTCTTACTTTTCACTTTTAACCCTCACTTGATGCTGTCATGTAAAACCCCTGTAGCAGGGTCTCCCTGTAAGACCGTTAAGGTGCATGAGAAGACAACAGTCTCTCATTCAGAACTGGGAGTAAATTTTAAAAAAAAAGCAGACCTACATTTTTTCTTGAAATAAGATAGTAAGGAAAACATAATACTCTGAGATATTATTAATTCCTAATAGAACCACTAATACTTGCTAGCTATTAGTAACAAGCAATACCACCATCATTTCTTTTTTCTCCTGGTTTGCTGCCTTCAAGTTTTGGCTAGAGTAATCACTCAATGGCTTCTGCTCACGGCCCTGATATCCCCACTAGTTGCAATTGCTACTTCGTAAGACACACATATATAGCTCAAGTTTATACGTGGGATATAGTTCATTGAAGAACTGACTCGGTGTTGGTCTTGGTTGTGGTTGGTCTTGCACAGGCACAGTCTTCTTTTGCTTGCCGAGAAGGGCAGTAATCACAGTCCTGTTCTTTGTTGTGTGGGATAAAACCATTTACACTGGAGCAAAGCCGGCGCTTTGCCCCTGCTTTAATTTCTGCACTGTATTTCTTTGTGTATGTGCCCACCTTTGTTCATTGCCTGAAAGCACTGCTTGGGTTTCTGCTGAGGAGATCTAGCGGCATCCTGCCTTTCCCAGGAAAGATATAGCTTGAGATGAAAGCATTGGGTAGGTCCCACCCTATCATACCTGCTTCTGAAACTGATCCCAGGGTATTAGAGGATATGTTCTCTTGTCACATTAATGAAGAAAGAGTAGCATTTGTCTCCAGCCAGACTTGCCGAGTTGGGATGAACTCTGTATTTATTTCCTGTGTGGTGTATGCTGTCCTTGCATGAAGATGGTGTGGAAACTGAAGAATTTAATCCTCTTCTCACAGCAATTCAGTGACACAGGCTGGGCTAGGATTCAGGATTTCCCCGGTCCTTAATTTACAAATATTCCTCTGCATAATGCTGTGCCCTTGACGTGAAAGTATAAAGTCCATCTAATATGAGTTAGCATGAGCTGTCAATACTAGGAAATACAGGAGAGTGGTGGCACAACATGTTAGTTTACAGAAGAGATTGGCTATGTCCAGTTTTGAGCCTCCTCAATATAGGAAAGACAGTGATAAACTGGAGCAAATCCAGCAGAGACGGTCAAGGGCTGGAGTACTTGCTCTGTAAGGGGAAGCTGAGGGAACTGGACCTGCGTAGCTTGGAGGAGGGGAGGCTTAATAGCAGCCTTCCTATACCTACACAGAGGTCATGAAGAAGTTGAAGGCAGGCTTTTCACAGCAATTCACGGCAGGAGGATGAGAAACAGTGGGCATAAGTTGAAACGAGAGAGGTTGGCTATAAGAAGAAACCTTTTCACTGTGAGGACAGTCAAGCATTCGAGCAGGTTGACTAGAGTGATTGTGCAGTCTCCTCCCTTGGATGTTCTCAAGACCCCGTCAATAAAGCCCTGGGAAGCCTGGTCTGATCTCAGAGGTGACCTGTCTTTGAGTTGTAGGTAGCTGGGGCTGCACTAGGTGATGTTTCAAGGTCTCTTCCAACCTGAATTATCTGATGATTCTTGTGGAGCCTTTCAGACACTGACTTGAACGTCTGGATTCTCTGAAACTTGGGATATATCTGCTGGACAGCAGATGAAGTAATGAGCTGAGGGTGACCATAAGCTCAATAAAAGCCTACTTCAGATTATCAAAAGTCCCAAAGAGTTTTGGAGAGCAAGAAGATTCTCAGTTTTACCTATGATTTTATGCAGTCTTTGGAGGTTAAATTTTTGATTTACTGAACGGAGTAGAGAAAGTTCTATGATATTAGCTAAGAATATAGTCTGCACTCCAAGTAAGTAAATCACATGTCTGCAGGAATCATCAAAACTGTACGTGTTACTCCATCTGGTGGGGAAATCAATAACAACTTAGAGTGTTTAAAGGTGCAGACATTCACCAATCACAAAGGCAGGACTTTTTCAATCTGTTTTGTATCTGTAACCAAGTGTCCTTGTTTTTGCAATACTTACACTATATAGGACAGATAGGAAATCTTAACTTGTTTGGGGAATTTTGGATTTTGAAAAATTCTCTAGGTATAATAAGTAATTTTTGTCCTGTTCCCTTTTTTCCAAGATGAGTAGCCCAAGTCAATGTGGTTCATGGGTTGCAAAAAAAAAGACACAGTCTTGAAAAACTGGGCCTCCTCTTTTCTACATGTTGTAGACTCAGAACATGAGAATATCTGGCTCCCAGATTTGTTAAAATATCCAGAGCAGATCTTGGAAGTCAGTCTGTGATGCAAGATTGCTTTCTGTCTGTTTCTGGAGAGCTTAACTCAGTGGTCCCTGAATAACGCCTCTCTACACAATGTTATCAGCTGGAAGTTTCTTCACCAAATTCCTGAATGAACCTGCACCAAAGTAAACGAGAATGAGAATGATGGTGTTGATGGTGTCTGGACAAAACATGAAGCGTGGTAGGATGGAATTAAAATCTCATATATTTTTGGAAGATACTAGGAATAAAGGTCACGTTCCCTCTTCCATGAGCTATGAGATTTCATGTCTGATAGTAATTTCTCTCTTGAAGTAAGAGAACTTCACAAGAAAAACACATGAAAGAGTAAAGGCTAAGCTAAGCGTTACATGGATTTCATAGATGGCTTTTTATTGCATAAAACCAGGATTACATAACCAGGAACACCCATCTTTTTGTAGTACCAGATGCTGAAATGGAGAGAGAGGTCAGAGATGGTGAGCCTCAGTCTAAACCTGCATTTGTGTTTGGATATGCAGGCAGAGGCTGAGGATTATGTTGACTGTCCTGGAGATTCACATTTGCTGTTTATTCCTATATTTTGAGCGAGAGAGGAAGCAGTGAGCACCTTTCTGGAGTATAAGCACCTCATTTTGGTGAGAAGTAAGCTTTCATTTGAACCAAAGGACAGCTGCTCTTCACAGCCATGAAATCTTCAGTTTTGCTCTTCTTCTTCTATGAAAAAATGCCTGTTTGTTTCCTGTACAATGGCAAATTTGTAATTCAGAAAATTGTCACAGAGACTTACTGATTTGTAATGAAACCTAGTACCTTCTAATCTAGTCTGAATTGAATATCTGAAGAGAAAGGGTTTGCATCACAGTCCCCAACACTTGCCAGAGGTCCACTTCTGATTTGAAGACCTATACGTTCTTGAGAGGTTTTTTTCAAACTCAGAATTTGATTAGAGACTTTTCTGCTGTAGACTTTCAAATCCCTATCGTAAGGCCAGTGTTCAAGGAAAAGCTGTGGCCTTCTAGCCCAGTAGATATGGTGTTGCCATTTATTGTAAGAGGCCAGAGGCTGTGTCTGAAGTTAACAATGGAGGCCTCTGGCCTCTGACCCTGTACACAGACCTCTGGGCTTTGTATGGACTTATCTTGGCCTGCCTGCAGATTTCTGTCAGCTTGTTTGCCCGTAGTAGTGATTTTCTAATGACCACGTAACTATTACTTACCTTGTTTTAGCTTTTGATCAGCTTTGTACAATTGTGTGGTGTAACACCTATTCTTATATATTTTTTGTAACCAGAAGATGTTAATAAGAAGTACTTACTCTTGAGCTATATGTCACTGATACTAGAATAAAACATCTTGAGACTACAGAGATGGGATGATACCAGAGACCCCAGGGCTATGAACAGCTCACAGAGGTCTCTTACTAGTTATCGAAGGGAAGCAACCTTTAGAGCTGAGTAAAACCAGTTGGAGATAACAAAGAGAACAAGTATTAAGTACCCAATATATGTAGTACACACCATATGTAGTAAGTACATGTGTAACATAGAGTTGGAGATGACTGAAGAACGACCAAGGTGTAAACGGTGTTAGAAAACATGTAAAAAGGACTCCAAGCAGATCCGAAGTTGAGGAGGAAGAAACCATCAACATCTTACTGGAGAAAGACTTGGATACTGATAACTCACTGTTCCCCTCCCCTGCAGTGAAGCTATCATCGTTAAGACCCAGAGGGGCAGTGGAAAGGTAAGTACACTGCCAGAGAAATGGGTAGATATTAAAATGTTCATATATATACAGTTTCAACTGAATATAATTTGAACTGTCAAGTGTTAGCATCATTGTAACCAGACTGATAATTCTTTCATTAGACTGTTAAGACTTTAGCTAGACTTACGGTAAGTCCATGGCTTTGCATATACGGTGTGTTCCTTTTGCCCTTAATGTTTCACGTGTATCAGACTGATGGGAATTAAAGTAGTCTATAATGTAACCTGAATGCAATGATTTGGTAGCAAAGATTAGGAAATGGCCATAAATGTTTGTGTATCCCTGACTGATACAGCAAAAGTAGCTAGGGATAACCTGTCATGGAGGCGTACATACCTACCTTTTGTCATGCTTAGCTGGAGCAGATTAATCTGTTTTCAACTTTTTTTTTTTTCAGAAGAGAGTAAAGGGGAAAGTTCTGTTCAATGAAGATGTGTGATTATGTCATGAGTTGCTCTCATTCTAGAGAGGCAAGACATATGACTTTTTGTTTCTTTAGGAAAAGACAGCTTGCACACTTCTTAAGATGACACTACTGGATTTGGTCTTTATGCACTTGACCCAAATATAGTGAATACGGGGTTTACCTTGTGAGATATTATTTGGGGGTGATCCAAGCAGCCATCATCCTCTGATACCAGGATCTGCCATCTTTCAAGGAAACTTTTAAATGCTTCTAGAGTCAATCTAGTTAAATCTTGCGAGATCTTGTACTGTTGAGACTTCTGAGGAAGCAGGAGGAAAACCACCACGTTTAGACCTTATTTACTTTGTCTAGCAGCGGGTCCAGTTATTTGGGTAGAATAGTCATTCCATTTCAGAAGTTTTATTGACAGGGCTTAGCTTAGGAGCAGGTCTGTGAAGGAGAAGGGTCTGTGATGGAGTTTAAAGGAGAGCACTAAAGACACAGGAAATGAAGCTGCTACTGTGTCTTTTTAAAAGACTGGAGAGCAACCCCACTGATACTAAAAGGAAATATCGTAAGCCATAGGCTGTTTCCTGTGAGGCCAAAATGCAATCCCTACGATTCAAATTGCTCTTCATATGTATGAAGGACAGATTTAGACCCACTAGGGAAAGAAAAGCTGCGAAGAAGAGGAGGAGGGCTAACAGCTTACTTCTTGGCTGTTAACATTGAATAATTAAACACTAACAGCCAAAAGGAAAGCTGTTGTTTTCCTAGTCCAAATACCCAGCCAGGAATAAAACATTAAGCAGCTATACAAATGATGTCTTTCATTTTCTTTTCGTAAAACAAACCACTAAGTTAAACAACATGTACTTTGGATACATGGAATATAAATGCATTTCGTATAGCCAGAAGTGTAATTTCTGGAATACGTGCTTTGCATGTCACTGGTAAACTGAACATTGCTTAGTGTGCTGATTTTTTTTCCTTCGATATTGATTGTGCATCTGTGGAAATTAGGGCTAATATCTAGAATACTAAAGCTTTAAACCATGACTACCTTATGGCAAAGAACTCTCTGAAGGCTTTATGTGTCCAAAATGTTACTTGAGTTTTTTATCCCAGCTATGTTATTTGGTCCAAAAGTTTTGTTATTTACGAACCCTGTCCTCCTCCTGGAAAGGGAGTCATTAGTTTGTGCTTTTACTGATGGAGGGTCTTAAGGTGTTGTGGCATTAGGCTCTGGCTCCTGCTCCTTTTCTAGTCTTTCCACAAAGGCTGAACTTTCAAGAAGTTCTCAACCTGCAGCTCAAGTTTACCGGAGATGAGAATAAAACAAGTTATTTTACTGGTAGTTTTTGTTGTGTGTAAAGCAAGGACTATAAAAATCAGAGAGAAACACAGACATGACATTCATGATTTCAGACTACAACCCATACCCATTCACACATTTTATACTATAAGAAAACTCAGAGGAGAAAAAAAAAGACACATGAAACAAAGGAGAGATGGCGCTCAGAATCCAGTATGTCTGACAGAAGAAATACCCCCCGGAGCCAGAAAATTGTCATCAGGTAGCAACATCTAGAGCTCCTTCCAGCTTTGGATCAGGAGGCCCATCAGCAGAGCTCCCCGTACACAGCACCCCTTCACAGTCACTCATCAATCAAACAACTCTGAAAATAAAGACCACATGTCATCAAATTTGTGGAATTCTTCCCTTCCTGTTTATGCAAGAACTGCCAGATCACTTATGTTGCTGCACCAGCTTTCTGTCCTCGGAGACGTGGGTGATTTTCTTTTCCTAGTGTCAGAGTAGGTAAGTCATTTCGCTTCTGCTGTGAAACTTAAGATGTTGTTGTTACAAGGCAATTTCACACTGCACAGGACACCAGGGCATGCAAAGGTAATAGCTTTGAGAGGCAATTTATTCAACTCTGTAAAGCTCCTCTGCCACCTTGGATGTGGAGGGATAGAAAGATCCAAAATACCACGTTTCCCTATGCAAAAGCCTTCATACTTATTTGTATTGGTTGAATTCAAGCGCGGGAACTGGCAAATTGCACTGAAGAGGGCAGCGTGTCGTTGTGTGAAGGCCGTAGGAGCAAAGTGTAGAGGCACATATGAATAGACAGAGTCAGGACTCAAAGGCTGTCTCTGCATTGCTAAATAAAATGGGCTAGGGACTGCTCGCTGATCCTGGGTCCAACAGGCATGGCCGAGGTGATGCTCGTAAAGCTAGACTCTCTCAACCCGTCCTCCCCATCACAGAGGCTGGGTGCATCTGGCATGGCTCTTGGCCTGCATTAGCTCTTGAAACGTTCCTAGAGATCAGCGACGACATTTGGCCTGGGCCAAAGCCGTGCTAGAAACCATGCTAGCACTTTGGTGGTGAGGCTGATTGCTTGTCAGTGCTCCGGCCTGTGCCCACAATCTGCTCAGTTTACTTGGATAGGTGTAGTCAGAAGTTCCTATACCCACATCATGCTGGACTACCAGGTATGGGACAAAATGGTCCAATTTCAGTGAATTGTCACCTGTACATAGCTCCCTCCTGCTTGGACTTGACCTACATCTTCAGAGGAGCCATAAGAAGTAGAGATCACTCCATGTAGAAACTGGCACTCATAGACCTGCATGGATAAGGAAAAGGTTGAAATTTATATTAAAAACATTCAAAAAATAGCAGTACTTCTGCTGGCAGTTTTCCCAGCACACCATATGTTGACCTTTTCTGGTCAATGTAAAAACCACAATCAACTGTTGTGGGATTAGTGTTTCACCTCGTATGTATCACCCCACACTTTGCTTTCTCACTGATGCCACCCTGCCACCCTTTCCAAGTGATTTCAGGCTCCCTTTCCGTGACCTTTTGCTTGAGCCTGTTTCCAGCGTGTCTTCTCAGAGGAGCCACCGCGGACTTGGGAAGGATGGCCTACACATTCCCCAAGCTAGGATTCCATTCATTCCTCTGCATCCCTGTGCCTGGGCCCTGTTTCTCCAGTGTTGCTCGTCCAACCTGAAAATGTTCTTTGCAAAGCTTTTTTTGTTGACTTCTAGGTTTCTTCCTTTGACTAGCTGAGGAATATCCCCTTCCTCTTCCACACCTGTCTATGTTTTCATTCTCTTTTACCCACAAAACGAATTTCTGAGGGTTCTCCACCCTCCTGGCCCATGAGGACAACCTGATGCCTGTTCTTTGCTGGTCTTTGCTCCATATGCTGAAGATGAAGGCTTTGTGTATTTTTAACATTCTCCCATAGCATTAATTCTTTATATCCAATATGAATTATTGGCAGATTAACAGCAATCTGGAAAAGCAGATGGTGCTTTCCAGACCTCCCTCCTCCTTCCGTGTCAAGGTTGAAAGGAAACTAACATTAACGCAGCCCCAACCTTCAGTGAGAGCACAAGCCTACTCAGTGTGTCAGGCTGCCAGATCTTTACATACAGCTTTATCTCAGGTACATATTTCCTATTTCTTCTGGATATAGACAGAAACCTCCAATATATATCAGTGTTTTTACACCGTGCCAAAATTTTATCTATAGTTACAGTTGCAAATATAAAACCACCATATAACTACATCCATGTACAATCACATAAATATGTATTGGTGGCTCTGCATTTGTAGTCCTCAGTATATGGATGCATGTTCACAGAAATACATATGTATCTATGTGCGTACATGATAGGTCAGGTATTTATGTGTACTACCTAAATCCATTGGGCATCAATATTGACATGTTTCTCTGTGGAAACGCTGAAATTTAGGTCTGACTGAAAGTTGTTAGCATGGCTTGGAATGGCAGATGTCCACCAGCTACTGATTAATCACAGACATCTCCCCTGGACAGAAACAGACACTTGTATCACTTTCTCTGCATACTTGCACTATGTCCTGCCTTTATGCTTGCATCATGTTTGGCACTTTTTCAGTCTTTCTTTGCTGGGCAACTTTCTTCAAAGATTTCATGTCTACAAAATTCATCATGCGAGTTGTACATGTGCTTCTTCCCTGTACCAGCAGTATTATTTGTCACCAATTATGCTCTTAACAACAGATAAGAACTAGTTTGGATGTGCACCAATACACCTCAAGCTCTTTCTTCAACCTTCTTCCAGGAAAACATTCCTTTTTTAACAATTCTTTTATTTCATAGGAGATAAAATTAGTATGAAACTCACTGAAAACAGCAGAATAATATAGGCACATGTATATACACATAGAGGTTTCAGTCTGAGGCATAGAACCTCTTTTTGGCAGATGCTTTCCCTTTGTCTTCAGTAGTCTATTTTTGACCATCTTTCCTCTCAGACTATAATTAATGAAGTCAGTCACCAGAGGCAGTGAAATTGTTTCTTCTTTCTTCTTTATCCTTTTGTATACAAATAGCCTGTGCTGTTCCTTATTGTGTTACCTGTAAGAACGGTTTTGAGGGAAACCTTTTCAAGACAGAAAGGATCCTACAGCACTGGGGGTTAATGAAGCCCGTGGTGCCTCCTTAAATGCTGCACTTTTGCACCACTTACAGGTTATTTATTATTTCAGATATTTTTAAAAAATAGTGTTTTGGTCACAACTTCCCTACATAAAGTGGCGAGAGGCCACCTTGCTGATGAATATAGCGTCAATGAGTACAGTGTCTTTGATGGCAAGCACTGCAGGGAGAGAACATTGACTGGGATACGATGGAATTTTGTGGGGTTTTGTTGTGTTTTCCTTTGGTTTTGTTTCTCTGTTTCGTTTGTGACATTTTGGATGTTTGGGAAGTAACAAGTGTACTATAGGCAAATCTTGAAAATAACTGTGTTTTCCCCCATCCATGCCCAAGGGCAATCTCCTTTAAGATAGAGCAGATTAATGTAAAGTTTACCAAGAGAATTTGGAGCCCCATGGTGGAAAGAAAATTTTATTTATTACTACTGGCTTCTGGTGTCATTTCAGACTGTTTCATGCTTATCGTATAAACATCCCCTTGCATTTACTCAGCTATATACTTATACTCCAAAAGGAGTAGCATATGGTGTGAAAACCAGATGCCCCTGCCCACATAAAAGCTCTATACATTTGTTTGAATGTAGTCAGGAAACAGTCACGATCTTCTTCCCACTCTCAGAGGAGTCAGCTGAATGCAGCCAAGCCCCTGTTTAGCTCTCAGAGACTGCTGGTGTTGCCTAGGTTCTTCTGGGGGGTGAAATGGGACAGGCTGTCTCGTCTCATGGGAACGTTTCACCATGCTTCTCTGAACTTTGAGCTTTGTGTGTTAATTCTCTCTACCAACATAGTCTTCCTTTTCCCCTCAAAGGCTGTCTGGGTTCCTCCACACAAAATTTCTACTTCATCCCTCTCCAGCATCTGGCTCTGTATCTCGTTCTTTGTACCTGTGGAGCGGTTAACATCACCAGGGACCTCCTCCCCAGTTATACATGTCATTTTGGCCTCTGCTTCCAGAGGCCAAGTTTGCATCCTGTCTAAAAACTACCTTTAATTCCTCATCTTTTAAAGTCAGCACTTCAAATGAGAACCCACCACAAAGCCTGTAGTAAAAGTCACAGCTTTCACTTCTGTTGCATTGTGACTTCTGACCATTCTTTGTTTGGAGGTCAATATTTTTGTCAGCCATTAATTTTTTATAGACTCCCTTCAGCTGCCTTGCTCCTGCAGTTTTCCGGCATGTGCAATTGTAACAGAATACGATGCTCTGAACACCAACACAGGTCCCTTCCATGTGGCATAAAATCTTTGGCGTGCTCTGCAATGAGATGATGGGTTTGTCTCTGTGAAGCAGAGGTCTGGTTCCATGCTCTGCTAGTGACCTGCCATGCGGGGGCAGAACAGCTCCACCTAGGAACATGAGTTCTCCCAAAGAGCTCATCTCTCCACAGGAGCAGATATTCCACTGCAGGATAAACTGAGTTCCCTAGAAGCCCCTTAGGTTCATGAGAGTCTCAACAGTCTTGCGTTGTCCTGCACATTTTCAATAGCCGATTTGGCTGTTCTTACCATAGCCCCAAGACATAGGAAGCCCACAGTCATGAGAAATTTCAGACCTTCTACTGCACCTGAGTTGTCGAACAAACGGAATTCAGCTCTGAATATTTAGTGCAGATCAGAATGAGCCAACAGTACACATGACTACTGTGTGCTGGAAGCGTCATTGTGTAGCCTGGGTCAAGTGTGACACAAGTGTGAATTGCATACGCAGAGGAACTGCATGGCATGCAGAAGGGGTCTCCAGTGTATGGACCTCTTAACACTCCAGTTGTAAGATGTGCGGAGGCATGGCTTTCTGGTAGGACCTATATTATTTTAATATTCTACTTTTTTCATGAATTCTGGGCACGGAGAGTAAATCTTTAAAGGCATCGGGGTATTTTTAGTTATGCTATTCTGAAAGTCTTCCCTGCAGAAATTGCAAATACTATTTTAAAAAGTCTCTACAGCTCTAAGTCATATGAGTCACTGAAAAGGGTTTATATCTTCCTTTTTATATTTAAAAAGAGTTTCTTTCTCCAGTAGATTCTTACTTTCCTCTCCCAGAAAAACTGGTGAGTTTATTCTTTCAGTCAGGGTAAAAGGTGGTGTTGAAGGCCCTTTGATGTTTTTCTCATGTACATCAGATGATGCAGGTAATGAATGGACAGCACTGTGACTGCTGTTTGACTTCAAAATACCATTTAATACTGGGCTTGGCCTTTAGTTTCTGTTCTTTTGGCAAAGCCACACTTACTTCATGCCACTTGGTTATTCTTCATTGCATGGGACATGCCATTAAAGCCAGAATTCAAGCAAAGGATCTTTATATTTTTGTTCTTTGCCCAAAAATGAACATATAAGCAAAAAGGCTTATATGGTGGTGGAGGTGAGGACCCCTGCTCTCCCCTCCACTTCCAGCTATAAAGGAGCTTCCCTTCTGAACTGAGTGACAGCGTATTTCTGGTAACACCTAAATTTCAGTCCTCTGTATCCTGGTCTGGAAAAACTTCCAACTGAAATAACTGAAAACTACTAAAAAATTATTTTTTCCAAAACCTGCAAGAAATAGTGCAAAGCCTTTGAAAAAATCTGAGTTAAATCCAATTCCTTAAATCCCTGATGGAAGAAATCTTATTACCTTCAACACTATTATATACAAGACAAAGCCTGTAAGGCTTTACCGAGTGATTGAAAAAGGCAAATTAATGACAGCATTTGAAATTACCTGTAATTATCAGTGACACCGGGTCAGCATCATTGCAATGACAGTCTCACAGAGTGATGACTGTGCTGGTTCAGAATTTATACAAAACTGCAAAACAAAACATGACCTCCACAATCAGTATTAAGGCATCTCTGGAGCATTGAAGCATCTGAATTCACAATCTATCTACTGTGTAGCTGCTTTCATCTTTTGAAGAGCAGTTAAATTCTGAAGCAAAGGGTCCCAAGCGTTTTCCTGGTCAAAATCACCTCTCCTTTCCCATTCATATTTACTCAGGCCTCTCCCTTCACTGTCACCCTCACACAATGTCTCTGCAGCAGCTATAACAGCTGCTTATATGGAAAAGTAATAATAGGAAGGCGTTTAATGAATTTTAAGCTGACTTTAATGTAATTTAGCAGCTGGAAACAAGGAGAAGAGCCAGCACAGTGTGACCTGCCAGCTCTCTATGGATTGTCAGTGGTCAATGTAGCACATATTTCAGCACTGCTCTCCAGGGTACGCTGGCGATGTTTCTTTTCTCCAGCTACATTCCTGATTTCAATTAAATCAGAGTCTGAAGTACTCTTTCTGATACAGTTAATACCTTCCAATAAATGCTCTTGGCTTCTTTTCTCCCCAGAGGCTGTCCTGCCTCACGCTTCTTCGCTCGGTGAGTAAAGCAGACATCACCTGAAAAGCAAAGATGTTCTTTTTAGAGAGACTAGAACCAAAGTTTTGTCTTGAGAAAGCAGGGAAGAAAAAACAGTCCTTTGATTACATAGCAATAATTCCTCCGTTCCTGGGGAATCTCTCTCTCTTTTGTTCCTTCACTGTTACTATTTCAATATTAGGTCTGCAATGTTGGGTTTTTTTACTCTTTCTATAACTATAAAGGAATTTCCAACATAAAACCACTCATCAATCTATACAGCTGAAGTTTTTAGTTTGTAGGGAACAAGCATACCTTGAAGTTATTTTCTCTTTATTTTCCACTAAGTATATGAACCAAATTGTTAACACATTGACCCAATGCCTTTGAGGCATTATAAAGCTTTTTATGACAGCCTACAATTAGTATTATACAGTTTCTTTTGAAGGAGGCTTGCAACAGGTGTCTTAGCTTTCTGCTCCTTGCTTCCATCCCCTCTAGTTTAATGAAAAACATGCAGTTTAACACCATTTATTAACATCACCCCCATTTCCAGTTCAGATGTGTCTGTGCTAGGAGGTGGGAGGAAGCTGCAGTTATATACTAAGCTGGGCAAAGGACTGCAATTGCCTTCATTTTCGCAAAACTTCCTTTTGATACAAATTAATTTTTGCAGTTTTCAGCTGTTTTGATCTTTAAAAAACACACAAAACCAACCAACCACACAACTCCCCTGTCACACTATTGTGTTGAGCTCCACAAGCAGCTCTTTGTGGTGGTCCCACTACTGGGATCCAGAAGAGCACAGAGAGTTGTGCTGGTGGTATCTGGAGCCGTTCAGCTGCTTAGAGCTTTGCAGATACCATCCCAAAGAAGATGGTGGCCTTGTGAGAGTTTCCTTTGCTTGCTATGGAAGGGTTGTGTACATCATTTCATGTTCCTTTGGCTGGATGCCAGTATAATCCTTCATTGCTTTTTGACATTCTCATTTTGCCTGTTTGTGTTGATGACCAACTGTGATAACCTTGTGGCTGCTGAACCACAATAAACAATACGTCCATGGCCATGCGCCGCAGATAGCCGTAGTTCTAGGGACCTGACTGCTGATGACAACCGCATCTCCAAAGGCATTCAAGCAATTGTGGATTGCGCTGGCTGAACATTTGAGGTAGGGTAGGGATGTCTGAACCTCCTGGCCTTTGCAGATTTGAGCGTTGTATGAATCACAAGTGCTGGCAGCTGTTGTGGTCACAGCTGTGCAGTTGGGCTACTCGTGGCCATAGGGCAAAGGTGGCTCAGGGCTTCTTAGCACTCTAAACCAAACTCAGTGCTCCTACCCCCAAAGTGAGATGCTAGGGTAGGATCCATGTTGTGAGCAAGGAGAAGGGAGGGAAAGGAGCTAGCTCAGAGAGAGAGAGGGAAGAGTCTGGGGAATGCAACTGGTTGCTACCATTAAATGGCATGAGCATGAGTGAAGTGTCTCCATCCCCTCGTTGGTGTCAGCAGCTGTGTTGAGCTGCCTCTCCACAGCACTGGCATATTCGGAGCAGCCGTTGGGGCTGTGGTCATTTATCAACCTGCTGCCCAAGACAGCTGCATCCTCTGTGCTTAGGATTGACCCTGCTGTGCATGAAGATGGAAGGCAAATGTGCAGAGGTGCCCCAGTCCACAATGACAAAATATGTGAAGGCCATTGAGCCCTGACTTCTCACTGTGTCCCTTCACTGCACTTTTCTGGATAATTTTGCGACCTTTGAAATCTGAGGCTGCAGATAAACAACATTTAAGTTGAGACCACTGCTGAATATCTCTCCCCAGCTACACATTCAAGGTCAGGTTGGACGGGGCTCTGAGCAACCTGATCTAGTTGAAGATGTCCCTGCTCATTGCAGGGGGGGTTGGGCTAGATGACCTTTCAAGGTCCCTTCCAACCCAAACTATTCTATGATGCTATGATTCTGTGATTCCCGTCTCTTCTCTTGTGGTGTCTCTGTCACCCCTTCACAGTCAGAAGATGAGAAAACTGACCATATAACAAGTGAACCTGTTTAGGTCATGAGTAAAGCAGATGAACACAAGAGCTAACGCCAGGGAGGAGACTGGGATGTGCAGCTGGGGTGAGACGAGGCAGGACTGTGGTGCAGAACAGCAGGCTCAGATCAGCAGGAGTATTTGGTTTACTAACTTCTGTTCAGGCAGGTCTTTTTGGGGTCTGGACCTGCTCTGGACGTTTTAGGTACAACATGGATTATTTCTGGTAGAGGATTTCTTGTTTCCAAATCAGACTACTGTCATAATAGAACAAATGCATTTGTAGTTATTGTGACTGAAACAAAAAGGGTTATTTGTGATAAAGAGCAATGGTGTGACACTTGTCTAAAAAATACCCCAAGCCCCCCCCAAAAACCCCAAGCCCCAAACCCCAAACCATAACATTTCCATTCCCTTTGCCCTTTTCAATTTGACCCTCTTCCCCCTGACATTACCCTATAGCATCAGGTTTAGAGATCATTCTGGTTTTCAAAAAAAAACCACCCAGGCATGTTGACAAATTCAGTGCTCAGTATAATTAGTACCTATGGCAGGAAAAGAGCTTGATGCATACAAAACTCCTTGTGATTCTGATAAATATGCATGTACATGCAAGTTCCCTGAGACATTGAAAACCAAACATGCAAATGTTGGGAACAATTGATTTCAAAGTCTGTAAACACACATGTACTCACACTGTCTTGTACTATTACCGCAGTTTTGAAATAGTCAGTTAATAGATGGGTTCTTTTCTCAACTATATACTAAAATATGAGCATCGTGTTCTAAAAGTAGTTCTTATTAATATGAAATAGGAAAGAAGAGAATGTTTGACTAAGCTTGAGGGTTCCTGAGGAGTGGCATCCGTAATTGTCAGGGTCAGAAGAGCCTAAAAGCATCGCTCAAAGCCCAGAGCCGAGGTGTGAAACACATCATTAAGTGCTGGGGGATTCATCGTTACTTGCAGACCTCAGTGTGAGTGGGCAGGCTTGTGAGCCTTTCTGAAGGGAGGTATGATGCTTTAATGTGCCCAGTAATTACATTATGAGTTCTAATTGATGTAAGCAGTAAAGAGAGTATGCCTCATGGCATGGAAAAAAAGACTCGCAGATACTTCTAGTCATTTGCTGTGCTTTGGTAAGAGACTGTCCAGGTGAACATCTCTCCATTCAATCACATTTTCCACTGGAAATTCCTCTTTCCTGCGCATATCTTTTAACATACGAGACTCTCTGTGGGCTCATTTGAATAGGTTGCCACACAGGTACATCATATGAAACCACAGGCTGTAACCTCAAAAGGAGCGGAAATACTATTTTAAAGATCTTGTCTCTCTCTGAGAGTCAGGCTGGCACTGCATGTTGCTTTTCTGCTTTTACGTGTACTTGCCAAAAAGAAGCTCTACTCTTTAAGGACTTAAAATACCCAACGAACTAAATAAAAATCAGTCTCAAGGCCTGAAAATGCTTCTAACCAAAATGGGCTGTGGTTGTGCTGCACCTTCAGAAAATCCAAGGTGATTTCATGAAGGCTGAAGCAATATTTACACCCAAAGGTGTGTCATGGGTCTAATTACCGTATCTCTCTCTGCGTAACGGTGCCAGCTCTGTGTGAGTAACTGGGACAGGAGCTGATGTCTAAAATCCCCTTCCAGACCCATGTTTAGCAGCATCACACAGGTGAGGAATCAGTGGCAGCGTGGGAAACATGACTCACATTTGTAGTGATTGTTGAGATCAGACTAGAGAACAAACCTTCTAGCTAGAGTGCTGGATGGTGACAGCAGGATCTGTGTGGCATTTGGCTTTGTTGTTTACCAGCTCAATAAATCACCTTTTGGGCCCTCTGGTTCCCCACCTGTAAAGTGCTGGGTAGGAAAGAGCAGGACAGCACTGTTCATCTGGGCAAAAGCAATGAAGAAGAGCACTGCACAGACACTGCCTACTACCAGAATTTTGTCCTTGATTATTATTCCTCACAATGAAGATGAAGGAGAAAAACTGAGGTGAAAAGATGCTCCTTTTAGGCAAGACAGGGAGCAAAGAGAGCTTAATAGACAGATGAGAGTCGAGCATTGGTGTGTCAGTGAATTCAATCACCGGCTTTGCTTTGATGTTGCTCCTTGAAGAACCGCGTTTTAATAGACATTTTACAGTGGGGTCACCAGTTGCAACTTGACATAAAATCTGAAATGCGCCATGCTCTTACAGTGGAAGCTTGTAAGAAGTGAATTAAAATCTCAGTATTGTTTTACTGCTTATTGGGTTTGAGAAATGTCCTTCATAAAAATAATGACCTAGGGTGTGGTGGTTCAGCTCGATGGGGATGATTCCTTCCTCACCACTTGAATCCAGCACAGCAGCCATCTGGACAAGCAGACGTGGCTGCTGGCACAAGGAGATACCACTGTATGTGAGCCGAGCAGCTGGAGAACGCATGTTCAGTCAGGAGTCACATACACCATCCTGTAATTCTGTCCCCGACTCGGGCGCTGTTGGCAGGGAGAAAGACTCGGAGAAGGCAGGGAAGGTGAGCGTGGGAGGGTGGGTTCAAGAAAAGCTGTCACTTTGGGACTCCTGCAGGCCTTCTGGAGGGCACACTTAGAGTTTATGGTCTCCTAGATCTTGAAAAGCACGCTTTTCAAGTGGCACAGGATGGGGAGAAGTTAGTATGCAGCCTCTGCTTTCATCCTCTGGAGACCACAGAGTTGTTAATTCCTTTGAATGTTCTTTAGGGGGCATTAATTTCTCTTCATCAATACCTACTAGGGTATTCTGTTGGAAGATTAACACAGAAACTTTGGTGTCTTTATCTGGTTTTGTCCTCTTGTGTCTCATAGAAAGGATTGTAGAATGTAATCAGTGTAAGTAAAGGATTTTTTTTTATTCATTTTTGGCTTCAGTACAACAGTGGTATAATTATTGCGCATAATTTTGCAATGAATTTTCGAGTAAAAGTAGTATAATTATAGTCTATTCACTCTTCTTGATCACCTACAGCTCTATCTCCCATTCATTTGAATGGATTCAAAATTAACTGTTTTTCCTGTTCCTAATAATGATAAATGACCATAACTAGATCATAGAGTTTTGCTTACATTTGTAAATGATGCTAAATTGTTTTGAGTGTTCTAAGGTGTGTTCATCTTTTTTGAGTTTGATGAATTGCAAATTATGGGTACTGGGAACCTGTTACTCCTCTTTTCCTGCCCCCCAACCCCAACACTCACCCCAGTTATATTTTGCTACACTTTTAAAACAATGATGATTGTGCTAATATCAGTGATGATAGGAATTTAAGTGTGTGAAATACAAATGCAGAAGGAAAGTCTAGCCCTGAAAAGCTGAAATACTAGTTAAGAGGATTATAGGAAGAGATGGAGAAAAAAGTGAAAACAGAGCAGCAATATTTTGAGTAACACTGTCTTACACAAAATGCATGATATGAAGACTTCTGGTGGGAGGTCTTCTGAAAAATACATAAACTATGTGTTAGATCCTGACTGGAGTGCTCTCATGACTGAGCACAGGCTGTTTTGAGAAGATCAGCTGTGGAGCTGTGCCCTCTGTAGAGGTGCTCCTTGACTTTGCAGAGCTCTAGCAGTAGACCAAGGATGTGCCTGTCAAGAGTCAAGGTCTAAGGGGAGAGTGACACTGAAGATGCTGTAGTGAGGTCTGACCAAGAACCCCTGAACAAGATGTAGAGTGTAAAGCTTTCTACAAACAATTACAGAAGTCTCCTGATTGCAAACCTTTGTCTTCATGGGAGATTTCAGCTACCCAGGGTAGCTACTGCTAGGATTGCACCATGTGAACAACCCAGGAAGTCCCTAGATTATGTTGCTGGCAGTTTATAAGGCAAATGGTAGAGGGGCTGTACTTGACCAGCTGCTCACAAAGCGGGAAGGACTGGCGGAAAGTATGCAGAAGTGGCAACTTGGGCTGCAGTGCCCATGAGATGATTGAGTTCAAGGTACAGAGGAAGGCTGGGAAGAGAAGCAGCAGAATTAAGACCCTGGACTTTATAGAGCAGAGTTTGGCTTAGTTAGGGAATTTGTACTCAAAATTCCTCGGGAAGCTGCCAAAGGACAAAGGGGAGGGGTGTCTGATTTAAAAACAAAACAAAGCAAAGCAAAACAAACAAACAGAAAACAACAGGCAAAACCAAGCAAAAACACCCCCCCAACTTACTGAAAGGTTAGGAACAAACTGCCTCATTGAGCAGGGTGGGCTTTTAGCAGAAAGCTCTCCTGACTAAGCAGTTGAGCAAGTAATGCAACCAAATAGCATGCAAGAATTGGAAAGATGAATGTACAACAAAGGAGGAGTATAAAGATGCTGTTTGAGCACTTTATGAATAAAAAAAAATAGAGTGAGCCATCTGGAGCTAAGATGAGGAGAGGGAATTAAGGATAACAAGAAAGGATTCTACAGGAACACTAATTACAAAAGAAGTTCAAAGAGCATATAGGCCCACTGATGAATGGGGGAGAACAACACAGTGGTAAACGTTACAAAACAGGGTCCCCAATATCTCTTTTGCGTCAGTTTTTACAGGCAAAGCCTACTCCCAGCTTTATACATACCAGCACTATTTGTTATGGAGGATAGCCTACAGGGAAAGAGCAATGAGTTAGAGACAGATACAGCTGGATGCATTCAGATCCACAGGGCTTGATGAGATTCGTCTGATGGTACTCAAAGGGGCACCTGCTGTCTATCAGCTGTGAAAAATCAGGGTGATCTGTGGAGGTCCATGAAGACTGGAAAAAGGCTAAAGGCTAAAAGGCCTGTCTTTCATAAAGGCAAAAAGAGGGATCCAGGGAACAATATGCCATTTATTATCACCTCAGTCACTGAAAAAGAACATATTCTTGAAATTCATTTTCAAACACAGCAAAGACAAGAAGGCAGTGGCCTGTATGAGGAGGCAGATGGCACCGTTAGCAAATTTGCAGACTATGTAAAGTGGGGGGGAGTGATTGACACACAGAATGGCAGAGCTTTAGTCCAGAGGAATCTTCGGAAAGTTGAAGATTGGGACATCAGAAATTTCATGAGATTAAGCAAGAAGAAATGCAAGGTTCTGCATTGAGGGCAGAATAACTCCAGCATTGGTACAAGTGGTAATTGGTTAAGCAGCAGCCTGGCTGGAAAAGTCCCCAGGGTTACGGTGGACTGTTTGAACCACATTTGGTTGAGTCAGAAGTCATTGTAAGGTAAACCACACACTGGGCTAGAAGGCACACACCCAGCAGATCAAGCAAAGTTGTTCTCATCCACCTTGGTACTGAAGCCATACCTGTAATCATGCATCCTGTACTGACCTTCCTTCCTCCCCCCAGTTCAAAGGAGGCTGTAAAGAAGATGAAGGGGGTGCAGCAGAGGACTACCAGAATAGTGAAGAACCAAGAGCACAAGCAGAGGTTGAGGGATTAATCTGGTGAAGAGGAGGCTATAGGGTGATCTTAGCAACAGCCTACAGCAACTGGAGGGGGAATAATAAAGACAGTGGAACCAAAATCTACCATTCAGTAGCAGACAATATGACAAGGAGCAACAGCCAAGAACTGCAGTTGGGAGGTGCATGTTGGATGGCTGGGAAAACCCATGAGAGGACTAGTGTAGCCCTGGAGCGTGTTACTGAGAGAGACTGTGCAATCTCCACCCTGGGAAATTTTCAAGCATTGGCCAAACAAACCACAGCTGATGGGAGCTAGTGTGGGTGTTAGCCATGGTATGAATCAGGAGGATGGACTAAATGATCTCCACAGGTCCCTTTCAACCAACTTTTGTATGATTCTTTGATAAACATCATCTGTAAGTATTAGGAGATACCCGTGTGATTGCACAGATGCAAAACCAAGTATTATCAAGATGAGATGGGCTTGTGGGTCAAGGCGAGAGCAAAAATCTCTAGGAATTTTTTTTTAACGATGTCACCTTTTTCTTTTACATGTGTCCTGGCGAAGGAATGGTCATGTTTTTCTGCCTCCAGGAAACGTTTCCCGAAACACTGCTCTTCCTGTTCCTGATAGCCACTGAGCAGAGTTCTTTCTGTTTCCCAGTATTAGTCTATGTTTCTCGTCTGTCTACAGGTTCCTCTCTTACTTCTCCAGGGAGTTTGAAGTTACTTCTGCTGAACTTTTCTTTGTTGTGCACTTGTAAAATCATTTGGTACCTGAGTCATAACTCCTGAAACTTTCTCTTGATTTTTGTTCTTGGGTGTCTTTATTGGGTTTGATTGGGGTTTGTTGCTGTTACTGGTTTTAAAAACCTTTGTCCTAGACTACACAACTTTAATGAGTGTAACTTTTATAAAAGTTTAATTTGTGGTCCTCTCATTTACTCTGCTTTAATTTCCTCCGTATTAGGGAGTACACAGTTCCCATCCTTCCACAAAAACAAAAGAAAAGAAAGCCAAGTCAGATGCAGGCTAAAACAATGCCAGAAGGCAGTAGTGACTTTGTAGTACACTTGTCTCCCTGCAGCACAAAAAAAGCACTTGATGCATACAACACCTGCACAGGCTCAGGGGAGGTGACGGAGATTGAAGAGTAACTCATGGAAATGGCAGTCTTCCTTGAGAGACCCTGAATCTTTAAGCAAAAAGTTCAGCCAACTTGTTGCTCCTCTGAGCTCTCAGAGGAGAGCAGGGTGTAAGTGGAGAAACAAGGATTGGACGTTTTTCAGGGCTGTGGAAGAGGAGGAGCGTGGAGGTATGTGCAGAATAGCCCATCAAACTCAGTGAGATTTTATAACGATTCCCTCCGTGTTTCAACATAAACCTGAGACAGTTCAATGTAGTTTCAAGTGCCTGTGCTGTTGAAACCAAGCTGTGGCCTCCCTAGTCTCCAGACGGCGCCTTTTGCAAGGGAGTGTGTGTGGGACTTTCTCAGGCTTTCCAGTTGCGTCTGTTCTGTCTCGTATTAATAGTCACTGAACCACAGAAAGACTGACTTGACTTCCTTCATATTCTTGTTGTGAATCAGGCGGAGCTGGCACTTGTGTCTGGTTCTCTCACATGCCACATGAATTTCCCTCACAAGCAAATTACTAACTATCCTGGCATTCCCTTCTTCGTAGTTTCGACCAAAATTTGTGGCTCTTGTTGTTGATACTGCCTTATTTTCCCCAAAAGCTTATATTTGACTAATCAGCATTTTCTAACAATAACAAAAATATTTCGCACATCATCAATCTCTGAAGAGAGCAAAGAAACTGCAGAGTAAGGCACCTCCTTCAAGAGATCCAAGGATTTGTGCGTTTCAGCTATTAATTTCACAGTAACTTTGTGAGGTACATTGACTTCTCAAATGTCTTTTAGAGTTTGCTGGACTTTCCCTTTAACTAGGTCTTGGTCCGTACATCTTTCTGTAGCCACACAACTAGGAATCCTAGCAGCTTCATTGGGCTGGTTATTTGTACGCAAAAGGGACAAAGACTATAGGAGTCCCCAGGCAGCTGATGAGTGATGGGATTCAGTAGGCTGAAGCAAGGAAGGAAATGAAGTGGGGTGGTGGTGCATGTGTGAGAGGGGAAAGATGTTAATGCAGTGGTAAAATGAACATAAAAGATTGGAAAAGTTGGTTTTTGCTTGTCGTCTGTCTTTCCACCTGTCCCTCTTTCCGCAATGTGCCTTTGTTCATAAGCAATACTTTTTCCTTGAATTCAACTTCCAAAAGTTGTATACAGTTTTCTAGGACTGACTTGGACCTTTGCTGGGATTATCAATATTATTATCTATTTTGCTGTTATAGCTGGTGGCTTTTGTTCATTTGTGTCATTGCTACATTATCTTCTCTGTTTTTTCTTTTGTTATGTGCTATTTCATATTTGAATGCTTGCTCCTCTGTCAGGTGCCATCTGATTCTCTCCTCTCTGATCTTTTTATTTTTACATATCTCTCCAACTTCATCTCCTTCTGATCGGCTGTTAGCTGGATTATTGCTCTCGTGAATTAGTTCCTGTTAATGATCTGAGATTTTACTACCACGTTCAGCCTTTTCAGCTGCGTATTTGGTTTTACTTTGATACCATTTCTCAGCTTTCCATTACTATCCCTAAACAGTATGAGCCTGTAGTGATTTTTGTGATTCAGCTACAGAGCAGATACTGCCGTCAGTGAAACCAAAAGCAACTGTGGTGGTATATTCAGAGGAAAAAGAGTCGTCCCATAGTTTCTGCGTGTATGTCCTGTAGTAGAAGGAGTATGTCCTGGTGGAAGGAGAAGAGGCTGTTAGGTGGGAGCTAGACGGTAGCAGCTCCCTTCAATGTGTGAGGCTGAGCGCAAGTATGACAGGAAGTTCCTACCTGCTCAAGCAGTCTCTCATTGCCTCCAGAAGAAAGCAGCAGGACAGAGTTTTAATTATGTTTGGCTGCTCTTTTGAGGTTGCATGCGGACCGTCAGTGGGCTTTGCACATTACAGATTGGAAATCTCGGGTTTAGGAGAGCTGGCAGAGGAGGGCTGTAAGTTTTGAACTGAAGTTGCATTGGGAGCTATTCTTGGTTCAGCATTGCTCAGTACTTTTATCAACAGTTTGGAAGGAAATGTACAGTCATCATATAGATGCAGATGATATATATTGTGACCCATTAGGTGGATGCCAGCATTTAAGACCTTTAGGCACTGACTTCAGTCTGTTTTGTGCAGAAGGAGGGGATTGTTCAAACCACTTCTCGTACCACTCTTTTCAGTGCAAATGACGAAATACAGGGTTTGGCATTTCCCCCCTCCATCTGTACAGTTCTCCTGGAGATTACTCTACTTCCGTATAGTGCTATTTTATGAAGGAAATGGTTGGGTTCGTTTTGTGAGATCTAACAGATTGTAGGTAACAGAAGTTCGGTCTCCGCAGGTGCCAGTGGGCACTGGTATGCAGCCAGTATAGGTGGGGTTGTGGACCCTCCCTTCCCTTCCCTACTTTGAGAAAGCTGGTATTGCTTCTGATTTATGAACACACATGCACAGACAGACACATACAATTTCTCATGGAGTCAGTGCTACAACAGTACACTGCAGAGCAGGAAGGCAGGATGCTGTTCCCTCTCTCTTCTTTTCCTTACATATTACAACACACACACAGCCAAGTGTTTTTTTAGTTCAGTTTCTTCCTAGCAATTAATACCCTCTAGTTCTGGTAACAGCTCAACTATGGCAAATGTGATTATGACTGATTCCATGTAAGTAAATTAATATTAAATGCTAAGGTATGGATGAAAAAAATGTAGACTCAATGAAGTTTTGATCCATCAGGGTAGACAGAGCCTGCAAAGCACTTATTTATCACGTGGATCAAGCAGCTTAGTACATTTCCTAAGATTCGATCTTTCAGAAGATTCACATGTCAAGTTTTGTTTGCACAGGCAGAGATTGATGGTTGCACAGTGGTGTTATCCTACCAGGGAAATATTTGGGTGAGCTCTGCCTGGGATTCTTGCATTTCCTTACATAGACTTACACCTAGAGAGTTCTCTAGTTTGGTAGGCAATTTCCACTAGAAGGAGATCTTTGGCAAGCACAGAAGACATTGTGTTGCTCTGAAGGAAGGGTACAATCTCAAGAAATGGATGGAAATTCAAAGCCCTGTGAGGACAGAACAGGTAAGCGTAATGAAGAGAGAGGACCTTAACCCTCCCCTTCCCCCTCATTGTAATCAGGGACACATTCTCTAAGAAGATGGGGAAAACATTTCTGCTTTCTTATTGCTGCTCCTGTCCATTTGCTTGTTTTCTTTGCTTGCAACATCCAATCCCCCATTCACAGTTACACTCATGTAAGAGAGAAGTGTAATACCTCTCTACCTCAGTTTGACTGTGTCTTTGTTAGTGTCTGTCTTTATCACTAAAAAGAAGTAAATAAGTTAATATGGTCTTAATGTGCATCTACACTGGGCACAGCTTTGAATGTTGCTGGTTAAAAAAGATGGGTTACCTCTAACCTAATCATCGCCTCTTTCCAAGTGCAAGGGTGCCTAACAAATCTTTACTTTCTAAAGTTCGGTCTGTTTTTTATTTTCGCAGTGCTCAGCTTAATAAGGTTCTGATATCATCCCAGTTTGCACTAAAGTATTAATGCCATTTTTGTCAAGAAAACCAAACAATAAAGTGAGATCCAGGTTTCAAGAAGCCAATAGACTTGAGTAAGCTTTGTATCTTTCCTGAATAATCATCACACACCTGAATGTATATTTTAAAATAAAATAGCGTGTCATTAAATGAGAATTCTCAGATGTACTTCAGAAGCATTCTGGTGTATATATGCTGAAGCTGGCATTGAATCTCTAAGTTATTTTCAAGGTGATGTGTACAATATCAAAATATTAATGTATTTGTGTGAATAATGCTGACAATTATTACAAGCCCACCTTTTGTTGAACTGCGCAGTCACTTTGTGAATCAAATGTGAAATTGGGGTTTAGTCAGGAGATTTTGCCAAACATTGTATTAGTCGTAACTGCTTGCCATCTTGCAGTGTTTAGAAACTATAAAACTCATGAGACAGACACACCACATTAGTCAGGACCACTTACAAACTCCGCTCTTGCTGCACAGTCTGAGCAACCAGCTCATTTTTTGACTACCTGGGCTTGCACCAAACTTTTCTCTTTAGCAGATGGTACGGTAGTCACGACACTGAGGGAAGACTAAGAGACAAATTAGCTCTGAGAGAAGAGCAGAGCAGCTAAAAATATTTCCTCTCCATAACATTTTCCCAGCTTTTCTTGCTCTTAATTCTCTGCATCTGTACAGGCACACGCACACAGGTATGGCCCCTTCTCTGCGTCCAGTGCTCTGCTGCCAAGCTTGCTCCAAGAGAAGTATCTGGCATTTGCTGCCTTCTGCAGACGGGTCGTGAGTGACACACACAGAGTGCAGCTGTCTGTATCTGGCACTCAGGTGATTACTTGTTTGTTAATCAACCAGCAGCTCCATTAGTTGAGTTGGAGGTTAGGAGAGGGTGATTAAATATACAGAAAGAGAGGCTGTTATGTGGTTGTGGGTGAAATGCTGGGTGGTAATTACAAGAGATGTAGGGATTGTTATTGTAACCGGGACTGTAGCAAAAATTAAATCTATCTATTCAAACTGCTTGTCACTGAATATCCAATGGCAGTTCCCTAAAGCGGAACAAAAACCCAAACTCGCTCTGTTCGGCAGCGAGAATAAAGAGAGAGCTCCGTGTTTGCATTACAAAGCTGCGGTCACCTGCGAAAATGATCAAATTTCAAACTAAATCAAATATGCAGTTTCTCACAAGCGCTTGCAAAGGACGTCAAGAGTTATGTGTGAAAAGAGAAGGAGTGAAATCTGATAGCTTTGTGCTGCTCAGTTCAATTAGTTTAGCTAGCTTACCAAAATTGCAGGTGTTAATTCTGCAGGTGCCAGTTGGGTTTAATCAATCTGCAGGTTTTATCTGATGCTTAGTGTAGCTCAGCTGGCCAAGCGGCAGGCTTAATACCTAGCAAAGAGGGATGGTCACCTGCTAGGATGTGATTTGTTGCTGTATTTTATGCAACTGGTAATAAAACATAGCTCCATATAATTTTTAATTTATCATGGTTTTATATCACCATTTAACCTATATCGAATGAGGAAAAAATCCTCAAATGATTTTAAAATGTCAGCATTTTATCATTAAAATACACAGGGTGACATCCTGAGGTCATTGGTTTTGACCTCTGCAGGAATGGAATAGTGTCATTAATTTTGAGTAAAATGTTCCCGTGCTGTGGGCTGGAGTGTGTAACATAGTGGGGTGGGCTGAGGGAACTGGGGGTATTTGGCCCAGAGCAGAAAAGGATAAGGGAAGATCTAATTGCTGTCCTCAACCGTTTAAACGGGAGTTACAAGAGCCAGACTCCTCTCGAAGTTGTTCAGCAGAAGGACAAGAGGCAATGGTCACAAGATGCAGCAAGGGAAGTTCTGACTGTAGGAAGGAAATTCTTCACCGGGAAACTTAGTCGAACACTGGAACAAATCTCTCTGAAACGTTGCAGAGTCTCTGTCTATGGAGACATTGGCAGCTTGCAAGCCAATTCGATCTGCCTTGAAGCCAACCCTGCCTTGAGAAGATGGTGGAAGTGGAGACCTCCAGAGATCCTTTGCAGTCAAAATCTTCCTCCTGACGTTCTGCGTTGCTGTTCTAGGTTGCACCTGACCCTGCTGTCCCCTCTGATCTTTCCGAAGGAGATGGAGCTTGTCCTCAGCTCGGAATCCTGAAAGAAATCAGAAAAAATACCAAAAAAGGCTTGCTTTGAAAAAGAAGCTTTTAAGAAATGATTGTGGCTTTGTTAATTTACTGTGTCTAATTGAAAGCTTAAGAGGAGTATGGTTTTGCTTTCTAGTGGTTAGGCAGCTGACTCATGTGCCATGACTTGTAAGTACCACACAGGACAATCTCTGTGATGACTTATGCTCAAGACACCTCATAGGCTTCATCACATCTGGGTATGCAATAGGGCCGCTGAACAAATAACTTCTTCAAAACCACTATTTGATTTAAGTTAACTAATTCCAGAGTTTTTGCAAAATAAACAGCACTTGTCCCTTGGGTGCTTGTAAAAGCAAGAAGTTGTCTTGGAATTAGGGAAAGCCTGTGGAAGCAGAAGTTAGCTGACCCTTCCGTTTCCTTACCGACTCCTGCCTTCAGCTAAGAACTGCAGTGCAGGCAGTCACTGGGACACGGGGGAAGTCTTCTGGACACAAAGGAGGTGAGAGTTGAGGAACAGAGATGTAGCTGTGGATGTGTGTCATGGGGAGCTCCGTAAAACTTTTGGTGGAGTTAATCCTGGCAGGACTGAGGAGTGGAGTGGGGTGGCATTGGACATGGTCAGAAAGAATGGCATTTTGTCTACTCCATGAAGACCATTGTACCACACACGTCAGAGCTGGGTGAACTTTTGATGCTGGTTCCCTCAGTGTATCTGCCATCTGCTCTATTTTCCGTGCTGCTGTAGGTGTGTATGTGCAAAACGATGGTGCGTTGGCCGTGTTAACATGCCCTGCCTTTTGCAAGGGAACGCATGAAGGGCGGGCACTCCTGGACTCGCACGCAGCCTGCCGAGACCTAGAGTCGCTGGTGCCTGGGGTGATATTATACACAGGTTTCCTACAGACTTGCCTATCACAACACAGCAAATAAGCCCAATCCCAGTTCCTCTTGTGTACTTTCAAAATTAGCATGTTAGCTACAGATGGGGGAATTGCAGGTCTTTTAAAAGACAGATAAGGGGCTGCGCGGTTGTGTATTCATTTTGCATTGCCTGGTCAGACCTTGCTCTCTGGCTTTCTCTACTTTTCTCACAAAGGGCAACACAAGCCATGTCTATGGTCACAGGCTGTGACTCCCAGCGCAATTCGCCCTGTCCTAGGACACTTGCTTGGGCTGCTCTCTTGGGGTCACGAACTGCTGTGTACCAGTGACTCCACACACACACCTCTAAAGAAAATGGAGTAAGGTAGTCCTGGGAGGTGCCCTGGACCCATGTAAGAAGCAGGGAGTTTGTGTTTCTTCTGCCAGGAACCGGTTTTGTTCTAAGGCTCTGGGACTGGGTGATCACTGGGTATTTAGTGGAGGCACGTTTCATGAGACACCCTTGCAAACCTGCCTTGAACCATCTGAACAGTCATCTCTCTGTGAGGGCCCAGGAGCTCATGTGTTCAAAACACCTGTCTGAGACCTCTTTTATTTCAAGCCTGTGCGCTCTTTTCAGAATAGGGGCATTTTGGCTCCCAGTCATTGGCAAAGAGGTGATGGACTGAGTTGAGTTCCTCCTGCCCCAGCCCCGGCACGCCTGCATGTGATCAGCTAGACCTGCTTTCAGGTGACCTTAGATAGTGCTCAGTAAGGCAGGACTTGTTTGTAGGGCTTCATGGTGAGGTTATAGGGTGACCGTGGTGCATTTGTCTTGAGGCAAATGACGAACAAAGGGTCTTGAAGATGGGTCCCTTCCCTCCTGGTGGGCTTTGGAGGTTGATGTCATGCCAGAGAGCACAGAGCTGCTCTCCACCTTAGGAGGAAATTGGGATGCCTGGGGGCCTTCAGTGTGGACACAGGTAGGTTCCTCCACTTTGGAGCACCTTTGGAGTGCTCTAGCAAGGCCCTGTAGATGCGGCCAACGCTGTCCTTTCAGGGTTGTGCGCACAGCTCTGGAAACCTCTTCCCCCACCTAATTCTTCCCCCTGTTTCCCAGGCTTTTGCAACTTGCAAAGGCTTAAAGAGGTTTCTCTGCACAGGGCTAACCTGCTTGGGAAGGCAGGGTGGATTTAGGAGGGGTACTAGCGGGGCTCCAGCCCTTCGACTTCAGGCGCTGGGCAGCCCCGCAGGTTTACAGAGTGCCTGCGGTCAGCCCGGGAGCTCCCAGACTGCGCCGAAGAGCCGCTTTCCCTGCACTCACCTTCATTTAATGAGCAGCAACTTCCCCCCCGCAGACGAGCCCTCGGGCTGTGGCAAGCGGCCATCCGCTATTCCGTGTTTGTAGGGTGCCTGGCAGGGCTGCGCTTTAGGTTGGTACTTAGGCGGTATTGTAGTAAATTATAAAAGATCCTCTCTTTGATGCCTTGTGGGAGAAGGCACCGGGCCTGATTTCCCCCTGCCTTGTTCCTTGTGTTGTGATTCGCGCGAGTCGCTATAAACTGCCACCACGCTGACTTGGTAACCACTTTGCCACAGGTATAAATTACAACCCTAGGTGCACAGCAGTGGGGAAATGAGGCCAACCGTCTCTAAAGGTCAAAGGAGCATTCATCACACCGCCAAGTCGACTGCGACTTCATTGTGACTTTGCATCAATCAAAGTGCTGTTGTTGTTAAAGAATTTCAAATCGATGCGAAATAAATAAATAAAATTAAAAAAAAGAGGCACGCTCTTCTTTTTCTGCTCCTTTGTTCTGCGCAGAAATGTCTTGTTGTCCTCTGGTCTTCTCAAACAATGCTTCTGGATGTACAGGTTGCAGATACCAGTGTATTTAGCCAGAAGCAGAGTATAAAGGGCTGGGATCGCTCTTTGCTGGACTAAAATAGAAGGGAGCAGCGGTCAGAAAAAATTGCTGTAACTGTGACTTCCTCAAACGGCATGGCTCTGATGTCAGATACTGGGAAAGAGGAAGCAACGGTTAGCATGCATGATGGTTTAAGCAAAGGTGCAATTTGTTCCAGCTTTCTGATGAAAGGCTCTCCCCTGTAAAAAGGAAATACAAGCGGAGCAAGCAGAGTACTGTTAGAGATCCCCAGCTGCACAGAAGTAAATGAGGAGCAGATTCGGTCACCCTTAGCTGCCCAGCGCTGACTGCAAGAGCACATGCTTGTTCTCAGTTCTCTCCTCATATGCCTCTGCTTTGATCTGGAGAGAGCCCGTGCCCCAAATAAAACCCCAGAAACTCTGACTTGACAAGGTTAAATTGCAGTTTCTAAAAGGAAAAAATAAATAAATAAAATCTGAAATAAAGTAAAAGCCAAGTTTATGCTATGTTTGACAACCGTATCAGGATTTTTGTCTGCTGCTTGTGTTTGGATTAAAGCATTAAGTTTCCTTTGGTCAAGTTGTTACTAAGTTTGAGCAGCTTACAATTGCTGGCTTCTGGGTATGCTGTATTTATCTGAGAAAGCTGATCGTGAATCAGTGTCACATTAAAATACGCCTTTAAAGTTAAGAACTGTTTCTGTTGTGTGTTGTTTAATTGTTAATTAGCCATGATCTAACTTTGAAGTTGCCCTGCTTGAGGAGGAGCTTGGACTTGGTGACCACCCTCCCAGCTGAAGTGTCTCTGTGGTCCTGTGCCCGCACTGATGACGGCTGGCAGAGCAGGGCAGCAGGCAGAAGGATCTGTGGTGAACCTCACTGTCGCTCCTCTTGTGACCCATGCTCAGCTGATCAGGGCACGTGGTCCCCGCTCAGTGGTACGAAGGAAAGCGAGAAACCTGAAGCTTCCTCTCCGTAAGCCCTACAGGAACTGCATTTATAGAAATTCGCAGAAAACGGTAATTTTCCTGCAGCTTTTACAAACTGTGTGATTGAATTTACACGTTTTATAGGCCAGTTATTTTGGAAGTTCAACAGAAAGGAGATCTTTCTGTATCAAAAAAGAAATTGTACTGACCTTTCGTGAGCGTCTGTATGATCACATCGATCTCATCCCTACTATATTCCTTAAGTCTTGTAAATTTGCTGGGTCTTCATGACGTGCCAAACAACCGCAGCCATTCTGTCATACCCAAATTGGTGGCAACAAAACATAGTTTCAGTTTCTAGTGGTCCTTTTTAACATACTTGGCGGCATCAGCTCAAATTCCCTTCTCTGCAGAAATCTGAGTGTCTAAATTATGCTCGATGGACTGCTAGGGAACAGTGACACTGACCTATTCACATGCTGTGAATGATACAAAAAAGCATTAAACAATAACAAAAAAATCAGTAGGAGATGGTAAAGGGAAGAAAACTGTATCAGCAGTTTGGGAAGCATCTTTCTTGCTTTGGGAAGCAAGTTTTCCTCCTTCCTTCCCCTTGTCCAAGGAACCTTGGCGATAGTCCTGTCCTCTTACAGGTACGAAAGTTGTGCTGGCCACCGGACTGTCTGGTGGAGACGCCGATGCATTGTCCATTGGAAGGGAGTATCTTAATTTCGGGAACACCTGGAGCATGCACTGCTGCGAGGGGGTTCTGCACTGGAACTAGAACCTCGCCTTCACCGTGAGCAGCTCTTTATTCCCATGAACGCCTTTGCTACCGGTCACGACCACTGGCCATCCCCGCTGCCTGCGTGCTGCCCATTGCTCGCTGCCTCCTTGTGCTGTAGCATCTCTTACGGCAGCCCGAGCAGCTTTTGAGAGAGGGCACGGTGACAGCGGCAGGACTGAACAAACTCCCTACCTTGCCAAGTCTTGTATACATTAACTAACATTTTGTAAAGCCAGATGCACCGCTTGCCTTGTAATGCCAAAGAAAGGAATATTTCCAGCAGTAGCTTATGAGGGGGGAGATGAGATGCCTTTGCAGGAGCTCTAAAGCCCCCCACCTTGGGAGGGCTGCCATCTCCCTGGACAGCAAGAACAAGGAGTCCAAAACTGAAAACCAAGCAGTTTTGAGGGACAGTAGCAGTAATGGCTTCTTTATCTTCATTTTCATGAACACCTTTTTAAGTTCAAAGCCTATTCAGCACTTGGTACAGAAGACAAAGCCAAAAGTTTTGTCTGTCAAAAGCATTTCTGATGTGTCTCTCAGCATAGCATTTAGTCACCTGCTGCTCCTTTATAAACACTTTAAGTGGAATCCTGGCTTGAATTAAGTGGGGGTGCAGGCTGTATTGCCAGTGAGGCGTACAGACAGAATTCCATGGCCTTTCAAAGAAAAATAAACTGAGATGTTTTCCTTTAAACTGCAGCATCATTTAACCAAGATAAAGGCAACTCATCCCCAAGTTAGCAAACTACTGTACCATCAGGGCTGCAGTTCACAATAATGCCTTCTCCATTCTCCTAGGACTGATTTAATTAAAAAAAAAATTCTACTGATGTGAAGCCCTGGTTTCATAACTCAAAGACAGTGTAGTGTGCTATCATGTGACATTATAATTATAAAAAAATCACGCATAAGGTCGAGAGAAATGTGCTGAGTGAACTGGGACATTTGGAGTCCGTAGGCACACGGCCTTAAGGCTGAAGGAGATTAATGCTTTTGGCATCACACAGAGCCAGTATTATGTTCATGCTGTGGTAGGGATTTCTTTTTCCATAGACCTCCTGATTGTAAAAGGGGATTCCAAAACTCACATGCAAGCAGCAAATGTCTCCAAGTACACTGTGGCACCCGGCCAGGAACAGAAACCCCCGTTACTGTCTGCTGCCAGGGTACGCTGATTGGGAATTGGATAGCCGTCCGAGCGCGGTGTATCACGGCACTCGGGAGTCATGTGAGAGAGACATCAGGAAACAGTAGCTGACAGTCACATCGCTGCCAGTCAGAAAGGGATCGGTGCTTAAAAGGAAGCCCTGGATGCTTTCAGCATGACTGAACCCGCTGCTAATCTGCATATGTCTGGATTAGAAGTCACACCATCATAAAGATGCCATGAGCCAGGCAGCACCCATATGTCATCCGTGCGGTGACAGTTCCTAAATATCCCGTCCCCCACAGCTCTATTCCTAAGCATAAACAACAAATAGGAGGCAAAAGGCAGAGCGCACAGGCCGTAAAGAATCCCTGTCCTGATCCCAGTATCCCTGTATCATTAGGACGGCAAGGTTTTTATACTCTGGGTGTATTTGCACATCCTCTTCATCATTTGAAAAAGAAGATTCTAACATTTGCCAAGTTTCTCATTTTAGTCCTAAACCAACATTATTATGTGGGTTGACTGAATATATCACTCTTAATCAGATGCAGAATGGCATACCCTACCTTCCCGACAGCGTTATGGACCACGTACCGTTTGATTTAGTCTGGTGACAGGGCTGTAAATGTGGAGCTTCACATCAAGCTCCCTGCTGGGGTGGTGCCTCCTATTCCAGCCTGAATGCAAATACCGCTGGGGGTGCGGGGCTTGGTTCCCAGTA
This sequence comes from Chionis minor, assembly GCA_013398295.1. Taxonomy (NCBI): domain Eukaryota; kingdom Metazoa; phylum Chordata; class Aves; order Charadriiformes; family Chionidae; genus Chionis; species Chionis minor. Next base: position 106,998 of record VZSF01003160.1, on the reverse strand, counting down.
ACCGGAAGATGAATATCAGTGTTGGTGCCTGTTTGTGTCTGGTTCTGAATGCAAGCGTGAGCTTGATACAGAATGTCGTGGCAGACAATTTTGGACAGGTTCGTACAGATCGTTTTGGCCATGTGGTTAAAATGAATCAAAGCTCAAATTTGAAGAAGCCAGATCTGTGCAGAAGTGATGAGCAGTACACACGATATAGATTATTTTATTTTTTTTCAGTGCATTTACTTCTGGGGACGACCTGCACGATGTGACTTCCCGAAATATTTTTCACATGCTACTCAGGAGTTCAGTGGTGAACTGTGATTTCTACAGCAGACTGAAATTCAGAAACGCCAAAAGGCTTTTGCTTATTTTCATATAGCAATTCAAGTAAATGAAAGCTTCCCGATGAAGACAGCCATACTATGCATCTGAACAATTACTTCTCGGACCAGAACTGACTTTACTGAAAGTTGCGCTTCTTGCAAGTCTTTGCTTATCTGCTGTGGCAGAGGTGAAAATCTTTGCTCAAGACACTGTCGATGAAGTGTAGTCTCCTGCATTGCATGTGGAGTGACGGGCAAAATGGTGGTGAGCAGCTCACAGCCCACAGTTTGGTTGGCGCTCCCAAGTGAGAGGCCTCTGGGCATAGCTTTGGGTTGCAGGCTACCTGGCAGTCCTTGCCAGAAAGGCTCCAGGTTACCGGTGAGGAAAGAGGAGGGAAGATGTTGCGGAGATGCAGAGCCTTTCTTTTTACCTTTTTCTTTCAGAAACCAAGTACATGAAGCAGCTGTTCCAATTGCAGGTGCTCTCCAGATCTCAGGCTTCAGTGAAACAGCGCTAGCCCAGTTTCTGATGGGTCTGATTCTGGGACACAAAGCACATGAAACCACAGCTAAAGCTGATTCAGTATGTCTTATCTGGAGCAACCCAGCTCTTCTGAGCGCTCTCATGTACTAGGTACTAGGCTCTAACCAATTTTGGGAGGATTTGTTTTGTTTTGTTTTACTGTGTGCCTGGGTGGACCTCATCTGTAGGTAAGGCCAAGTGTCCCAAAATTCTTAGTTATTCAAAGATGCTTGTGGGAAGGCTTCCAAACACGCCTGAAGAAGTTAAGTGCCCAACTCTTACTGATTTCATGAAAGCAGTGGGAGTCAGCCAATTGACCTATTAAGTCACATTAAAAAATCCCACGAGATACCTATCTATGCCTTTCAGCAGCTTTGGAAACGTCTCTCCTAGTGCTTTGTTGTCATTAATATTGAAAGGTCAGTCAGGGTTCCAGTATTATTTGGACAGGACTGGTGTGTGTGGAGGAGACACATGCACATCACAGAGGAAACCTGAGTCCTGCACTGGAATGCTAGGGCTGTACTGGACTTGGCTCTGCATGGATTGAGGCAGAAGGACACTTCTTGCTGGAGGTGGAAATGTAGACTAAGGGTAATATGATTTAAATACAGGCATAAATCCTGTATCAGGACCCAGATATTTCAAGCTGAACTAACCGATTTGACTGCGTACTCTTTATTTTAGAGTATAGTTCATGGCACTCAGTGCAAAGTTTACTCTAAATTATTCAGCAGTTGTGGGCCCTGTAGGTATTACTGCATGATAACTAGCTTTCCTGGATTAATGTTGCTTATTCTACTTTTGAATAAAGCTAAAACATTAATTGTTACAAGCTCAGAGCTTACCTTGTTTGATCTCACATACTCTCCCTGCTGTAGAGTTGGAACTGCAGTGACTTTTGAGAGTTGGGTACAGAGCTTGTCCAAACCCACGGAGATGAATAAAAAATAATATATGTATTTACCTCAAGAACACACCAACAGGAGCCAAGCAAAGTCACTGTGATGTTGATACAGATGCTCCTAGTTGAAATGACATTCTTGGGCTTAGGGTTTTATGTTTATGTTATGGGCTGTTAACCAAGTACATAATGTTTTGCCCAGAGAAAGGACTTGCATGAACTGAATTGCTCGTTCTGTGGCTTCCATGACATGGGACGGCTTGAAGGAAACAATCTTCAGGAACTACTAGAGAAATTCTTCCTTTCAACATGTCATTCCTGCCAAGACTGCCATCTTCTTAGCCCCTTTCCTTGTTCTCCGTGTTCTCCACTTGATTCTTGAGAATTGCTTTCTCCTGCAGTCTTCCACCAAAAACTTCCTATGTCAGAGACAAGAGGCATACATATAAGAAGGAATAGTTTAAGGAAAAAGGAAGGCCTGAAAAGCCTGGAAGAAGAGTGGTATCCAGGAAGAAGGAAAACCACTGGACAGCAGAGAAGGTGAATGAGGGAACTAGCACAGCAGGGCAGCATTGTCAGTTTTTCTGGTCAAGATTCATGCCGAGCCTTGGGCAAGACAAACTCAGACGGCACAAATTTTCACCCCTGTTGAGTTATGCATAAGGTCCATCTGTCTTAGCGATGCGTTGCCTACCAAACCTTATCGTAAGGATACAGCATAAATCAGGATATGCAAATCTTCCTGTGTTGGCATCTGTTGTGGTTTAACCCCAGCCAGAAACTAAGCCCCACGCAGCCGCTCACTCACTCCCCCCTGGTGGGATGGGGGAGAGAATCGGAAGAGTAAAAGTGAGAAAACTCATGGGTTGAGATAAAGACAGTTTATTAGGTACAGCAAAAGCCACGCACACAGGCAAGGCAAAACAAGGAATTCATTCACTGTTCCCCATCAGCAGGCAGGTGTTCAGCCATCTCCAGGAAAGCAGGACTCCATCATACATAATAGTTACTTGGGAAGACAAACGCCATAATTCCAAGTGTCCTCCCCTCCCTCCTTTCCCCAGCTTTATGTGCTGAGCATGACAGGACAGCGCATGGTATGGAATATCCCTTTGATCAGCTGGGGTCAGCTGTCCTGGCTGTGTGTCCTCCCAGCTTTTTGTGCACCTACTCACTGGTGGGGTTGGTATGAGGAGCAGAAAAGCCCTTGACTCTGAAAGCACTGCTCAGCAATAACCAAAACATCCCTGTATTATCAACACTATTTCCAGCACAGATCCAAAATATAGCCCCATAGTAGCTCCTATGAAGAAAATTACCCCAGCCAAAACCAGTGCAGCATAGACTCATAGAATCATAGAATGGTTTAGGTTGGAAGGGACCTTAAAGGTCATCTAGTTCCAACCCCCCTGCCATGGGCAGGGACACCTCCCACTAGACCAGGTTGCTCAAAGCCCCATCCAGCCTGGCCTTGAACACTTCCAGGGATGGGGCATCCACAGCTTCCCTGGGCAACCTGTTCCAGTGCCTCACCACCCCCAGAGTAAAAAAATTATTCCTTATATCTATTCTAAATGTACCCTCTTCCAGTCTGAAGCCATTACGCCTTGTGCTATCACTACATGCCTTGTAAAAAGTCCCTCTCCAGCTTTTTTGCAAGCCCCCTTCAGATACTGGAAGGCTGCTCCAAGGTCTCCTGGGAGCCTTCTCTTCTCCAGGCTGAACAACCCCAACTGTCTCAGTCTGTCCTCATAGCAGAGGTGTTCCAGCCTTCTGATCATCTTCGTGGCCTCCTCTGGACACTAGAGCATCTGGATGCTCCAACAGCATCTCTCATCTTTTACCCTTACCATTTGTTTCCAGGTCCCGGACGGCAGCCGGCGGGAGGCTCCAGCGCCCCGCAGCCCCTGGATCTTCTCGGGGTGGGGGCTAGGTGGCAGCAGAGGATGGCGGCAGTTTGCTGTGCTATTTTAATGTGACAGCTGGCCGCGGCGGGGTCGGGAAGGGTTTCGCAAGAGTGTCAGCGAGCCTCCTCGCTGCTCTGCCCCCACGCATTCCCCTGGCCGCATTTGTGCCCCACTGCATTCTCCAAGGGAGGTACAGTTTATACTTTCCTGCTTTCTCTATATACTTTTTTTTTTTTTTTTTTTTATGGCTCTGACAGTTCTCCCTGGCCTCCCTCCCCCCCTCTTTTTTTTTTTCTTTTCTTTTCTTTTTTTTTTTTTAATATATCCTGGGGGCTCTCACTTCTCTTTCCTTCTTCCCCAGCAACTCGAACAACAGCAGTGACTCCTACAGAGTTAACCGGGAGGGTGAGAGATTTGGGCGGTTTTCTTTTCTTAAGAGCGTCATCAGAATGGCTCCCTTTTCTTTAACATGTTGACAGAAGCTCTTCTGTCTTTCCAGAGCTGACCCATATAACAGAGCCACCTTCACGCACATTTTGTGTTGACGAAAGAGCAGCTTTTACCCCTGACCCATCCGTTCACCCCACAGAAGGGCAGTCCAGAGGAAAGGAGCAGGGGGGGTCAGTCACTGGATTAGGGCGTCCTGATGTCAACACCAGGAAAACAGCAATAAGTGAGAAGGCAAAGGGGCAAAAGCATACAAGGAATGGAAAGAAAAATGCTGGATATACTGTAGTTTTGAGATAATGGAGGGAAAGTTATTTGCTAGAGAAATGTGGAACCTGGAGGTTACAGGGCAGCAGATGTTAAGTAAACAAACACATTTGAGCTTATATTCTTCTTGCTTTTCTACCATCCGCTGAAGAACTAATTAATGAAAAATCTGGCAGCTTGGATCTCATTGTCTGGAGAACAGACCACAGGAAAACGTGTAAAATTTTGGCAGTGTTTTAGTCATAAGGTCAGTCCAGGCAAAGGAATACTACAGCTTATTTAGTTACTTTGTCCAAGGAATTTACGTTAAAATTATCTGCATTTTTAATGATCAGCAAATCTGAGACTATGCCCTGCATTCAGAAGGTCAGAAATAAGTTCACAATTCTGGGGTTTTTTTAATCTGATACCAAAACAGCATTGTAGCTATCTAACAAAAGTCTATTTTTGCTCGTATTAGTGAAGCACCATGGTAATATGGCAAGAAAGAAGAAATAAATAGGGGATGTGTAAGCAGAACATCACTGACATATTCTATTAGTGGAGACAATAATATGCAAATTGTCAGCAAGTAAGAAAAGAGGCAGCGTAATCTCATATTTAAACCTAGGACTCGGTACACATTGTTAGACCAGTTTTTGTTATAAGCTCTTCCTCATCATTTTAAACAGCAATCTTGTTTTTATAAAGTATCCTGTTGATTTTTCCTTGGGGATAGTCCTTCCTACAAACACCCCACAGTGCAGACAAAAGCTGCTGATGGAAAAAACCCCAACATTGTGGTGTACTGAGAACTAAGGTTGCTAAATAAAGGAAAAGTGATATTCGAAGCAGTAACAAAGATACTGTCGCACCGTTCTCATTGTTAATCTTGATATTTATTTGATTAAACATATCCTTTGTTACAGTAGAAAAGAAGCAGTGGCAGAATTGGCTTTTGCCTCCACCAGATTGTTGCAGAATCTAGGAACTTTGCCAATACAATTAGAGGGGAGCTGGCTATGGAGTATGTAAGGCCTCAATCCCAAATCTAGGTAAATTTAAGCATAACCATACCCTCAAGAAGGAGGACAAGACAGTCTTTCCAAGCATATAGTCAGTGTAGGATGGTCAGTTGGAGTTGCAATACATCATCTTTGCTCAAAACGTTAATGCTATTACCAATCTGGGTTAGAAGTCTAAGCCATTTCCTCTCTCTACCTGATCTTGGCTGACTCTTACAGCAGATGTAGAATAGAAAGGGATGTTAAGGAAGTATAAATATAAGGTCAGCTATGTTCACATTAGAAAATGTAGCATTCAAACAGAAATACCTAGAGGCATTCTTTCATAAATAGAGAGGAAGACGCAGAGATGGAAATTCCATGTGTTAGCATCTAAGAACAAGAAATGTATATTCACCCTTTCCTGTAACGTACCATGAAGACACCACTGACAGGGAAGCAAAAGGGGCACAGGCAACTGCGGGGCAAGGAGTTCTCAAATGTGACTGGAGTCAACATTCCCTAATGATTTAAACATTAAAGTGGCAAAAACTATGTCAGCCTCCGCCTCTCTGGCGCGAGGCAAGCAGTACCCCTGTGTTTCTGTTCATTTGCTTCCAGCTTTCTGAACAAGTGGCCCACAACAATGATCTGATGCGCTCAGTGTCACTAAAATGGAATCCCAGTTATTAATCCCTCATGTGCACAGGGTCACATGTTGTTTTTGGGACACCATGGGTAAGGTAAAGAAGGACAAGCCTGAACAGACTGCGCAGCTGAAATACAACCCTTTTTGATCATATCCATCACATGTTTTTTCCAGGGGGAAAGGCATGATCAGCAGGGATGCTAAGCTTTTTAACCTTGAATGACATCCTGTGATAAGCCCAGGCACACAGGAAAAGAAAGAGGCAATGGCTTCCACCCACCAGAAGTCTTATATTTCCACAGTGCCGAGGCTGCGATAATTATGACGCATCCAGCTGGTGCTATTATTCAACCATTCCTGCAGGAAAGGGTCGGTCTTAAGCAGCATAAAGATTGCTACAAAACTTCATGGCGGCAAAAAAGTTAATTAACAAAAAGCAGTTAACTATTCATATGAATGGCAGGAACAACTTCCACAGCCATGTGATTATATTTGCATTCAGTGCAGTGCTTAAGATGCCTCGCTCGTGGGCCAGAAGCCCACTGTGCTAAGTGCTGCATGAAACGGGTGAATGGAAAAAGGAGAGAACAAACTCATAGTGGCAGTTGTCAGCCTGCTCTTGGAGGAACAGTTGTTGCAGTTGAGCCGGTGCCAGTATAAAACTTGCAGTGGGAAAAAGGGGGGAAAGCATCACAGCATCAAGAGAGCACTGGCAAAGCTATTAGTAGGGGGAAAGGACAAAACGTTGGGTGCAGATGCTGGCAGATGCTGGACTGGAAGATGAAAGAATGCTAGGTGAGGGGTTGAATCCAGGAGCAATGGGTAATGCTGAGAGACATTTGGTCACGACGGAAGGGGGAATTTAACAATGAAGGGAACAAAGAGAGAGATCATGGTCTGGTGAGCAGCCTTTTAGATGGGAGGAAAAGTTGAGGCATGGCCGCAGACAACATGAAGACACAAGTGTGAAGAAACCTACACCTATAGGATCAGCTTGTCATCAGCACACAAGCATCCACATCCAAGCATGGGTGAGGGCAGAAAAAGGATGAGGAATACACCAAAATTTCTCAGGAGACACAGGCTGAGGAGAGTCATGGCTGAGAGCAATGTGGGAGCAGAGAAAGGGCTTGGATATAGGGTTATTCAAAAGAGAAGAGAGGAGAAGAGAAGAAAGATAAATGGAAGGGAGTGTGAGAGAAGAAGAAGTATCTTTGTGAATAGATGGCTTCAGTGACAGTGACAGTCTGTGTTGGTGATATAAGATGATGGAGAAAATCGTTTGTCTGTCTGCAGTAGGTTTAGGTACAGTATGGTCATACAACAGACTGCCAGGGATAAGGGGGGAAAACTGAGTAGAGAAGCATTCAGGTTGGGCATGTTGCCATGAGAGGTTATAGCAGGAGAAGCTCGTGAGGACAGCAAAGAGGAGCGTGGTGATGGACAGGCAGCCAGGTTGGGTCAAGTGTCTTCAGAGGTGCGACAGGGGAAGGCCAAGGTAGGCTCTGGGTTTGTGTTACCGAGTGAGGTGAGAGGTGGGAAGAGCAGCAGACAGAAGTGCGAGTGGAACAGAAACCAAAGAAAAGGGCCTAAGCAGAGCAGGTAGGCAAGCACTCTGAGTACGTGGGGAGAGCTTTTGGGGAGTAAAATAAAAACTAGAAATCTGAGTTTCATCTGGGGGGAAAGGGAAGCACTGTGAAGGTTATTCTGTTACTCCCTTGCCTAGCCAGAGGGTGGTATTTTCTTTGTGAGGAGAATGGAAGTTGGATAGAGGGAAAGTGGTAGTCAAGATTTCTTAGCAGGGGTCCATGAGAATTAAGCCTGAGGTAATACGCTGTATTTGATCATTTTGTCTTAAACCTATGTTTTCCTCACATCCATCTTTGTGGCAAAATTGTACATCATGACCTTTTCTGCAATCTCCTCTCCAGCACTGTGCTTTGTCAGCTTTCGGAGAAAAGGATCCTGGCTTAGATAGACCACTCCTCAGTGCTTTCCCAGGCTCTGTTTTTGGTAGGATAGCCATCTGCAGGTATTTTTAGATGATGTATTATTTAGATTTGCATTTCTTCAGCTGGAATTTCTTTTTTGTTTTCAACCATGGTTTTCAACCCTACTAGGTTGTCAATATCAGATCTTCCCAAAATGCCTGAAATTGTTCTTAAAACATGCTCTAAAGACTTTTCATAGATCCCACTCTTCATCCAGCTTCTTCTCTTCCTGCCTGTAGACCAGCTGTACTGGCTAGGATGTCATTATAGGACTCATCACACCAAATTTCTGATAACACTCATAAAAACGCCTGTTCTGTCAATGACTAAAAGTGTTCATTTTCCTTGCCTTTGTCTTCAGACAGCTTCCTACATTCATACTTTCCTTTTTCTTCTAAATCTTTTGCCTCAGACAGACCTCATTTTCTGTCTTGCTTTTTATGTTAGAAATACACACCACGTCATTTGAGTTAAACAAAAAAGTCCCCTATTCCTCTTCCCCTACACTGTTTGAATAGAGGCCTGTGTAAGAAGCCTTGCCAGCTTAGAAATGGGGAGGCTGGTAATTTTTTTGCTTACATGGAGATCATTTTAATCCAAACAGACTCTCATTACGAAAGATATAAAGGACATTCCATTGCTTCTTGAGTTCAAAACACTCCTAAACCGACACGTTTACCACTTGGTCTCAGTTTGCACAGCACAAAGCACATAAGAGCGCTTTGTCTGCAGAGCTATAATGCTGTGCTTTCAGAAAGCTGATAATTCTCTCGCCTGAGCTTTGGCATGATCTCACTAACAAAGCTCAGCACATGGGCAATAGGGTACATATCTGAGGGATGCCTTATGTCAGAGGCCTTAGTTTGTGATAGCACTAAGTGACCCTTGTCCTCTCTCTATGCCTTCAGCCAATGTGAGACAACATGAGCTACAATCACAAGCATCCCTTACATGCCAAGACTTCAAGCCCAGATTACTATCATCAACAACTGCTTGAAGAGCCATTACAAGCTAATTGGGCTGCAAACGCTACTTTCAGATCTGTAGGAGCTTATTTATGGCCCTGAGAAATTCAACCTCAGCTTTAAAGAAAGGCCAAAACAAGGAGGGAATCTGCTCAAGACACCATTGGTCTAATTGCTGACTGGTCTTTTCATATTATTAATTGTAGTCTATAGAAGGAGGATGATTTGGACTGGGCAGCAACTGTCAGTCTTCCTGAAGAGAAGAAATAACTTTGCCTGTCTGAGGATACTTGATAGTTTTCTACCTGCCAGTCACACGTGTGAGAATATGATCCTGCAGCTATCTGCAGAGCCTGCTCCAGCTCTTTGCAACCCTTATTAGCTCATAAACTATGACATACGCGCTATAGTATAGGTACTATACTATACCTATACTATAGGTACCTTAGCTTTTGGACTGCATACAGCTTTTGAATGCAGGAATGTATTTGTGAATAGAAGGAAAGGATTTGGCCACAGCTGGCAGGCCGTCTCCTCTTTGAGATGTGTAAAAAGCCTACCTGTCATGTAGTTGGGCAACAAATATTCGTGGAGGATCTGCAACCAACACTCATTCCGAGTGCTGTGAAAATGTGGCTGCAAGACGTTTTAGCTGACCTTGCCTAAGAAGAAGCCTGAGTCTTGCTGTTTTACTCCTTCATAAGCATTAATGGGTTCTGAGCTCTTTATCCAGTGTGGCATGGATTTCAACCGGTTCCTAACCTACTGCATTAAGTGAGATGACAATCAGGCTTTCAAACCTAAAATGACATATTTTTCATCTTAACTACTCTCTGTGTTTTGGCAGTAGATGGATATACGTCAAAATCTGGACTGAAATGGAAAAGAGACCAAATTTTAGCAGACAGGACTCCCTGGAACATTGCCTCTCAGAGAACAAGTTAGGTTGGCAGAACAGGGGCCAGAGAACAAAACTGTGTTGTCAGGAGAAAAGAAAACAACCCTGTGGTTCTCCGAAAGGGGCAGTCCCTCCTGATAAAGAGACTCTGGAGGCAGCTGTCTCCCCTATCTGTGCCACGAGTAGGATGCACTCCTACTTCCTGTCTGAACAACTGAGAGATAATGTGAAAAAGCCGCCGTGACATTTGACATTTCTTTTAGTTTCCCTTTTTATAGCCAGACAGTGTGATTCACTGGGGTTCTTCTTGAAAGTGGAGAGGTGTGAAAAGAAAATTCAAGTATAGGGCTCTGATAGCGAAAGGTGACATGCCTACCCTTATGACTGTCTCCAGAAGGGCTGACAGTAGGTCCCATTTGTAGCAATGAGTACCTCATCGTCTGCTCCATCATAGACACAAGGCATTTTCCTTATGACTGAAGTTCTTCTGCCTCCTCGACCCTTGTCGCAGAGGAGTCTAATCTAGGCCAGACACACAGAGGAAAAATCATGTCTTGTTTTTTGTTCTGGTGCATTTGTTTTAGAGTGCTCTGGAGCAGCTCAACACACGCCCTCTCTCTTCAAAGCTATATACGTGGCAGATGCAACACCATGGAAGGTGGCGAACAAATTGGCAGGCTTTAATAAAAGAAGCTTACAAAGGCATTCTACCAACCAGGGCTTTTTGGAGCTACATACAGTCCTTTTATGCACATGAAGTATATGATGTATCTATGGCCTAAAAAATCTCCATAAGACTGAGCTGGGAGACTCAGACCCCAAGTACTCATGATAGGCATGTAGCTAGAGGGAATTTCAGAAATTAGAACAAGATCATTAAAACATCTAGTGGTCAGTGATTCCCGTATGCAGCATGCATAGCTGTCATATAATACCTCTTTCAAGTCCTTTAAACACACGACAGGATGGGATGAACTATTCACTGCCCAATGCACTGGGATGACCAGTACCTGGAATGGCAGGACCTGTGTGTGAGCACAGGATCTTCACGGCTTCTGCATTTTGCTTAAGCATGTTGAGGCACCTGCCCAGTCTGTCTTAGGTCCCAGCCACATCCCTTGAAGGAGAACTCATCTATCTTCTGAGGCACCAGGGCATTGATACTCCAGTAGGGCAGTGCGCCAGCAAAGGGCTTGTTTGTCTAAGTACGTACAGACGTGCGAAAACATTTACACAACACACATGCACACAGACACATCTACAAATGTACACACACACATACATATGCATATGTACATACAATAGATGTAGTGAGACACACATGTAGGTAAAACTATGTCTGTGTAGCTTTGACAGTGATTCTCCCTTTCTAGACAAGCTGTGGGTGTGTCCATAGAGCTCCTGAAAAAAATTCATTAGCAAGGAACAGAGCAGCTAGCTGATGAGCTCATGGAATTTTAGAATAATTTAGGTTGGATGTGACCTCTGGTGGACACAAGTCCAACCCCTTGCTCAAGACTGGGCAGGCTTCTGAGCAAGACGAGGTTGCTCAGTTCCTTGTCCATCTGGCTTTCAAAATCTTGAAGGATGGAGATTCCACAACTTCACTGGGCAACCTGTTCTACCATGCTTGTCCAGCTCCAGGTCTTTTTTTTTTCTCTGTGTGTGTTTGCGTCTGTGCATGAAGAGAATGGGCATGGCAGGAGGAGGAGAGAGCGTACACTGAGGTGTGTATGTGTTTGTTCATGAACAAAGCTGTGTTCACAAAAGAACAATCCCAAATTCTGTTTCCTTTTTGGCAGGTGAAAAGAGCACACTGCCACTGGCGACAAGGGTGATTGCTGGACAGCCTTTAAAATAGCCACATATTAAGCAGAATTGCACGTTGTGATCAATGAGATATTTTTATATAGACTGTTCTTTTAGTGTGGGATTAGTTAGTCTTGCAGTTATGCAAGGACTCACTGCTTTTAAATAACTGGGAAAACGAGTGCCTTGAATCTCTTTCACATTGAGATGTCAGTTTATTAAATTCAGATTTATTGCTGACTTTCCTAGCCAAAAAATAGCTGTCAGCACACTATAACAGAGCATAAATTTGAGTTCACTGAATCAAAGACATTATTAAAGAAAAAAATTACTTAATGACCTGTCTGATCTAATAAATCCCACCATTCGCATAAAACAAAATGACAAGAATTTATGTCCACTAGATGTGTAAAACAAAGGCAGTCATGATAGTTAGGATTTGAAATGGTTTCTTTACCATCTGGTCTTTACCATAGACCCTTGTAGGTAAAAATAAGGTAAGGACAGAAACGGCTATGTAAGATGCTATTGAGATGATAGAAACATTTTCTTATGTAGCATTAAAATCAAAGTAGCCAGATGGTTTGAGACTTCTGAGGTTGTCTGTGGGCTACCATGCTTCATGACGGGCAGAATCCTCCTGACAAAAGACCTGCTTTTAAACTGCAGGCTTACAATGTGAAAGGAAATTAATCATCATCCCCATTCAGGAAATCCCATTTAACAGTCTGACATGAACTTGCTGACCACCAGCTCCAAGTTCTAGCAAATCTGCAAAGTGACTTTTCTTCTTATTTACCACGGAGAATGCCTGACTGAAGATGTCTGTTCCTAGCCCGCCCACCACTTGCCTTGCAGCTGCTCCCTCTAGCTACTGCAGTGGCCCTCATTTGTGGAAACAGAAACCACCTTAATGACTGTCTCTTCAAAGCGTGGCTAAAATTCGCCTTATGCTGTGCTCTGACGACTTTCAGTGAGGTAGCAGAGCACAGGGTTTTCAGCTCGCTCCTATCCTTGGTGAGCTGCCACTTGCATGAACACACAAGTTCACATGTGCTTTTCTGCAGTGAAATCAAAACAAGAGAATGCTTTTGCATCGGCCCCATACTTTTGCATTTACCAAGCACCTACCGTTCATTGTCTGAAAGTCAAATAACTAACTTTGTAGTTTAGGCTTGATTATACAAACATATGATTCAGATTCTATAATATATGTGTCTGTATATATATACACACACATATATACACATTATATTGTACATAAGCAAAAAGTAATTCTGAAGACCAGTTTCTGTTTAGTTATGAAGCTTACATATGCCTAGAAGTTTTCATACATCCATGGACCATGCCGAAACGTTATTTAAAGTCAGGCATATTTTTGTTCAGGCTCAGCCATCAGTCTTGTAACAGACGCCATAGAAAGCCAAGCGCGCCTCTTCTGTTCTCCTGGAACAGCATTGCCCCAGGGCCATCCTTGGAGGCATCAGTAGAGACCCAGGTTTCTCTGATTCAAAGCATATCAGCATAGGTTCACTGATTGAAATGTACTTTGGTTCCATTCATTCCCACTTGCGTAGTGCTCCCTTATGGCAAGGTCTTGTAACTGTGGCTCAAGCATCACAGTTTCTGCCGTCACATCTGGGCTGAATTTTCCCAGGAGCATAAACACTTCAGGATGGGTTTCCTAGCACAGCTTCAAAGTGGGAACTCCCATGATGGTATTTCAAAGCACTTTCCTTTTTCTTCCAAATTCTGAAGCTTCCGTGAGCAGCACAGTAACTCTTTCCTTTACCCCCTTAAAGGCAAACATTGTGCAGCCCTCAATTGCTTCATCGAACTAGACCCATAGAGTTTTAGCACCCTCCCCATTTATTCCACTCTTTGCAGCCTTCAAGAAGACTAATTCATGTGCATCATCATAATCTCTCTTCAGGACTCGTGTGTGTGTGTGTGTGTGTGTGTGTGTGTGTGTGTGTGTACATGTGCGTGTGTGAGGAGGAGCAATGTGCTTGGGATAAGGGGTAATGGCAAATCAAAGAGGGGATCTGCTCGAAGGGAAAATGAGAAAGTGAGGAAGAGGAACAGCTTTGTGAAGAGCTACAGCAGACAACACTGAGCTCATCAAGACTGGGAAGAAAAGGGAAGCAAGTGGAAGACTTAGGTTCAGGGAGGCAGTGCAAAACCATCTCTGCTTTCTTGAAGAGTACAGGCTTTTTGTGTGGCTGATTCCTTGCAATAGCTTCATTGCTTCTAAGACAGGGCATCCCCTATTTACCCTCTTTAATTCCCTCTATGCAATCCTGTAGGACATTTGGGAGCAGAGGAATTTTCCACCCATAAGAAAAAAGCCCAGATGGCCTGGCAATGTTGAACTCCCTTGCCTCAGGGCCTGTGTTGCTATGTCTTTTCTGGTGATAATATGTCAAAATGCAAATACAGTTGGATTTCAGGCCCCCATGTGGAGCTTTTGCCTAGGAAATGTAGCTGATGTGCACATCATACTTTCATGTATTTATTTTTTTTGGTAAGTTCGAACATATTTTCCTCAGCCTGTGGTTCTCTTCCTGCTGGTTGTACACATGTAGTGAATAATTCACTCCTGAGAATATAATTTCACTTCCTTAGTCACAATGTTTTTCTGCTAGAAATCCAGATGTGTTACTCCATTAGTTATGTTCTCCTAATGGTAGCATTAATAATAATAGGATTTGCCACTGATGGTAGGTGCATTTGCATGTTTCAGCTCAAGGTTCTACCAGTGGACATTTGTGTGACTTGAAAGCATACGCCACAGACAGAGAAGTGATTTTAGGGTTATACTAGCTCTGTCTATTGGCAATTGTGCAAAAGGAGACTTTCGGGAAAGAGACAAGTTAGTCCTCTGTGGCTTTCTCATTTAAGGTTGATATATAGCCAGCTATAGAACTGGTAGAAAACTCATTCAGGTCAGTGTTGTCTTTGTCCAGTTTGTTTCAGCATGTTTGAATGAGATGGGGCATATCTAAAGCTGAGTCCATGATACATATCAGGACAGGGTAAGCAAACACATTTTAGGAACTAACTGCTACGAATTTTCAGTTGGTGGAAGTGAATATGAGCACCTAAATTTGAAAAAGTGCGGCCCAACATCTAGTACATTTAGGTCTCTCCAGCCCTTTGCTGGAGGATCTGTCAATCCTTCACAACCCCACTGGACATGGGTTCCATCAAGTAGGGTACCAGCCAGAGATGGCTTCTGGGTGCACCATGCCAGCAGTGGCAGAAGGGGAAGTTAACAAACTAAGAGATCTTCCTGGCAGGGAGTCTGTCAGGTGGCTCTAGAAAGGAAGAGGATGGTGTGTGTGTGTGTGTGAAGGTCCCTGAGGACCAGAAGGTCTGACTGCAAGGGACCTGAAAGCATCTTCCTTCCTGGACGTTTGTCTGGCTGGGCTTAGGGCCAAATTAGAGAAAGTGCATTTGAGGGCTCTTCCCCTTCCTTCAGTGCTCCCAGACAGCTCTGGACATCTTGATCCAGTCACTGGCTTGGTGTTCCCCTGTTATAAAAAAGAACATCTTCACAAAGTAGAAATAGACCCCCCAAAAAGCCACATTAACTTTCTGTGTTAATTCCCAAAGTTAACTGTGCAGCAGGGTTTCCAAGTCAGACCTACATTTAGTAATGTATAGATGTATACTAAAAATATATTGGTAAAGCTTGATTTTTTTGTGAATGTAAGGTTGCTGTTTCTGAGGGAGAAGGCATATGGGATATAAGGAACATACTGTGCATAAAACATGAGTAAATAAAGCTGTCACCAAGAGTTTTAAGTCTTACTGCTAGGTTGATCCATACTCATAGGGTGATCTTGAACTTTTAGTGGAAATGAATGCTGTAGTCCAGAATGATCTAGTCCTCTACCTGACAAAAACCACAGGAAATGAAAGGAGAAATATAACGTGTTTCAACAAGAGTGCACAGAAGCTTTGAGGGTAGAGTCTGCTCTGACACTGAGAGAAAGTTGCTGGTGGGTGCAGAATACAACGAGCCTACATAGCATTGTAAAAATACTGGCAAAAGAAGCTGATACTATCTCAGTTTCTCAGCTGCATGCCCTACATTCATCCTCACTCTTTCCATGTCTGTGAGTGACTTCAGGTGTTGTGTAAAGTGCTAGGAAAAAAGACTGTAATTGGAAAGATGCATGACGTATGCAAAGCATCATCGGGTTTTATAGGCCTGTACCAATATTCTAGCCACCTGGGTTACCTAAAGAGTCTTGCTTGCTTTAAGGAAGAAGCTCTATTAAGATATCCGGGCTCTCAGATGGTCCATGCAAAATATTCAACAGAGTAGGGCTTTGCCTTTTGAATCTGGCTTATATGCTATGCTTGTGACATACCGGAAGACACCCTGTACATCGCATAATTCATTTGTTACTGCTCCATTTAGACTGTCTCACACCCAGCGACATGCAGCTGATCAGGTGCTGAATATGCATTCTACCAAGAGGAATTGCAGACATGTCACTCGTGTAGACCGCCTCCAAAGAATAAGCGATGAAAATTGCGTACAAGGTCAGATGGGGGAGCAGTTGGATCATGGGCAGCAATTAGAACATCAAGAGAGGAAACAAAATATTCTTGTTGCAGGTCTCCACATCTCCTGTGTGGTTGCAGTTGATCTGTGAAATTCAGGTCACTTGCCAGGTTTGTGTTGCTACATTAAACAGCATTACAGTAGAAACAACATTGTACTGCACAAGGCTTAAAATGAAGTAGTTGCAATACAAAATGAATGTGAGAGCCAAGAATGAGGAAAAGGGACATGTAACCTTTTGAAATAAATATATGCTCTTCATTTCTAAATTAAAAGCAAAGCCAGCTGGGAGGAGAGCTTAAATTCGCCTTTCCCCCCTTTCTGGGAGAAATTCTGACGGTTTGGTGGGGCCCAAACCTGAGTGAGAAATGATCACAATTAAGCTAAGAAGTGTGCGCCGAGCCAGAGTGTATCCAACAGCAATCAAGCAGTAGTAAAGGAATTTAAAAAAAAAAACAAACCAACTTCCAAAAAGAAAAGAGGAGCCAGCTGTGTCCACTGAGCATGGCTGGCATCAAGGGAGAAAGGCTGTGAAATTGGGAGAGTCAAATGGTGGTGCACCAGCATATGCATATGCAGGGCTAGGTTTCCGAGGGGACCTGACAGCGGGATGCTGCCCTCACAGCGGGGAAGGAGCGCAGGAGCGCGGGTCTGTCCGCTCGGCACAGTTGAGCAGGATCACAAATATTAGATTATAGACATCTGCCTGTTTGATGTGGGTGTGAAATTCTAAATTAGCTAACAAAATGGTGCTTTGTATTAATAACATGCATGCAAGTTAGTCCATAATTTCCCTGAGAGAATGGCACAGTTAAATAATTAAGCATGCCTCAAAACAGGATTATTATAGGGATTAAGAGGAAAAAATATAGCTGCTAAAATTAAAAAAGGAATGTAGAAACAATGCCTCCAAACCATGGCTGTTGTACATAGCATTTTACATGTTAGTTAAAGTAGAAACAGCTGAAAATGAGTAATCTGGAGGCATCTATTAACCTTGCTCCTTAGTGAGAAGACTGATCCTTAAAACACTACACAAAGATCAACTGATGCTGCTGTTAATCACTTCTAGAGTGTGTCTCTGGGAAGTTTAAAGCATCTTCTCCTAGGGACAAGGATGGGCTTTCACCTCTGTTTCTTAGGGATACACCAGGTCAGAGTCAATTTTTTTGCATTGATTTGCGTGGATCTGCTGATCATTTTTTGTTTCCTCAGAATAACTGTGCATATTCACTGTGTGTAACACATCTGATCTGTGGCATGTACTTTACTATTCACTTCATGTTTTCCCAATGTATCTTTATGTTCCATTGTCACACATATTGTTTGTTTTTTAACTGGCAATTTTTTTCATATTACAGTGAATCTGAAAACAGCCGTTTTCAAAATCCCCCAGATACATGAGCAGAAACCAAATGAGGTAAATGTAAACCTAAGATGAATTAAAGATAGTTTAAATCATAATTACAGAACAGGTAGATTTGAAAACCATGATGCTCGGGTTATTCAGTCAACGTGCATACTTTCCTGTTCTGGCCACTTCATGTGTTATTCTTAGCTCTGTTTACTTTACAATGACAGAGAAATATTCCCTGTTGTCTTGTACTTCCTACTGAGTGCATCATGCACTCAGTACATGTAATTCACGTCCAGTGTTGCAAAGAACTGCGACAGAACAATTTTCATTTGTGGTACATTCCTCTAAAAGGAAAATATTTTTAAAGGGGAATAAAAGGGAAGACACTAGATTTAGTGAAGGCATGGAACAATTAACCTGTAGAAGTGTGTCTCTTTCTACTTCATGTTCAGAAATCACACTGGAGATGCTCACAGTTCTTTAGCAGCTGCATGCACAAATTCATCAGTAGTGCGTGCAATCCCGGCCCCACTGAAGGCAGTAGAAGTTTTGCCATTGATTTCAGTGGAGCCAAGATCCCACGCTATGTTTCCAAGGGCTTTTCTTTTCTTCCTGGTATAAGTCCCTAGCCTTTACATTTGCAAAAACAGTTTTATCTGGGGAGCAGAGTGGTAATAATGTCAGCTCTAACTTTTAGACAATAAAAAGTTTCCAAAAGGAGAATGTCTTTGGCTCAAAACAAAGCTAATTCTGAATATATTCATATAAACATAAATATTGGTAGTATTTGGCATGAAGACCAATACTTATTTGTCCAAACTGACCCACGCAGCCTAAAAGCTAGGAAAAAGGAACGATCTGTCTGGTACATCACTGTCTTATTAGGAGTCCTCATGCCCAATTCTATTTTGAGTATGTTCACCGCCTACTGAGACCTGAACTGTGTACTGGGAGCTCACACAGGTGACAACTGCAAGCAGCGTGCAAGGGCTCTAGTGGGGACCAGTTTCACTCTCAGTTGATGTCTCAATTAAAAGAAAGCATAGTCTTTTACCTACCTTGTGACAAAGCTACTCAAACCCTACTTATGCGAATCAGTCTCACACATAGGTGCATAGACCTGCAGTATATACCTGGAAAAGTTTGTGCCTAGAGAGAATATTTCATTTCCAAATCAGAAAAGTGTAAGGGAAGAACTCATTCAGCTGTCACCATCTAAAACTGGAGTTTAGTCTGTGCTAGTGATCTGGGCTTCCTCTTTAATTAATGCAGAGGAACAAGAGACAATTCATCCCATCTGCAGCTAATTGCCTGACGGCTGAGAAGAATCAACCCCTGGAAGTACCCGTCTTTCACTATGGATTCCAGTAAATGAGTATTGGACTTCAAGATCTGAGTGGTCCAAATAATTTCTGTTACTACACACGTTTAAAGTACTTTGCAAGGTTGTTTCAGATAGCTCTTTTAATATTCTTTGACAGGTCAGAACACATCCTCTTTAATTATTGATCACATAAGCAAGCAAATTTTTCCAAAAGGTAGCATCCCTGGGAAAAAACATCCCCTTTGGATGTGCACCATTGCAGGCCAGTATCACAGGCTCAGAAGTACCATCTCCTAGATCACCTAGCTTGGTTACAATAATTAAGTCAATGCCATATATTATGACTAAATTTCTCCATCATAATACAATCAAGTTGAGTTAATAGCCCTGAATGATTCATTTAACTACCCCAATTCCTAAAGACTCTGTCTTTGGCATCAGATACATTCACCTCAAAAAACCTTTATTATTATAATTGGTTGAAACAGCAGGAATAGGTCACTGCTTCACATGTAAAACAAATTAGCACTACAGAGTTTTAACAACATACAAGAATATATGGAAGTTACTTTTCCTTTCCCATTATCTGTTACAATATTTAGGGATTTTTATTAGAATTTAATTTTTAAATTACTAAAAATGTTATTCCTGATTTCCAATGTTTCCCACCAGTGATATTTTCTGCTCACTGTCCACATTTCCGCCTCCAGCCCACAGGACTATAGTGTGGTTTCTTCCTCAAAGAAATTGTGCACAATTTCTGGAAAAATTTACCATCTGATCAATCCTGTTTGCAATCTGGACATATCTGTAGGTCCCAATATTGCACATAAAAACTAAAATTGAGCAGTGACCATCTCAGGTAAGTTTAAAGGGGAGAACTACTGCATACCCTAGAAGAGACATAAAAAAAGTGATGTCCCTTGACACAGATTAAAAACAAATCCCCAAAAGCTCTAATGTAATGTAATCTTCTTCTGGATGGCTGGTAGCAACACCTTCTTGGTTATTCACACACTGAGCAGGGTGCCGTAAACCAGATCGAGAAGTGTATTTGTAACAAGATCTTAAACCTGACCTGTTAAATTAAGGGAAGAATTGTTCGCACATTTTATCTTTTTTTTTTGGCAGGAATCACCTGTTTCATTAGTGTATGTGCACATGTTCAGCCTTTCTGTGACCAAGTTCTTTGTTCAAGGTAGTGTCAGTAATAAGTCTGGTTATTGCTACAATCATTTGTTGCTGCACAGTTCCAACTGTTTGCCACAGAGACACATGGGGTGGGATTGCAGCTTGCAGATTTAAACTTTAAAATTTAACACAGCTTTACAGCTATTCAGCTGACCAAATGTAGCAGCTGAGTTTTAGGTGAGTTTGAGCAGCCCTTAAGTTTCCAGTGACTGCACTGGTATCTTGGGCACCTGACTCACATATAGAAACCTAAGTTTAGGTTTCTTAATGTGGATCCAAATTTCTCTTTGGATAGTGGATTGGGATTTGTACAAAGAAATATTGCCTACAAGCTACTTGCTTCTTCAGTTCAAAGGCTAGCACATCCAGTTCCTCAAGGGACTAATTTTCTGCAGCCTCAGAGTAATTTTGAGCAATTTCTGATGATGTCTTTATGTCTAGCTTCCATTTTTCATATGGGTATGGACAGAAGATGGAAACTATCTTTTGGCTTCCGCAAATGCTTGTGATGACAGGAGACTCAGTACCCAGGTTCCTGATGCCTGAAGGAACTCAGCCAATGTTTCAGCTTCATTGTAGTTATTTATTTATTTTCCAGATTCATTAAGTTCACTCTGTAGTTGCAAGTGGGCATGAATTTTCCTGGGATACTGGAACAGAGTTCTCACTCCATGGCCAGACTGAGCCACACAGTGGGTACTGACTACAGTGGCCGTAAGACTAAAGATTTCAGGACCAAGAAGGACCATTATGCCTGTTCTCCTTCACGAGCATGGGTCTTTGGACAGAGCCTGGAGTAGCCATTACTTGGTAAAAGGAAGTGGAGACGTAGGCAGGGCATTTTGCAAAAGATCCAGGGGGAAACTGCTGTTGCTACAGATGCTGCTCTTGGTTCTTCAACAAACTAAGCTCCTAAGCATATGTTTTAGAGTACACCTGTGTTGATATTTGGTCTATAACATTTGCTGTCAATAGCAACACTAAACCACCATTTATTTTTGTGGAAGCTTTGCTGTCTGATTAAGTCTTTCAAAGGGGCCCTGTTTTTCGTCTTGTAGATGAAATTAAATTCAAGCACTTTCTCTCCTAGAAGACCGTAGAATAGTTTCGGTTGGAACGGACCTTCAAAGGTCACCTAGTGCAGCCCCCCTGCAGTCAGCAGGGACATCTCCAACTAGATCAGGTTGCTCACAGCCCCATCCAACCTGAACTTCAACGTTACCAGGGATGGGGCATCTACCACCTCTCTGGGCAACCTGTGCCAGTGTTTCACCGCCCTCACTGTAAAAAATTTCTGCCTTCTATCTAGTCTAAATCTACCCTCTTTTAGTTCAAAGTCATTAGCCCTTGTACTATCACAACAGGCCCTGCTAAAAAGTTTGTCCCCATCTTTCTTGTTAAGTCCCCTGTAAGTACTGAAAGGCTGCTACAAAGTCTCTCTGGAGCTTCCTCTTCTCCAGACTGAATAATCTTCTCAGCTGTGCTCTGTAAATTGGATTTTGCAGTAATTCTGGGTAACTGCTTCTGTGGAGCAGCAGCCTTTCAAAGGCTTTACTTTTCTGGGACATATTCTGTATAACTTTCTTATCCCCCACAAGGTCCGGCAGAAATGCACATTTTGAATCCCAGCCCAGCATTCCAGGGACATGGATAGTTTAGAAGAGCAATTCTCAAAGTTACCGTGCTAATGCGACTGCTGTCAACGCTCAGAGTTTCTTGTGAGGTTGCTGGCATTGATCTCATCAGCTTTTTAATTAAAGGCACTGGTCAGTATGGAACAGCTTCTGACCACCAGCCAGTCTTCTGGAGTAGGGTTCAGTAACAGTGAATTAGTGCAATACACTCTGTATGACTACAGTAGTGGTAGAAGTGGGAAGAGAAAGATAAAAAATAATAACATAGTGTCACGGAAGATATTCCAAACCCTGAAGCACCTTGGATGGTAGTGTAAAAATCAATAAGGGAACTAGAAATGCTGGATTCGTGCGAAACTGAACCAGAAAATGTATTTCAAAACTTGCTGAAGGGAGCAGTCCAACAATAATGGGGAAACGTGGGCGGATAGAAAAGGCTTCCCATGTCTCTTTTGTGTGTTTCTCTATCAAAATGACAAAGGACCAATTGTCTCCAAGGAATAGTATTTGCAAGCTTGGAATGCATTAAAAAACTATCAGTAATACTGGGATTTGTACATATGTAAAATGTGATGTTTGTGCTCTAATTCCAGTCTCATGCCTTCTGATCAAATAAGCATTCAATTTTAAATACTTTGTTCAGTTTGTTTCATTGCTGTGTCAGACCTGGCATAAATAACTTGTTCTTACAGGCTGGGTTCTACAAAGGGATTGCCATTCCTGCACTTGCAACGGTCCTTATTCATCTAATCATAGTCCCTAATGGAATTTTACCAGCTCATCTGAATGAATCAAGCTGTAAACTACAGCATCTAAGAAGATGGGAATTTCTGTTCATTTCTGAAATTTGTACCACCATTTGAAATTACATGACACACCCTTTTGCAACTTTTATTTACCTTTTCCAGATCCTAATATAGCCAGTTCCTCTAAAAGGTGAATGAATCTACCTTGTGCGTTTTACAAAACATATCCTGGCTTTACAAGGTAATTTTCATTGCAACACCTGCCTATGGCATGCAGTGAAAAACGTGTACCAAGTTGTGGAATCCCAGGGAACATCCTCTCCAAAGAATGGTCAGTGAAAAAGCTGGCACTTGACCAGATTAAGTGGTTAATCCGATTTTAACCAAATTGCAAACACTGTGTGCCCCCCCGGGATGTTCCTCTGCCTGATGTGCTGGAAGGGGCTGGCAGTGTGTAGAGGCTGCTGGTCAGGACAGTTCCATGACCATGGCAGTCGGGTATCAGAGAGGCTGGGTACTGTGGGATGGATACTGGAGAGACAAGGAGAACTGGGAGCTGCCTGCTGGAGGGACCGGGGGCTGCAAGCCAGCTGTCGGAGACAGTCGGATCTAAGTGCCAGCTACCAGATCAACTGGGTATCTAAAGAGGGATTAATATTCTATATGTCCACATGTATGTATATGTTTTCCACTAATGGACTTTCATCTTGATCACCCAGAGAAGGAAACAGGATCAGGCTGCTCATGATGTTTTTATTTGTGTGGGTGTTTTCTGCATACACTGGTCTGTGTGGCCAGTGGTGTGTGTGTGTGTATGTATATATATATATATATATGCACATTGTGTGTATGTGTCTGTGTGTGCCCCTTGGGAATACATACACAGCCTCACTACTGGCTGGACCTGGGGATGTGGAGGTGCAGCAGCCTCACCTCTGCCAAGCTACTAGATGTTGGGCAACCCCTAACACAGAGTTTATCTTGTTCATCTTAAACAAGTGAGTTTGCCTAGTCCTTTTTTTTTTTTTTTTTTTTGTTTGTGCGTAGCATCTCTGCTTGAATACTGTAGAAGTTCTGTAGAAAGAAGTCAAGCATGGGGTCTGAGTCACGTCCGGAAGAGGAGAGAGAAATGTTTTGGAAGCCTCGTAGCCATGGGCTTTGATTAGCCTGCCTTCTTACGGCAAAGAAAGTGGATATTAAGCACATGCTGAAATGAATTAAAAGCTTAAATTTAAACACTGTCCGTCCTGGGTTGAAAGCACTGTGAAGTTAGGGTTAAAGACTCTCTGTGAGCAATCACAGAGAGCTAAGTGCCGTGTTCAGGTGACAGTTGGGATCTACTGTGCAGTGAAGACACTTTGGAATATTTTTTTTTGTCCTAAAAGCTCCTCAAAATCTATAAAGCTCTGTCATTTCAAGTATATTGATCCAGCGCTGACATGTGTTGTTTATAGAGATTGGAGCAGGCACTGACGCTAGCGAAGACAAATCCATATTACTGCCTCACTCTTGTCCCGTGTGTAACATGTCAGCTGGCATGTGTTACGGTCATGTTGTAAAAACTCACCCTGTTTCCTAGGTCTGATGCTCCTCTGCTGAACAAGACAGTAATATGTTTCCAGGGATCCTATTCCTTGGGATTATACAAGGCTTCGGTGGGCACAAACAAATACCAGTGTTGTTGCCTTCAGCCTTCTTTTTCACAGCGCTTTTCTCACGATGCTTTGGGTTTTCTCAGAGCTGTTTTACTAGTGCCAGTCAAAAGAAAGGCATGGAGGTTATCATAGCCGATTAGAACCTTATGTAGGTAGCCCAGCATCCCTGAACCAGGGCTTGATTAAATACTATGGCAAAGCACTCAGTATACCCAGTATGGAAGGACTCTGACAACCAGAAAACGTTCTTTTTCTTCAAAGTCACTAATGACTGGCTTACACTGTGAGGTGTGTCAGGTGGTTATACACAATTTGGGTAGATGTAGATGCATTACATGTATTTAATATTTAATCTATGTTTGGTTAACACGTGCGCTAATTTATGAATGGAAATCAGACAAGGATTTTGGAAAACAGCCTGGTTTTACCCACATAATAGCTGTCTAAGTGGCCAACAATAGAATTTTCAGAGATCTTTTTCAGAAAAGTAAAATGCTTTCAGTGGAACTGATTTTACTGAAGTATTTCTTAATAACAGTTAAACATCTTTTTGCATTTCACATGCGGAAGCAAGAGCAGACCAAAAGAAACCTGTCTCACTCAGGTCATTCCAGCCATCTTTTCACAGCAAAGCCTCCATACCTGGTTTCCAAAATGCCAACAGTTTCCTTCTTTCCCTCTTTGCATGGAAACAATTCCTCCTTCCACCCCTAAAAAATGAAAAAAACCCACCCCCAAACAATACCAAATGATCAATAAAATACGCACAAAAAATGTGTGACTTACTACATTTTATGCTTCATCCTGAAACCATTATAAAAGTTCTTACAACATTTTGGCAGTCATTTCTAAAAAGCTGCTCTGTATTGGAGAGGGAGCATATGCACCATGTGATATGACATCTGCCACAGTAAGTAAGCTTTTAATTGAATATTTGAGGAAATAAACATGTAAAACCCATGTAACTTGATGTCAAATAAGTTATTGTTGCCTCAAGGCTTTCTTGATTTTTTCCATTTTTATTTTTGGCAGGAAAGTTTGAAATATTGTACATATTGGAGACAGGAGCACTTCACATACAATCGTCCATCAGGACAGAAAACATAACGTCATATTATTGCTACTACAGCGGTCCCCCCCCCCCATCCCCAAAATCTTGGCAGTTATCAAAGTGGCATTTGGGATCTGAGATTAACAATGTCTCTGCTCACATCTAAATATATATATTGAGCGAAGAGAGGAAGAAAGGGAATTGACACACATTCAATTGACTGCTGTACCAGTAAGAACATATTTCTTACATTACCTCTATGTTTCTTTTTGCTCCCGTAACCTTTCACAACAAGCAGTGAGTTGTTTTCTCTCTCCCTCTTTTACAAATACACACATACAGGCACAGGAAGCTTGTGCAGCTCAGATAGGAACGGTGTTAGTTGGTCCCTCCCTGACCTCACCATCTTTCATTGCCCCTCATCTTTGCTTTCGCCTGTGCCGCACGCCGCCTTCTGTGAGCAGCTCCTCAGCAAGGAACACATCCCTCTCGAAAGACCCTCCTAGCTCACTTACCAACTTTTCTGCGTATCGGCAGCAGTTCGTTACTCTTTATGTCCTCAGTGAGACATCTGGCAATGCAACATACATCAGTCCTGTGGTGGGACGATAGTTTTTCCCACCCGTTCAGCATCTGGCGGTGCTGCAGATCTCACATTCTCATTTGAGTGGCCCATGCTGGTGGCACCTGAAGTTCCCCTCAGACAGCGTGCTCCACACTGGGAGCTCAGTCTACAGGATCAAGCTTTCTTGAAGACCCTCCTCCGATTTGCTGGCAATGATGTCCAAAGTGATGGTCTGTGCAGCTTCTTACAGGGTGATTCCCTGTGTCATCACTGCATTTATATCCACGTGACAAATCCGGACAAGCTCATTTGAATTAATGCAGTGGGTAAGGTCTTGTGAGACCCAGGTATGAGAAACTTCAGTGAAAAATCCCCGGGTCATTGATATATTAAGCCCAGTTGTCACTTGATATGTGCAGATCTTACTGTCTTGTAATTCACTTGGGCCAGGTCCTCCCTCTCACTTAAGGGTACTATAAACTTTGATTTCTACAAGGTGAGCTGTGAAAGGAGTGAAAGCCTGGACCAAGGGAGTCCCTCTTCCCTTCAATTGTTCCCTTCTGCCATAGAATTTCCTCACCCATATTTGGCATGGATTTATCTTTTACAAGCCCTTGCTACTTATTGGCCACAACCCCAAAATCTTCTACATGTTTAAACATCTTCTTTAATAGTTACTCCATTGTTTTCATTGAGCTGTAAAGCGAGAGAGCATACTACAAAGTGCACACAGAAAATCAGACCGTGATGGTTCAGTGATACCAAAAGAACCATAGAGTCACTGCAGATAGGACCTGTTGAGCATTTAGATCAAGGGAAGGGGCAGCCACTGATTACTGTTCTTTGGAGCAAGGTCTTACTCAGTCCTGCAGCAGGATCTCAGCATGCTCCAGACGTGCAGTATCCCCTCAAGCTTTGGGGCTGCAGAGTAGAACGTAGGGGACTGTGTTACAGCTTCAAGGAGGCTTAACAAGATGCCTGACTTCAGTTGGAAAATGAGGAGGCTACACATTGTGGCTCCCTCTGTAGTATTTAATTGGTTATGAAATTCCAGCTGTTTTGCTTCACTTTGTATTTTCAATTCGGCTGATAAAGCTTATAGCAGGGACACATGCCTGTTTTGGAAAAGCAGTTAGGAGGTCTAGAGGATTTGCTAGCTGAGTGGGTGGAGCATGGGATGATTGGTACAGCAAAGACTTTTTTTTCTAGGAAAGGGCCATTAATAGGATGCTAAGAGGTCCAGTACTGAGACTGACACCTGAGGTTAGGAATTTAGATATGAATACCGATCCTGGGACAAATTAACAGCAGCCTGTGTGCTCACCAGGCCCACTGTTTCAGGTCCTTGTCTAGTTTAGGCAGCATCACTATGACTAAAATTAGTTGTAGATTGGGCTTTTTTGTTTCTTCACAGCAAGATGGGCTCAGAAATTGACTTTTTTTAAGTGAAAGCATGTGATTGAGAAGCAGAGCTGTATTGTGAGGCATGGCCTTTGGCCAGCAACTACACCAGACTGCTCCCTTGGGACGGGAGACCTCTTCACAGGACACTGTTCTCTCCTTCACACAATTTATGGACTTATCAAGGCTCTCCATAATGACAGCAAGCCACTGCCTGTGAAAGTGGGCAAGTACGCCCACAAATAAGGGCCATTTATACTTTCTGTTTTGTTGGCAACTGGGGAAGAGGTGGATTTAGCATCACTAGATGCTTGAGAAAGCACACACCTAAACCAGGCTTGGCTGCTTGATTAAGGGGAATGTAGTATTTTAGCCCAGATGTGCATTTGGTCATCAGTGACCTGTGTAGTAACGGAGATGAATCTGGGGCAGTGTCTGGCTTTGGTGTGAAGTGTCAGTATGTGGCACTGGCTAGAACCACCACCTGGAGAGGCTGGAGAGATCAGAGAAATGGTGCTAGTGGAAGGAAGGAAGGAAGGAAGGAAGGAAGGAAGGAAGGAAGGAAGGAAGGAAGGAAGGAAGGAAGGAAGGAAGGAAGGAAATCCATTTATGTCCCTTGGGCTTCTGCTGAGCCTGGAACTCAGAGTCACTGTGTAGGTGGAAGCCATAGGAGGAAGAACACCATGAACTCAGCCTTCCTGTGGTTCATCTGGGGTCTCAAGTGAAACAGGATTGACAACACTGACAGAAATGTTGTACTTAGAGATGTGTGCCTTTAGCTGTCTGATAGGTCGCTGCAATGCAGAGATCTCATTACCAGAGGCACCAGAAGGTGAGCCAAAAGAAATCTTGTCACAAGCCTTAAGGTCATTCCTGAGTTGAGTTATTAGAGAGGAGAGCAATTTTCCTGATGGCGGAAGCATGAAAATGAATGAAAAATATCTATACTGGAAATCACGGTGAGACTTTAAATGGTAGCCTATTCAAGGCACAGTGAAAAACTGAAAAAGAAAATTTTTCTTGAGTTTTATGATTAGCAAAGCACAGAATTCGAATTATTTTGATTTTATGGCAGGTTTGTGTTGCCTTGCTTCTGGGAGACAAGTGTTGAAGGTTGCTATGTTGAATCTTTAAGGAGCATCTTATCTACTGTATCAGTCAGGGACTTGGCAAACATTTCAAATGTGAAAAAAAAAAAATCTCAAATGTGTTGATGCATTGTTTAGTGAAGTATATATTTTACCAGATTTATTTGGACCCTCACATCTGTATATTGATGGTTACTTCAAAGCAATCTATTTCTGCAGGACACAGTTGACACTGTCTAAGTATATTGTCTGCTGCAAAGGAGAGAGAAGATGTTAAAAGCATTAGTTTGTCAGTAAGGAAAACACTGAAATTCATTTCTTCAGAAGCAAATACAGATGACGTTGTAGAAGCTGCTAATATCCTAACCACAAAATAAATAAAATGGACATCTGCAGTACTGATAAGATTAAGTAGCTTGTCTCTTAAACACATGCACACACACACACACTCTCTTGCATGATACAAGTGTTAATATGCACTTGAATATCCTTATTTGCCCACTTTAGCATGCTGTGGAAGGGTGCAGAAGACTCTGTGTAGCATAAGCAGACAAACAATAGCCTTACCCCTCTTTATTTTCAGGGGCAGTATGAAAAAAAATCTCCTTGTCTGACCCAGTTACAGTTATTTGTCTTTCCAAAAATATTTTCCATATGGAGATCTCCAAGTCTGAGTGCCATCTGTGAGGACTTCTTGGGTTTCTTTTGCAGAGAAGTCTCTGGAGAAAGCCCAAGTGCAAGACTGGGCTAGGCTGACAAGATTTTTTTCAGTGAGAAACAAGGACACTTGTGTGCGGTGGGGCCTACTTCCCAGTCATTCAGTTTTTGGGTCCTTAGTCAGGACTGTGTGGCTCACTGGAAATGCTGTGCTGCAGTAAATCTTGTACCTCAGTAAGAATACACGTAGCCATGCAGTTACTCTGGGGTCTTCAGGTTGGATGTTTCAAAATGGCCATCATCCTATCCAGTCACCCTGGTATAGCTCAACTCTATTGATCATCCCACTGTATTTTCTTGTGTATGTTCCTACCTTCTGAGTGGCAAAGCTACGCAGGTGGAAGCACCTGAATTTATTTTTTGAATTTATTTATTTTTGAATGGAATAGCTTACTGAAAACTTTTGAGAAACAAGAACTGAATATTGGATTCATGTTTTGGAAAGAGACAGGGAAGTGTCTGCATCCCCAAAGGTGTGTTGTATTGGCTGGTGGTGCATCAGCTCATTCATATGTGATCACTAATATCATCAGGACACGGCCAGCTCTCAATGTTGAGACAAGTCGTCCATGGCTACATTTTGTGGCATTTGAAAAGCCACAAGGAGGGAAGTGTAGTGGGCTTTTAGCAGAACTACCGACAGAAATCTGGACATCCTTAGTGTGATCTCCTGGGATTATGTCAACCCGATTTGCTCCAAAGGCCTGCCAGTTTTTTAGACAGCAATACCTCAACTGTGCTCTGAATGCTGCAGAGATCTGGCAGCACAAGCACGGCCACTGTCCTTCCTGCAGATGTTAAGGGAAGCTGCCACCACCTGGCTATGTGTCCTATCCAAACAGAAAGTTTAATTGCGAACAAATCAATAAAATATCAAAAGCGGAAGGGAAAGCAGTAACTTCTAGCTTTCCAGCTATGTTTCTTGGGAGTATGAGACTCTAAACTAGAAGGCAGACAGCAAGTCTTGTTTTTACCGGGCAATATGTTGTTTGGATGCGGGCTAGAATGCATCCTGCTGCAAAGTGAAGAGCAAATGTGTTGTCTGAAGAGGCACTGAGGCTCTCTTTTAGCAAAAGGCACAGGTATTAGTGTCTGCCTTTTCACTAGCTTTGGATAACACAGTTTTTGCCCTAGTACTTAAGGGGCTGCCCAGTTTGTGAGAAAGTCAGGCTCAGAAATGGAGGATGTCACTATTACAGACTCTGTGAAAGGATTTTACTGCCCTGGACTCTCTCTGTCCCTAGAAGCTGTCCTGATTTGGACTCCTACAGCAGGAGATAAAGATCCCTGGAGAGGAGGAAGAAAGTCCTGGATAGCCAACTGTCTAACTGACAATTTCTAGTCACCCTGCTGGGCATGATTTAGGACACACCTAAACAGGCAAATATGTAGGTAACATTGAGCTAACATAAATCCTGGTGCAGACATGTTGTTGCAGCATGGCTGTGCCTGGAAGGCTTGGAGATACAGGAATCCTGACACCTGCCCTTCTTATGCAAACTGGCCCAGCCTCTAAATGTGCCATCAGCATCCTTTGCACTACCTAAGTGGGTGAATTGGTCTCTTCCAGTGGCTCAGTTGCTGTCCCTGAACCAGGACAGGTTTTCACCTCTCCCACTGCCAAGTGGTCTCTTACAAGGCACATTCACAGCTGCAATAAATAATAATGAATTTGGATGGACAGAAAGGTCACACCGATGTCAAGTAGAATGAAAGGGACCCCAGAAATGTGCTGGTTTTTTCTAAATGATATTGTGTATGCTGTTTTGCACAAATTAAAGCACACTGGGGCCACAGAAGAGTAATGATTACACTTAATGAGGGGCAATTGAAAGGTATGAAGTAGTTCTTCCAAACAAGTTCTAATCGAAGCTGGAACCATACAGACACTGCGCTCAACAAGCTTTCCTATGAATAATGCACCTAATTACCATCTGCTTTTTTCATAACATGGATAAAAATGTGATCACATATAAAATTCTCACTGTGTTTCCTAGGATACAAGGTGATCCTCATTTCAAACTAGCTTGAAAATGGTAAATGAGCAAACTCAATTTTAATAAAAACAAGGAAACTCACACATGTGAAATATAATCTGGGCACTTCTGATTTCACGAAGAAGTGCCTTTGTTTGTTTTTCATACAAAACCTAGTGAAGAACTTGATAGTATGGCACAACAAGGCACTTCATACCTGTGGTTTCGACAGTCCGCGTGGAGGATGTCAGCTCTTCTCCTAATGGACAGTGTGAGAACAGTGTGAGAAAGTTTCCATATTAAACAACAAAACAGTGAACTCTAGCAAGAGCTTGTTTTTCAAGAATGTGAGTCAAAAGACAAGCATAAATGACTCTCATGGTGCAGCTTTTTTTAATTACCGCCATAGCTAGCTAGTTTTTATGTAGTGACAGTTGTAAGTACACTGCTTAGTGAAAATGGGGAAAACTAAAATTATATTTGTTTTACTTGCATCAGCCTCACAGTGAAAGGCCTGTATCATAGAGTAAAACTTTTTAAATAGTGTGATATCTGCAAGACACTGATCCTTATTCCATGTCAGACGTGTGCCTTCTGCTGGATTAAGGAGGTCAGCTGGGTTTTTATAATCTGAGCTCCCAGCCCCTCCAACATCTCCTATCATACACAGCACATGCTATCCACCAGAGTATTCCCACTATGTCAGTGAGGTTCCTCAGATGAATTGAATGGGATGATGGAGAAATGGAGACATTGCCTGCCCATCTCCTCGCATTCACCAAAACAACTATGGTATTTTATGACATGAGAAATTTGTGAGATGGAGTACAACTTGTTGGTGTTCATGGCTTGTATGCAGCACTAAAGCTTAAGAAACATCTCAAGACCTACATCTTCTCAGTACTCTCTCTGTTTACACAGTAGACAGTGAAGATGTCCAGTGTGATGGATGAGCATGGCTTTGGACAATATGATCACTCCATTTCACTTCTCTCCATCACTTGAGCCTGACAAACAACACTAAAAGCAGTCGGCTGGCTACTGTTATGACCTTTTGATTTTAAATGTATCCTAATATAACATTAACCTCAGTTTACCAAACAAGACATAGCTGGATTAATCTGCTCTTTCCTGCTCTTAAATTAACAGGAAGCTCAACCAAGCCGTCCCCACACTGAAGAGAGAGAGCTGCAGCTCTGGCCTTGTGGGCTTCCACTGCTGCCTTGGGGCCAAGTGGGAGCCGTGGGGAAGAAAGAATAAAACAGAGTTCTCTCCCTGTAACTGAAGGCTAACTCAGCCCTCATGCTTTGCAGAGTTTAGGAAATGCTCCAAAAGTCAGAGCTCCTGCTTAGAGACCAACAGTTTCTGAGGCATCCCATGTGATAGCTCTTCCCATTCTTTCCATTCTCTCCATTCCCCAAGGTGGAGAGGGAAGGAGGAGATGACAACAACCCAGTAGGTCTGATGGGACTACAGATTCTGCTGCAGGAGCTCATGCATGCTAAAGGCAAAAGGCTCAGCAACGACTGTGACTGTGCGTATCTCTCAGGGAGGTGTTGCAGATAATGCTGAGTCTGGTAGCCCTCCAGCTCTCCTCCTCCCACATTCTTCTGCCCCAGGAAGTTTGCCCTTCATCGGTCATTCTGGAAGAGGGCTGAAGGTAGGGCTAGTCACGATGGTGAGTGCTGACCCTGGCTTCCTGGGACATCAGGGTGCTTTTTGGTCCCCTCTGACCCTCACTACGTGAAAATGCATGAGGCAGGCATAAGATTCATGTGCACA
This sequence comes from Chionis minor, assembly GCA_013398295.1. Classification (NCBI taxonomy): domain Eukaryota; kingdom Metazoa; phylum Chordata; class Aves; order Charadriiformes; family Chionidae; genus Chionis; species Chionis minor. The sequence goes on along the minus strand of VZSF01003160.1, from coordinate 74,284 downwards.
CTTCTGTCCTCTTTACAACCCCTTCTTTGCCAAGGACTGTGTATTTGTTTTAGTTAAAGAAGCTTGTGACTGAAAACAGCTGCAGACCAAGTGGAAAAATAACACCTAAAAATAGCCCCAGCCTGAGAGCACAATGTGCGTTGATTTTACTATGAAGAGTACAAGAGCAGGGAGATGGTGACTAGGCTGGTATGTTCTAATACGTCTCACCCTGCCATTTTTAGAGTGCATGTAGTAAGCCAGGCAGCCAAGTCAGTCCATGTAGGTATTTGACTGCTTTGGAAGGGTTCCCGGCAGAGCCACTCCAACTACAACAAATTAGCGTGGTATTTTTATAAGCTGACAGTGAGGAAATCACCCCACAATATTACCATGTTCTGCAGAGAAGAGAGAATACGTAACTGCTGAATAAGGAAGACAAATCTCTCGCTGATTATTTGCAGCCGAAACATTTTCCTAGAATCAATTATCAAGTAGATAATATAATTTCCTCCTGTCTGCTGTATGCTGGGATGGGACCTGAAGTAGAAACCAGTTCTAGATGCAGACCACAGACCCAGATGTACTGATTTCTCTTACAGTTTTGCCAACTTCAACAAGCCAAGACCATGCAACACCTCAACAGAAGTACCTGTTCAGATTCGCTGTCACAGACAACAGGGGTGCTAATAGAAAGCACAGCTGTGCCAGAGACATCATTTTTACGTTATGAAGACTATGACTGTCCATTTAAGAGGTTGGTGGCAGGATGCTGTGCTACCCTCTTAAGAGATAGCAGCTATAAAATAAGGACCCTCGTCAATGAAGACCCATCCCAGTATGAACTTGCCCAATGCCTGGCCACCTCCAGGCCTTAAAGCCATGGAAGTGGAAGGTGAGTGTTGAAGAACCATGTTTTTTTTGAGGCTAACCCAAGTAAGGAAAAAAGCCCCAGTTTTAAAGATGGAAGTGATGTTGGTTCCTGCACCTGTGATTGACAAGGGCTATAGTTCTGCCTTCAACCTCTTTTCTCCTTAGGCTTTGAAATGTTACTAGCTCATTAACTGAGTAGTGCAAACGCACTATGAGATGCAGAAGAGTGCCATGTGAGGAGTTTTCAAATCGTTTCTGTACCAACTACAAGTCTAGTATCACCCTAACACCTAAGAAAAGGGACTGCTGCCTGAAGAGTCAATAGGATACCAGACCCAGAGAACGGGCCTGAGTGAAGAAGTTTAGTTTTGAAAAGCTCAGTGTTGTTAAACACCTTTCAAATCGTTGTGTTTGTTACATATTTGTCTGCACATTTCAGACAAATAAAGATTCAGCCAGTTGCAAGATAAGCTCCAGCGCCTTGTAGATGTTTGTGCCATTGACCAGTTTTGTTTTTTTTCCTTTTACACAACAATCCTAAAACTAACTAAACTGCCCCTTACAGTATGTACACAGAAAATTTTTCTCTTTAGAAGATACAGCTCACTTGGTCTCCAGGAAAACAGGAAGGTGAGAGAAGCCCAGCACTTCATCTGTGATTGACAGACTGACCACCACCAAAGGTATATTCAGAATAGTGCTTTTGGAGAGGCACCCCAAACTCCTGTCTGCAGTTGGCAGGAGAGAGATCCGGCTGAGTTTACAAATGTCCAGGCTCCTTTCTGACTTCCTTGCAAGTAGACTGGGGCAGCTTTCTTGGTGTGCTGCCTTCAGGGGAACCACTGAGGAGGCATTGCTAACCTTCTCCTGGGAAGCAAGTAGAGGAGAGTGAGATAAGCTAATGCGACTGATGGTCTTGTTGAGGGACAGCAGAGGCAGATGTTGATCTTTTCTGAAGGCAGATATGCCCTGGTTTGAGCCTGGTGTTGCCTAAACAAGCACCCGTAGCTTGACCTTGATTTTGGTGCACTTTTTTGAGGGAGCGTGGGCATCTGAGACACAGGAGATGCTGGATCTTGAGCTTCGTGGCGCTCAGACTCTTTGCAGATGCTCAAAATAGCCTACTACACTGATATACAAAACAAGGCCTCCCTTCCCTGCTGCACTGTTAGCGTCCTCACAACCTGATAAAATAAAAGTGAATGAAAATGCTAACCAAAACACAATCCAATTACTTGGAAAGACACAGGTGTGTGTTTTCCTGTAAATGTTCAAGGGCTGTTCGCTTTCCTAGGACTAGTATTTTCATTTTTCTAAGTAAAGAATGCTGGTGCATGCCATGGATTAGGGATCTGAAACAAAGTGACCTGACCTTGCTGACTAATTATACAATGAAGGAAATTAATTTCTGGTTAGGATATCTGTAATTAATCCATATAGTAAGAAATGAATTAGTGTTGGAAAAGTATAAATAATTAATAATTGACAAATAAGTGCAGTCTGGTCATAGATTTCCCAGGAGGAGAAGGAAGATAAAGCGTTTGATGTAAATTATTTGCTCAGCTTTACTATTTTGATAAAAGATTTTTTTTACTAAGAGCAAAACCAACTGAAACAGAAATGACTGCATGGTAAATGAGTCAGACATAAATGATACTGTACTTATTGGAGTAGCTGATTGTGAAAAATACACTAAAAATGGCAAAATGTGTGCACACAGCAGATAAAATGAAACCATGTGACAACACTTGTACTGTAGGAGAGGTAGCTTTAAGCAAAATTGCTAAAGGTAAGTTAAAACTTGTACAGTACTACAGATAATACAAGACCTACGGCTAAAACAAGACAAATGTAAGAGCATTATATGTAGCCAGAAAGATTTTCTGTATATGATTTGTAAGTATGCACATCCACAGAATTTTCTACAAGGCCTGTAGATTACTTAAATTTAGAAACTATTGCTCCAAACTCTTTTCTATGAAAATGTCATGAAGCCATTTGGTTCCTGTAGTCTTTGATAATGAAACTAAGCACTGGTTTGGGTTTGTATGAAAGGACCAAGTCCCTTTAAGAAGGTTAATTAATCTAAGAAAAACTTTGACCACGATCTGAGTCTGTGGTGAAGCCCAAAGGCATGTGAGTTTCGCAGAATGCTAGACTTTATTTGTTAAGAACATCAGATGAACACCCTCAGGGAGGCAGCTTCAAAGCTAAGTACTAGGGAAAAAAGGAGAGAGGTAGAGAGTAGAGACTCATGAAGCAAAGGAGAAATGGTTGTCCAGGCAAGGAGGTGGAAAGAAACAGAGATAAAGGGAGAGCTGCCAGCAGCAAGTTAGAAAAAACTTCATTGATGACATCTGAGTTCAGTGCCTAAGCAAGTGACAGAAACTTCAAACTAAGTCTTGATCTTAAGCCAAAAATTAATTTAATAACAGGAGAATAAATTTATTTCCATGCATTTGTCTGCAATATAATAGGAAGTGTTTCTCCCACACTGCACTGGACACCACACTAACCTGAATACTGAGTAACAAAGTTAATTAAATGTATACACAGCATGAAAATCCCATGTTCTGAACTCTATTTATAGTCCTCTAGAGACTGAGACTCTGGCAGTATTAATCGGGCACCTAAATTTGTAATCTGCCATTGCATTTGTCTGCATACAATGTCTTGAAAATGTCTTTTAGGGGCTTAATAGTCCTTATGCAAAAAGACAAAAAAGATTAAGAAATCCTCATAAAACAAATCCTACAGTCCCAGTACATGAATGTTTTTTTCCCCTTTGCCACAGGACACGACAGTTTGCCCCTTGGGAAACTTATCTCTCGTAGGACTATTGGGAGCAGATCAAAGTCCTCTACATAACTAGACACATTGTTCCAAATATATGGTTTCCTATCTTGTTTGTCCCACTCTGTAGAACAAGCCCTCAGGCTGGGCAACCACCCAGAGGATGCTCCCCTGCCATGAATACAAAAGGACAGCCTCTAAAAATGCAAAGACTTGGGTGATGGCACCGGGATGCTGAAGGAAAGCCCTCCTTTGATAGCAGCAAATTTTCACCTGTTTATTTCCACAGACTAGTGACTCCAGAAGAAAAGTTGCCCTGTGAGCAGAGTTACTCACCAAAGCGACCTGCGCACTGGCGATTCCCCATGACAGTTCCAGGCACCCCTGCTCATGGATGCCAGGTCATATCCTGAACTCAGGCTGCGGATTGTGGCAGGGCTGTGAGACACTACCCCTTAGCTAAGGTCCCCGGCACTGCGCTCCGTCCAGTGTGCAGGTGGAAAGAACATCAGCACCTGATGGAGGGTCCTGCAAACTGAACACTGGCTTTGTCAGCCTGGTTTGATTAACTAGGAAATGATGAATTTCTGGTGAAGTACTGTGTTAATGCTTATTGCCCTCACTTACCAAGACTCAAGTTTTCTGGTTTCAGATCTGCAAAAGACCTGCAAAAATATTCTTTTTTTTAAGTTTAGATTTAGCTTAATCTCCCAGCAGTCTGTCCCCTCAAATGACTGAATGAACTATGTCTCATACATGCCTCCAAAAATTTTCATGAAGGTAAAGAAAATAAAAGAGGGGGTTTTTCCCATAGTTTCTCTACACAGTGCTTTTAGGTAAACACTAACATACGCCTTGTATTGGATATAACTAAATAAATTGCATACGTATTTATGTCTTTCAGTTTAGCACATCCAGTTCTTTATTATTCCTCAGTTCCATTTTCATTAACCTTTCATTGAGCTCATTCCTACAGAATTCTTTCAGATTGGATATCTATTTTCTAAAAAAACAGTCTAACTCCCTCGCTATTTTAAATCACAGTAAATCTCTAGGTTACCTTTGTGGTTTTTTTAATTAAACTTGCACTTTCTGTAATTTCTCCTCTGGTATCTTTGCATAGTCTTTGCTCTGAGTTTCAGGATTTTTATTTCATGTCAAAGTTTGTACCAAAATTTTAGGGAATTTTTAATCACATTATTTGATTTGCAGGAATCAGTCTATTATGACAGTACGTCTTCCCTAAGAATGGCAAATTGAACCTTAGTGGGATCTCTAACAATGACCCCTTCTTCCTTCCCTGTAACCCTGCAGTAGCCCTGGATTGACTTTATCCAAAGAAAACATGCTGCTGAGTATTAATGAGTCCGCAAGTACTTTTTCAGAATTGCTTATCCTTTAGGTGCAACGCAGGTCACTGAGATTCCCCATTGTCACAATGTGGAACCAGAGATATGCTGGAGCAAATTCTGAGGGCAGAAAGCTCTTTGGTTCAAAGGGATTAATTTCGTTTCAGCTCTGCTAACTTCAAGTCTTCTCAGAGTATCTCTTCTTTGACTTTTTTTCAATTTGTCTGCTTTCTCTTTGATTCTATTTGGTATACTGAAATCTCAGCTGGCCAACATCCTCTCTGTTACGCTGATCAACATAACATTGATAATATGTCTTTGTTTCTTCATATCTGCAAAGAAATAGGGAATTAAATGTTATTTTTATAAATGCCATGCTCCTCAGGTGACCTGTCTGATATTTTCTTGCCTTAATTTGCAGAGTTACATACAAGGAACTTGTAAGGGGAAAAAGAAAAAACACATCTTAAAATGAAACAAGAGGCTTCTCTAGATATAGCAACTGAGATTTTTAGAGCTGACTTAACCTAATTCAAAAATACATTGTCCTGAAAAAGAGCCATCCCACATTTCTCTGATCTTGACTGTGTGTTCCTCCCCTTTCCTTTGGATGAGCACAGCTGATCACAGAGATGATTTAGATTAACTTTTGACTAAGAGGAGCTAGCATAACTAGCCTAGACTACACACTTAATTTTTGGCTGTCTAGGTTAGGTTAAATAGATTTCTGTCCCAATTAGTTGTCTTTTCAGAAAAGCTGCGCTTTTCTGAACTGTTAAATAACAGCCATAGATGAAAAGTATCTGCATTTTCAGGATGGGTGAAAGGATTAGAATTTGTAAAGTCATCTAGATTTCAGATTTGTTTGGCATTAAATGTGCTGTAACAATAAAGTTATTGTTAGTCTTCCACTGAGCACTCCCATTCTGCTTCATAGCCTAATAGCCACCAGAAAAGACATTTGAAAACTTATTGTATTATTATTTATGATACATACAAAGCAAATAGAGAAGAAATGCCACAATAATCATTTAAACATACTCAGTTTTAGCACAGAAAGCAAGATCAAACTAATTAAATCCGTATTATCACTTTCTGTACAAACCACACACTGTTCTAATGTGCTGTAAATTCAAGTCCCATTAAATAAAGACCTGATTGTGCATACATATGTATGTATGCATGAGAGGGGGAACGGAGAGAGGGGAGATGCAAAGCGTCCTTCCATCTCCTGGGACTTGTTGCAAAACCCCTGTTAGCTCCCAGAAGCACTGGGGCAGGGACTTTCATGCCTTTGTGCAGGGTCCAAGTGTAAAAACACTAGGGTAGCAGCAGTGCTGTGGCTGTTGTTTCCTAAAAGAGGTCTGGTGAGAGGGGGTAGGTGTGAGGTAATGAGTGATTTGGCACAGAGCATTCTTCTATGTTCTGCTCTGAATCTCCAAGAGACATATTGGCTCAGCTGATCAGATTCCTTTAATAACACAGCTTCCAGGTCTACACGTGCTGCTCCTTCTCTGCTCTATAGCCAATGATGGTCATGGCTTGGGGCCACAGCCTAACGCTGTGTCTCCAGGAAGACTGTTGCTTTTAATGTCAATCCAGTCTTGTTTTAAAAGAGAGACAAAGAATTAATGCATTTCCTGGGGTCCCCAGCTTTCCTGGATACTTTTCAAGCTGTTTCAGAAGTCAGCATTGGCTAAAAGCTGTCAGTAAGGCACTGCAGCATCTCAGGTGCAGCACCTATGGGGCTAGTTGACAGAACTGTGCTGAAAAACACCAGCTTCATCGACTTGAAACATTGTCTTCAAAGGATATCCACTAATATGTGCCATGATGACAGCCAGGTATCAGTCTTGATCATTTCCTCATGAGTTTGTCCAAGTGTTTGGGTCTCTGAAAGCTGCTGCGCCCACAGGAGTGGACCAGAGCTGCCAGGCTGATCTTGTTTGCATTCAGGTGGGTAACTGGGTCTGAAAGAGCACAATAGGTAGAGGGGTGGCCAAAAAAGATCTGAGGGAATACCTTGCAATATTATTTCCAAGCATTCGGTCAGAACAGCTTTGCTGGCTTGTTGCTCCTGTCATGGTTATTTTCCTTGAATGTTCTTTCAAGACAGTCGCTGGCAACAGTTACTGAAACCAGTACATTTCAAACCAGGCAAAAACTGAATTTCTAGTACAGACAGCTCTGATTCCAAGAGATATTTGCATCCAGTCAGGAAATATGAGGAAGAACATGCAACTTATTAGACTAATAAATTGGATATCAAGGAGTTACTTGCGTAACCAAAGTTATCCATCCTCATATCACGCAGTGGATTTTCTAAAATGGGTAATTTTTCAAAAAACATCTCAAGATGTCATCCCTACATAATTTGGAAACAAAGTTAACACTGAAATGTATTGAATTATGTATTTGCTATAAGCAGCTTTCTCATTTATAGACATATTTCCTTTCCCCAAACTATACAACAATAGTGGCAATGTAAAAAACCACTCATTTACATTAGCTGTGTATTTGATACATTTAGGCAATCCAGAGTGGACAACTGTTCAAGGCTAAAAAATTCAGCTCTTTATTATTAAAAAATACCAGTCCTTGCTATAGGAGTTGATGATTCAGTGAGAATTATAATTATAATCAAAGCATAATAGGCATTTTGCACCCCTTATAATTGCTGCCAAGAAACTATTTATTCAGCTAAAGAATTAAATCTTTGTTTGTAAGCTCTTTCTTGTTCACAATAGAAAAAAAAGTGTGTGACTTGGCTCATGAGCAGATACCAGTCTGGCTGTTTTACTAAGAGTGAAAAATAGGCCTTCATACAGAAAGACTTGTGATACTTAAAACAATTATTTATGCATATGCGTTTCTATAAAATCCAGTGTTTAGCTGCAATGAAGCTGATTGCTCTTCTTTATTGCACATGGAAAACTGTGTGATATGCTACATGTTGTATATTGCATGCATCTCTGGCACAAGCAACTAAAAAAAACCCCAAACCCAATACCAAAACTGAAGTCACTCCAGATAGACATGATCAAAATCACTATTGAAATGTTCCCACATGAATTGAGATGAAAAAGTTTAAAATTATTCAGGAAAAAATGAAGAAGGGAGGAAATACTGGAAGCCAAGAAAATAATAAATGATACAGATGAACTGGGTCATTTTGCTTGCTCACTTCAACTCTGGAAGAACAATAAGGTTCCCTGAAACTACCTGATGATGTGTCTCAAAGAGATAAAGGGGGGTGAAAGTGACGCACTAGGTGCTTCTACTTCTCACAAGTCGATACCCTAAGAAAAAGACATTTCACACATCTGTAATCAACTTACATCATCAGGAGAAATACTCTAACTTGGTATGAAGAGTCCACAGCTGTCTTTATATACTGTCTTCTCTAAACATGTAAATACGTGAGTAAATTCAGCATGCAAAGTCTTTTAGCTTTAAGAATACCAGGCAGCTTTCTGTAGTCTATTGGCTAAAAACTGCAAATCCTCCAAAGAGAGCATGGCCAAGCAATTTCTTTTCAACCCAAATCATTATTAAGACATGTGGTTTGTTGCCAGTTTGTATCATGGAAGCTGTAGCTCCATGAAAGGAAAAGACATCAATGAAGATAACAAGAACACACCTGATAACTATACCAAAGACCTCGGTAAGGCAGAGGACACCTTAGCGGCCCTTTCTACAATGTCTGCTGGTAGCTATACTTTTCTAATTCTTGGATATCCTGGTTTAACTCAGATGGCTGTACATTCAAAGCAATTCAGCCCTCATATTCATTTTTCATATTGAGGTAAGAGGCCATGGCACAAAGGATACCTCACATAATCAAATCTTTCTCTGGTAATGTTATTTGTTCAGGGAAAGGAATGCAACGAATGCACATCGTGACGTAGACAGGACTGTAACTCACTTTGGCTCTATCTATACAGTTATACCTAACAGGGAGAACTTTTATACTAGCAATTCAAAGTTACAGAGCCTTGGCCAGCTGCTAAAAGAAAACAGTAATTAGCCGAGAAACCTATACTTGTCCTAAATCAAGTGCCTTCACTTGTGTCTTGTATCGTATGTGCTTTATATAGAGGTTATTTTAAGGTAACTTATTTTAAAACATCGATGCCAAGTGTTTGAGTGAATGAGTGAGAATGCGTATTGTATATCCAAGTAAGAACAAAATGTTGAGAAAGGCTGTTTTGATGTTATTTCTTAACCCAGTAAAATGAGGGATGCTATAAGGTCTGCTTTGTTTTTCAAGATGTCCTGCTGTTTGGGTCAGATCCTGTGTCAAGTCAGTAAGAATTCTCTCTTTAACTTCTAGATCAAGATTGGGGCAGCCACAGTGGAGTCTTAATAAATGTAAATCTTATTAGAAATACCCTCTTTTATAACAAGTGCCAAGCTGTGCAAAGCTCCAGGCTATGTTACCTTACAACATTGACTGAAATGGCAGAAGAGATTACCATCCCCGCTAATGAATTTTTTTAATTACTCTTTGCAAAGAGGGTGGTACCAAAACTCTAGTGAGAAGCAAATTAACGCTCAAATTGAAATACACTCATATGGCTTAATTCACATTTAAAAAATTATTTTTTGGTCCGCACTCTTCATTTGTAAATCAATTGAGGAAATGACAGATTTTTTTCTCTTATTTTTGTCTATCATTGAGTTTTAAGAAAAGAACTGCTAGCACTTTGGGAGCGCGTCTGTTTACCCATTACAGACAACAGCATAAACATCAGAAATGAAAGCTTCCCTACACTATCAAACCCACTTATTACCCCACTAGCAAGGGATAGGGTGACAAAAGTGAAGCGTATAGGAATTCTTGGATGCTACAGACCATTCCGGTGGTCTTTATCTTCCCCTTCCCTTCAGCTCATGCTGAGAAATTAAGCTGCCAAGAGCCGTTACGTGTTTTAAGGTTCCTGCTGACCTCAAGAGATGTATATCTATAAAAGTGGATACGAGGAGGACCACAAGCACAGTAAAGGGGCTCAAATATAGTAAACTATGTGTGAAGTATGAGCTGGAGACTACGGGTTCATTCAGTCTTAGGCCTGTCTTGTGAGATGCTGTGGTGGCAAAAGGATCTCCAAGGTAAATGTCTTTCCAGGCTGATGATCCCCATTCCTGAACGAGTGGCTAACGGCTGGGAATTTCAAAGGTCATTGTCTGCAAACATTTAGTGGTAGATAAAATGGCAAGAACTGAGACAGAGGAACATGGCTTTCTACCAGCCTTTCGATAAGCATGTCCTGGGAAATTCAAGTATGGCCAGTTCCCTTACAAGAACAGTTGGCTGTTTAAAAGGCAGATTTTTGCTAGGGAGATATAATAAGGAGGGGCTTTATAAGGCAAATGTGAAAATTAATACAATGCTTTCATTTTTAACATGAAGGCACGTGAATCAATGCAGGTTAATCAAGAATGAGCCTAATTTTCCCCCAAATGTGAAATTAATTCATATTGAATTTTTAAGGTTTTAATTTCATTAATTTTCTTTTTCTGTATTTTCTGGTAATAGAAGCAAATATGGGCTCAAAGTTCCTAAACTATTTACAGTCTGATTAGAATAAGCAAGTATCTATTTTCATTTACCTTCTCCTGTGAAAATGTTTTGTGTCAACCAAGAAGTCTTTGAAGTCTCTAATCTATTTTTCTAAAGAAAATAACGTTAATTTAGCTGACCTGCTCCAAGCTTGCATTCATGCATGCAAAAGCAGGAAATGCTCCAGTATGTTACAAAAATATACAAAACATATGACTAAAAGCAACAACCACTGTTTAGGTAATTGGTTCAGCCGTGACAGGTTCTCAATTTTTTTTCCACACTTCTATTACATACAACAGAGTACTTCTTTTGTCCAGACCTGAAAAATAATCAGATACCGTTCGTAAGTGAAATCACAGGCAATCCCTAGAACCATAATAAGACAGTAACAGAAGCGGAAAAATTAATGAGAAAATACTTTCTCTTCTTTTAGTTACATTAAAAAAATACGTATCTAAAATAGATTGCAGGTCTCCCAAAAGAATGGACCTGAATCAAACATGAGATCAAACCACCTTACACTTTGGGAAGGTTTAGATACTTGTATTCACTTATACCTTCTTCTGGCATGGTTCTAGATGGTGTCCTTGACCTAAGGACTGCCACACAGCAGACCAGAGAAGATCAGAACAAGATCCACTCTTCAAGTGTGGGCTGAGCCCAAAACACCACAATTGTGGAGGGTGACTGGAACCTAGTGCCAAAAGACTTGCACCCACCATTTCAAGTACTGTGACATGCAAACAAAGTGGCACAGGATGGTGCAATTAAAAGCCTGATTCTGCTCAGCTGTAGAGCATGAGCACAACCCATGACTCAGCTGACCACAGAAGACCATAGCAGTGAAGGGAAGGGAACACCTGGATGGCCTACAGCCTCCATCCTGGTTCCTGGATGTTCTTTGCCTCTTGAAGAGCCATTCTAGGGGTAAATCTGCTGTTCTTGAATCCATGACAGGGTCAGGGCCTGGGAACAGCTGATATCCTGCAGGGGAATTCCTGGGGACCTCTCCTGTGCATGCACCCATATGAGTACTTGATGTCATGCTGTTGAGAAGAAAAAACGCAGCAATGAAGTGAGGCATCTAGCTGTTCTTTAGACAAAGAATCATTTCAGAAACAAATGAGCACTATATGAAAGGGGCAGTAAAATTCTAGCTGTAGCACCTACACAGCATCTACTAAAAGGAGTGCAGGCAGTAACATCTGTTTTTCAGGGAAGTCCGGGTTTTCAGGTGGCTTCCCCGATTGCTGTCAGACCTGTTTGAAAACTGAGACTGCAAAATCCACAATAATTCTTTAGGTAAAAGAACAACACACTTTGATTTTGACATTGCTGTTCTGACTGGGCTTTGTCTGGCTTTACCTGCTAGTGCCAGAGAATGAACATTACCAAACCAAAGAGGATTTTGGTTTGTTAATGTAAAAATCTGAAACAGGAGTTAAAGTAGGATGAATAGCCAATATGTGGAGAAGGAGATACTTGTTGAGATCAGTAAAAGAGATACTTCAGCACAAGTCAATACTAGGAGTCATTAGCCCAATCAAATTTTGCAATAGTTTTCTCTACATGGGATCAGCAAGACTGAACTTAATTCCAGCTCAACAGAGGCAGCCAATCTAATCTTGACCAATTTTACACATGATGACATCATGAGTCATAAGTACTGAGGAGAAGAGGAACAGGAGATAATAAAATGGCCATGAGATTAGCCAGATCTTGAAAAATAACAGAAATAACTTTAAGTGGAAGATACAAGCCCTGCCTAATCATCCTTTGGTATTATCTACTAGCACATTTCTTCTCATCTCACCCTAAACAGTGAAACCCAAGAAGGTGGAGGCAAACAGACAAGATTATGGACTTTCACTTAGCAGGAACATTTTAGTGAATAAGAGCAAGTACTCCGTTTTAAACAAAAGATCCCCATGCTTGAGATGGATACATGCTTAGGAGATGGAAAACTTCAGTTGCCCTTCATGGAATTCCCATGTCATCTTGCTGAGATGCTGCAGGAAGGGAGAAGACCAGGGATTTAAGTCCTCTATGCCACAGTATCTCAGGGAGGTTAACAAGCGGGCAGAGGCATCCATAGAGAGTACTGAGGCTTTGATGAGCATCGCTGTGTCTCTCGGCGCCCTCCCACCACACTGGCTCTGCCTGCTACCCATTGCCCACAGACTCTCCAAGGCCTACAGAGAAAGCCAGGTTGCTCACAAGACAGAGTGTCCCAGACATGAATGCAGGCTCAGTTACGTTTTAAGCTTACCTTCATTCTACTCTGAGGAATAAGAGTCTGCTTGCACCCCTTTTCCCTCTGTTTATCCCTGAATCCTCTTCTCCCTAGGACTAAGTGTCCCTTCCACATACGCACAGGGAGATCTCAGCAGAGAGGAAAGGTTATGAGGAACCAGGGGGCTGCCAGAGCCAGTGTATGGACAGAGACTGAATTAATTCCCATCTTTCTCAGACAAATATCTGAGCTCAACAGAGTATTCAGTACATACATTGTTTTGATCAATGTCCCTGTGTCATCATTATGGTGTTTATTTCTGCTCATTCTGAATTTGAATGCAAAATGTTCATGAATAGAGACTCATATATATGTGTTTCCAGGTAACTATGCTTTACTAGAGGAAAATTGCATTGACAATTCTTATGACTGTTTAATATATAGAGCACTGTAAAGAACCTGGAGGCTCCAGAAATTTTTGTGGGTAATCATTTTGTATGTTACAACATGTCTTTATAAATGGGCTGTTTTATCCTGCTGGCCCTTTATCTCATCCCTGTCCTTTCCTGAAATTCTAATTCGTAAATGAAAATATGCATACTATTTATGATCAACTTTTCTTACTTTCTCAACTTGTGCAGAGAAGCAAGTTAGCCTCTGAACATGACAAGTTTATTTGTTCATTTATTTATTTTTAAATTCTAATTAGAGAAAGGAAAAGGGTGTCAAGAGTCTTTAGCGATTCACATTTTAACAGCCAGGTTATAATTTATTAATTCCCAACTTATAAAATTTTCACAACGTCTTTCCACAGGAGTCCAAGAGCGACTCAAATTTATTTATTGTTTCTACGTAGGGTGTCATTAAATATTTGTTATCTCCTAAAGTTTGTTGGGAAACGGGATTATTTTCCACATCAAATCACACCAATGCTAATGGGAAAAGCATTAGATGTTGACCCAGCAAATTAAACTGTAAAATATGAGGCTCATTGTTATTATGACATACAGACACATTTTCTGTGCTCCTTATTAAAACCATCTTAATCAAACTCATTGTATTTTAGTCATGTTTTAAAATAATTATGCCAGAATATAAAACACATGAATATATAAAGGGAACAAGTTCCACTTTAATATGTTCAATTTAACTTTTTTAAAAGAATTTTCCAATTGGTCTCCTTTGACATTTAAATTGATCACCTACCAAGAAAAAAACCCCACACTGAGAGTTGTTTGTGCTTTTCTTAAAGCTTCCTAAGACAGCGCTTCTGTTGTATTTTCCGGCAAAAACAAAAAAGCAATTCTGCATATATGAACCTCACCTAAAAAATATTTCTGCAAATTCTCATTTCTAACTCTTTGCATCATTGTTTCAGTAAGAAGGATGAACATATCCCATCATGGGGTTCAATGTTCTCTTCCTCCAGTGGTTACTCTTACCTGGAGAATTACTGAAGAAACACCCCTTCTCTTCTGATTCCTTTATGGATCTGCACTCCCCAGTTTGCCACAGTGGACAATGCCCTAATTCACAGAAGTCTTACTGAGACAAGGTTGTTTTTAAGATTCTGACACTAGAAGCAGGATTTCTAAATGTTGTCTGCACAAAGTCCACTTGCTAGGTGGACTTCCTGTGTTCTTCCTTTACCATCAGTGGAGACAGAGTCCATATAGAAACTGGAGTTTAGTGGATGATCCGTTTGGCCAAGTGTAGATATTTACCTGAGGACGAGAGGGATCATGCCCTGGGTTCTGCTGATTAGCTGTGAGCTGAGTTTAAAGAGAGCCCAAAGTCTGGCTCTGACTGCTCGTGTTTGCAGATGTCACAGTTCACCTGTGAAATCAGAACACATGTTCCATGTTGCTACTGTTTTATTTATTGAGCAAGTAGTGAGGGGTTGAATGCTTTCTCTCTTCTGCCTGTCTGATTAAAAATAAAATAATTAATGACAACTAAAGTGTTTTGCACCAAATAAGTTCCTTAGTAATTTTCTCTTAGGAGCCACAGGGCAAATGACTACAGAAGATCCAGCTGGTTACTCATCCTGCTCCCACTGGAAACACAGAGCTTTCCCTGCATAGACCCTTTATATTAATTAACATTTAAAGAGCGCAAAGCCAAGAGCTTGGTTTCTGTGCCTTATGGCGGACCTCTGCATGTGAGGAAATGGACCACGAGCTAAGGAACATCACCAGTGAGTATCTCCTGATACTCACTCAGCACACGCTGCCGCTGGCAAATCCACCAGCCACAGTGCAACTTGCCTCTTTTCACCAGAGTAACAACGCGTGCTTGGCAGCGAGCTCTGCCTTCACTGGTCTGGCCGTGGTGTTGGTCAGCACTGCTCTGCTCTCCCTGGTGGTGAGATGTCTCTTCATTTGCTCATTCATTCACAATTCTACAGATGCGCAAACATCTCCCTTCCAAATCAGGGCATGAACCATTTGTGCTCTTAACACTGCTGAACATTTATTTGCTGCCTGAAAGTGGCACTCCCATTCCTTTCTTACCAAATGCTTCATAGACTTGCTAAATTTTGCTAAATTAGTATCTGTTCTTAAAAATGTAATGTAGCTGTGCATTCCCACTGCTACTTGAAACAGATAGTTTTGCAAGCCAGACCTTTAAGGTGGAGAATTTCTTATGAATTTTGTGATAGGCTGCAAATTGAGCTCTCAGTTCAAGGCTTGGGTCAGCAGTTCCTGATCAGGAGGCCTGTGTGGGAGCCCCATGGGGCAATGGGAGGTCCTGCCTTCCTGATTCTTGAAGTACCTGCCCGGTGCCCAAGGAAAGCTAGCACTCACCATGTTTTTTAAGTCAGCAAGAACTTCTATGTTCTTATGTAATTTTCTGTAAAGTAATTGACTTTGTTACATTCAGAAGCTCTACACAAAAGCTCTATGCACCTACACATATGTATTTTCCACTAGCAAGTGCCTAACTCTTGAAGAATTCAGTGGAAATTGAATGTTAACCTTAACAGTGGAAATACCGATGCGAGAAATGAGAGAAGAGTCAGCACTGGACCTAGGCTAAGGAGTCAAACCGTGAGGTCTCAAAAACAGGTGTTGGGGAGCAGGTAGAGGAAACAAACAGGGGAATTGCCTGGATTCTGTCCATACCCTATAAAAATTCAAGTGATAGATCCAATGGCTGGATCCTCGCACAGCAGGCTGGTGGGCATCCAAGAGGTAAAGCTAGGCCAGATTCTGTTACGTGGGCATATTTTCACACTGTACTCATAACTGGTGGCTTTATAATCCTCTGACCTTGATGCTAAAAGCTCCAGGAAAACCCTCTGGAATTTAGCCACGTATGTTTGCTGTAGTCACAGGAGTGACTTCTGGCCTGAACACTTGCAGCCGAGGCACCTCATGATTCTCCAAGCAGAGGAGCAAAGTATATCCTACTCTTACCGGAGGACCTGAGACATATGTAAAAATTTCACATTGATTTTGAGAAAATGTGTCCGGAGAGGCTGTGTAATCTCTGCCTTTGGAGGTTTTCAGAACTTGACTGGAGGAAGCCCTGAGGAACCTGGTCTGACTCTGAAGCAATCCCTGGTCTGAGTGGGAGGTTGGACTAGACACCTCCAAAGGTTCCTCCTAATGTAAATTTTTCTATGATTTTATGACCCTGTTGCTCTCTTATTTTGGGGACTAAGGTTCTCCTTTGTACTAGACATCTTCCATTAAAGCCATTCCAACTCATAAACTCCGATGCAATGAGACACGCTACATCTGCCACATTGCCCAGACTCAGTGCACGGATAGAAGAACCCCCCATCGGCATTTAGCTGAGACATTGAAAAGTCCATGAAGATCTGCCTTGCAAATAGCACTTGCCGTAGTGCCAGCAGCAATTTGGCAAGGTATCGAAGTGCAACACCCGGATAGCCTAGATCTTAAGAAACCTTTCCCAGAAAGGAACCTTTTACCAAGAAGTGGTTTGAGCCAGCGCGGGGCCGGTGACCAGGCAGGCCTGCCAAGGCATGCTTCGCTTGGTGACACAGCCTCCATGTGGGTCACATGTCCCGCTGGCTCACGCCACCGCCCTGGCCGACGTCCCTCCTTCTGTCCATCACTCGACAGCTCTTGGGCAGCCAGCACAGAGTGTACAGGAGGGACAGGCAGACGTTTTAAAAAAAAAAAAAACACAAAAAAAACCCCACCCCTCTCATAAAAATAACTCGGGAGATTCCTCACACCAAAGCTGGAAATAGCAGAGAAAACACCTCCCATTGCTGGCTGAGAGGGGCCGGCGCGATGGGGAGGCACGTGTCCTTGCTAAAACTCCCTGTCCTCGGTTTGCATTTCAACTACGTTACTGCAGGGTCCCTGAAGCTCCCACTGTTCTCCTGGAGGCACTGTGCGGTCCCCAGTAATACGACACGGTGATCCAGCCAGCCATTTAACGCTGGCAGCGAGTGGCGTAGGAAACAAGCGTCGCCATGTGCTTAATAACAGAGACAAGCTGTGGAGGTGGAAGGAGATGATGGTTAGACGTTGTGCCGCTGTCAGGCGAAAAGAAAAGCCTGATGAAGAAGACCTGGGAGGGAGGAAGGGGCAGGATGAGAGCATGGGAGAGATTAATACGAAAGGAGATGCAGAGTCTTGAACAATTTATACCCGTGCATTAGTCCAATTTGAGAAACAGCAGTGTCTGCTGAAATTCAGAACCTGCTCTAAATAGGAAACAGGTGTCACCTTTGAATGTGCTGTAGACAGGCTTTCTAGTTCAACCTCGTGGTGCCCCAGAGAAACACTATAATTTTTTTATATCTTACATGATGGGAGACAGAGTGGGCAGTGTGGGAGGAGTGTTGGGGAATCAGGGCAGGAGGAGTAGAAAAATTTGTGTGTGGCTTACAAGGAAGAAGTATATGGTTAAGAGAGGGGTTTTTTTCTTCTTTTTAACGCCATAACAGATTAGGGAGAATATTACCAGCTAAGGATTTTACCAGAGGAGATAAAGAATGCGTTCCTGAGTCCTTTTTTTTTTTCCTTCTGTAGTTTCAGAAAATGTATCAAAGTGCCAGGGTATCTGATTATTCAGCCCCTGCTTTGGCATCATACAATACGAACGAGTGCCACACAGCATGGATTGAAGATTCAGAGAGAAAAAGCTGTTGGGGTTTGATAGTGTTTTGGATCTCAGAGAAATCTAAAAATACCAAATACAGCCGGCACATGTGCAGTGCTTTAGCAAGCCGAACATCTGGGAGTATTCTCAAACACTTCCCTTTTGTGTTGCTTGTTACGTTACCAGAGAGCAGCAAAGTGCAGATGAAAACTTAGTGGATTTTTGTAGTGCTTCTAAGTTCAGATCCAAAGACATTAGAAACAATAATGGGGAAAATTAATATAGGCCACTTTACAGCCTCCATTTATTCTAGTCTTAGAAGACGCGTCTGTGTGCATCTCTAGTTTTCTGAATGAACTATTAACACTCACTGTAGAAGTATATGCACATTTAAATGTCTACATCGATATTTCCCTTATGGTGGGATTTAATTGAGACTTGTGGAACACTTTGCAAACTCAAAATGAACTTCACATAATAAGGTAGAAATAGTAACCATGTCACCTGCCATTTAGAGACATTGCTTTTGTTGATACAGTACCTGCTTTTGATACAGTGATGTTAATGTAAAAAGCTTCCCTGTGACTCAAAAGTGGCAAAATAAAGATCCAGGTCCAAAATAAAGCAAGCTGTTTTGCTATTGTATAGCAGGAGCTTTTCTATAGACTCCAGTAAGATGAGGATTTCACTCAGTCATTTGATTTTTTCTCGTTAATGTATATTACACAATCTTACTTAATAAGACTGTTCCAGGGGGTAACTACAGCTGTATGTCTCTGGGTACTATGTGTGCTTAACAGATAGGGGCCAAAGAGTATAGCGTCTGCACAAGGCTGTTTTCAAATCTTAGACAAATAGCATAATTTTGGAATCTTCTGGATCAAACAGTAACTTTCCCACATATATACATATTAGAAGCTTTTATCAGTTAGAAAGGAATAAGATTTTGCCAGGACTGAACAGCAACAGGGGACAAAGAGTGTGAAATGGCAGCAGCCAAGGCCAGAATCTGATTTAGAGGGGTTGGAGGTGATCCAAAATGAAGGGGGAAAACACCATTTTTTGGTGATTTTTTTAATGCATCTTTCAAACTGTTCAGCTACATGACTGAGATTTTTTAAAAATGCATCAATTTAGACTTTGTGGTAAATAATGCAATTTAAAAAAAGAAAACCAGGAATGCTCTTGGCTAATTAAGTGGATCTTTTCTTTGGACTCTGCTTTTCTGCACATCCTCAGGTGGGCAGTCAGCACTATCTCCTGGAAAAAAAAAACACTTGTGGAAACAATGCTCAGAGGACAGATCATCACAACACCCCCACGTTTACACTGTGTTTGGCTGTAAGTAAACAGAGAGCTATGGAGAAGGCCGTCCAAAGAACTTCTGATAGTCTCTGAGATACACTTGTTTCAACAAAGAAATTACTTCAAATTTCAGAGGGATGAAGCCAAGGTAAGAGCATGGAAGAGGATCCTGTTTATCAAGGGCTTTAGCTTCCATTTGGCTTAAAGGTATTGTAAGAAATACTGTCATTTTGTAAAGTGAAAATAAACCACGCTGGTCAAAACCATATCAGTGAATACAGACCATATGAACTGACTTGACAAGACCTTTGCTGACTTACCGAAGACTCCCAGAGCTACACAGAAATCGTATGCTAAAGATATAACTTAAAAGATATATTCATTCCACACCAACATCTTCCACATGCTTACAGATTGAGTAAAAATCTGGTCATCCTTCTCCAGTGATGGATGCTCTGCTTTTGCAGACTGGCCTGCTTGCACAGTCACTGAGAGACAAAGAGAGGCAGCAAAGCGATAAGAATGCCCATGTCCATGCAACTAGGCCAATTTTGTATTTGAAGAGAATGCATGTGCATATTTTTATGTAGACTAATCTGAATGAGCAGGAAATTTGCACAGACCCTGTGAGCCATCACTTAGAGAAAGATGTTGACTAGAACATGGTAACTCACAAAGACGATACTTCTTGAAGCTCAAGCATTTCATAACATCAGTTCAAGGTCTGGCAAGTTCAAAGGTTGGGCTAAGACAGCAGGTGCCCTGTGCAGTTGTGTAGGTTAGTACACCCAGCCCCACGCCACAGGAGATTGCTCCACATTCTCTGCAGCCCTGTATCAATCTTTATAACTATTTTAATAATCTAGACCTACCTGGGATGGACTTTCCAGGGGTATTTGCCACTGATTTATTGAAATTAAGAATTTTAATTAAGGTAGTCATCAAACAGGAACTGCTTAGAAAAGTCACTAATTGATTCTGTGTGTTCACCCTTAATGTGGTGCCTGTGGGCACCAAATTACAACAGTCATTGTGTGCCACAGGCACCAGCAGCCATCAAACTCAGACCCAGTGAATCAAAACCACTAAACTCTTCCTACCATCAAAAATGAGGGGGCTCTTCAAAGCTGTTAGGACCTGCCACAGAGAATACATTGGGTATTGCATCCTCACACACAAAATGGTGGCCAGGGAGTTACAGTTTGGCTTTCTCAGTCCCCTTTTCCCTAGGATCAAAATAGAAATAAACAAATAGCCTTTTCCTTTCTTACCCCTCTGCCCCCAGTAAAGACACCAAAGTGGGATCAGTACAAAACTAAGTAATAAATGAAATGGAATATTTTGGGGGGATCAGGTGTTCCGCATCTAGATCATCTTTAAAACCTCAATAGGGAGAGTTACAGGCAGGCTGCAAAAGCTGAAGAATGGCCAGATCACAGGATTTGTAATTAGAGTGAGTACATGGTGCTTCCTCGCTGAAAAAAAAAAAAAAAAAAAAAAAAAAAAAAAAGAAAGATGAGCAGCTGTCTCAGCAATATTAGAGTCAGCGAGGACTCCCAATGAAATCAGATACTTGTCTGCAGAGAAAGTGAGTACCGTACATCCATCAGGCGGGCATGTGTCACAGCTAGTTGAAGAGAAATGGCTTCTAGAAAGTTAAGCTTCCTCTGAAACCTCAGCACATCTATTAATAAGGGAGAATGAAAAGAAGGCTAGAAAATAAACTAGACATACAAGCAGTAGTCACCTGAGGCTGCACATGATTAACTTCACTAAAGCACATTACATGCCTCTACAAGGAGAAAAAATTCAAAGAAATACTTTATTGCATTAGATAATGGTAAAAATAAACTGGCATGGCTCACATACCCATATGTAACAATTTCAAGTCTCAGACAATTATTTGGGACCTGATTCTGGGTTTACACCAGTTCTATGTTGGTATAACTGCATTTATATTGGGATAAGTTTCAATGGAGTAATTGCACACATCCATCAATTTAAACAGACACAGATGCTCCCAAGCTTTTGTCTAAGCTCTGAAAAAATACTAGGGCTTGTCTGAAGAACTAAGATTCCCAAATTTTATCCTGTACTGTGCAAGTATTATTTCACTCTTGCAAGGCAACATCTTAAGACAGTCGGTAAAGGAGCCTGGGAGCCAGAATAATAAGCAACACAGTTTTCAGTAGAGGCTGACCCAAGAGGTCTCAGAGTCAGGGAAATTCACACAACTGGCTCTTTTCTCTCTCTGCTCTACTGCTAGCACTATGCCTCATATCTATTTTGCATGGCAGACCAGCTTCGCTCTCGCTCCAGGACCCCATCTGCCAGATGTAGCTGGTCACCGCCGTATTGGCAGCTATTCCTTGGAGACAGTAGGGACAACATGTACCTTCCCCTGGCAGATCCCAGCTGGGACCTGCTGTTATCACTGCCCAGCAAACACTGCGGCAGCGAGAGGCACAGACCTCCCTGCTTGCCTCACACACTGTTTCTCTTCACGTTTACTAAAGTCTCATCACCATTTCAGTCTATGACTCAGAGGTCTCCTTTGCTGCCACCTAAGTGGGTTTCGTAACGTGATGACAACTGCATCCACCTCGCGGAGTGACAGCATGGGCACGAGGGGCAGAGGTGTTAAGGGGGACTTGGGGCCAATGTGCTGGGTTTCCTCTAAAGTCACATGAAGGGGTCAGTGGTGATCAGTAAAGATGGAAACATCAGTCCTCTTCCTTTTTTTTTTCAGCCACTGAGAACTTTTATTGTGTCTGTGTTTCCATAATGTTTCTAAACAATATTATGACCTGAAAGTGAAACAGAATTAAGTTGAATCTAATTTAAAGGGCTTTAAAAACAGGTAATTGGCAAAGCAGACTAACAAAATTACGTGCCTGCAGTGCTTTTATTTCTCCTCAGCAGGGAAACAGACTTCCATGGAGTACGGTGCCCCTTTTTTCCTCTTGCAGTCGGGAGAACGAGAGAAGTAATAGCATCAGGCAAATGTTATTCTTTCTTTGCCTTGAAACACACACCGCTTTCCAGGCAAGTGAAATTGGTACCATTCTGTGACAGTCAGATAGCAATTAATCTGTACTCCTTCCACAGCTAGATCCAATGGGGCTTCCATCTGTCCACCCTAAAATGCACGGTGGGCTGGGATCCACGAGGAGATGAGCTGTTCTCGCCGTTCCTTCTTGCGCAGACAGCATCACTGCGAAGCCTCGTGCAGCAAAGGGGCTGAATGGGCCATTGTAGCCCAGCCCTGCCTGTCTCAGTCCCGGGAAAGAAGGACTTTGTCAGCGGGACTATGCCAAAGGGCTTGGCACGCTCTCCTTTTCAGTTGCATAAGGCAACTGTTTAGAAACTGGTGCAGGGACATAAGCTGGGCTCCAAGGCAGAAAACTGCCTAGAGCTATGACTGGCATAGACAGCACATGTCCTGCGTGCAAACTCTTCCACCTGAAACACAGATGACAACAGACTGAAACACCAGTACACAAACATACAAAAAAACCTCACTGACAATTTATATCATAGAATCATAGAATCACAGAATCATAGAATAGTTAGGGTTGGCAGGGACCTTAAATATCATCTGGTTCCAAGCCCCCTGCCCTGGGCAGGGACACCTTCCACTAGACCAAGTTGCTCAACGCCTCATCCAACCTGGCCTTGAACACCTCCAGGGATGGGGCATCCACAATCTTTCCGGGCAATGTGTTCCAGTGTCTCACCACCCCCAGAGTAAAGAATTTCTTTCTAATATCTAATCTAAATCCAGCTTCCTTCAATTTAAAAACATTACCTTTCGTGCTATCCCTACACTCCCTGCTAAAAAGTCCCTCTCCACTGTAGGCCCCCTTTAAATACTGAAAGGCTGCTATAAGGTCTCCCTGGAGTCTTCTCCTGTCCAGGCTGAACAACCCCAACTCTCTCAGCAGGTCCTCATAGGAGATGTGCTCCATCCCTTTGATCATTTTTGTGGCCCTCCTCTGGATTCACTCCAATCGGTCGATGTCCTTCTTACACTGTGGGCTGCAGATCTGGTGGGGTCTCACCAGAGCAGAGTAGAGGGGCAGAATCACCTCCCTTGCCCTCCTGGCGACGCTTCTTTTGATGTAGCCCAGGATGTCATTGGCCTTCTGGGCTGTGAGCGCACATTACCAGTCCATGTTGAGCATCAACCAACACCCTCAAGTCCTTCTCCTCAGGGCTGCTCTCAATCCATTCTCGACCCAGCCCGTATTTGTGCTTGTGCATCCTTCATGAGGATGTTCAAGACCTGAAATGAAAGACTTACAATCTAGTAAAACTACTGTAGCTCTGGAAGAGGGAGTCAGCATGGCAGTCTCGGATCCAAGGACAGGCGAATCTCCCTGCAGGTTAGCCCTGGGAAAGTTTGGCATTTCACCAAAGCCAGCAGCCTAGGCCTCCTCTGCAGCTGCCGAGAACCAAGCAGCACTGCAGGGTGACCCATCTCACATGGACCACTTCTCCGAGGGCTGGGCAAGCCACCCTTCTAGAGGTGACCTTCTCTCACTTGCCATCAACTGGCTCAGATACTGCTTCAGATCAGATATCTGATTTTCCATGGCTCAAACCAGGAGAGATGGATCCTTCCCCATCTTCCACTTGAATCCAAGCTTCTACAGTGAACTTTCTTTTCTTTCAGTGCTAGTTTTTGACCAGATCAGCATTTTTGGTCTCAATTTGATAAGCTGACATGGCTTAGTACCAGAATTTTTGCAGGGATTTTATTAGTAGCTCTTACAAATCGTATGAATTAATTATATGGTCTGAATTTGCACTGCATGTCACAAATTTTAGGCTTATGTGTTTCCAGAAGAGCAAATATTCTGAATTTGCCAGGCAGACAGCTGTCTTCTCACTCACAGGTCCACCCATGTAGTCCATCCAGCACTGGCAGCAGGCGTAGTGTGCCCTCTGTTACAACACCCCAAAGCAGCAGAATTTTTCTGTTAACACAATACAACAACTTCATTTCTAATGATCTCGTAACGCTGTGCTCTAATTGAATTTTTAATTTCTTTTATAGTATTCAATCCTGCAAACTGCTAAGCTATACACTTAAAGAAGCTGCAAGATGAGCTTATAGTTTTCTACATTTGCCTGTTTTGTTTATAAAAAGAGTGTATAATGACATATGTTGTTTGAACCAGCTCTTAGCAATTAAAGTTGTTTGCTAATAAAAGTTTTTTGATTTCATAATACAGACAGAAATGTGTAACTGGGCTATACAAGCAAACTTAAACTCATACTTCAGGCTGATCGTTTGTATTCCTTACTTCATCTGTAATACATTGCAGAATATTTTACGAAAAATGCTTTACACACACAAAGCTACAAAAGAATGCTATTAATATTTAATTAATAACTAGAAGACCCATTACACAGTCTCAGATTTTGTGAATTCATCTGTATAAAATGTCATAAAGGTACCACGTAAGCAAGTTAGCACATCTCTGTTGACAGGCTTGCTTACAGGAACGATTTTTGACAATAAAAGAGCTTATGGCAGTACTGGCTTTATCAGCGTGGTACTCTTGCAAAATAAATCGGACCTCAGGAATTTTAACATACAAGACACGGCTAAGACAGGGTCAAATGAGAAGTTTGTAAAGAAAATCCAATTCAAACAGAAGGCTTTTAGTGAGACATTGCAGTGAAGGGAAACACCTATATACATCAACCAAGTGAGGATTTGTTCCTTTGTCCAATAAAAAGAGGGTCATATTACAAAAACACACTGTATAATCAGTTGAAGGAAATGCACTAGTTTGTTTTCTGTGTGAAGAATAATAAACATGCAGTTAATTAAGAGGAAAAATGTATGCTAATGCATTCAATAGTGAAGTTTTCAGCTATTCCTATATATGTTTTAGCAATTGAATGTGTGCAAAATAACTTATTTTGCAGGAAAAGGGTACTAGTTGAAAACATCAGCTGTGCTTAAATATAATGCCCACTATATGCTATCATTTCGTGACTAGAGAGAACTTGTAGTTGGAGAAAGTGTGCCACAAAAACTCTGTATCCCCCTGCACCAAATTACATAAAAGTGAGCAGAATCTGATTGAAATTCAATTAAAAATGAGATAAAGCAGAAGCATAGACCTCGCTTATATATGGGACTTCCTCCAGCTTCATCCTTTGCATTGTCAAAACTCAAACAGACGGAGCAGAAGGAGTGCATTCAGTTCTGAAACTGAAGCCAGAACAACAAGCAGAAGATCCAGGCAATCTGCTGTGTTCCTCACAAGGAGAATTTACAAATAGTGGGAATGTTTTTAATTGTCCGTCTCTCACAAAAAGAAAGGGAAATAGCTTAATGGCAACACAAACTTTTAAAGGCAGACACATCTAGGAGTATTGTTATTACTCGGCATACAAACAACAGGTGTAAAAATTTAAGCACCAAAACCCAACAAACTGTATAATCAGGAGGAAAAAAAAAAAAAAGGGAAAATCAAACCAGGAGGAATACTGGAGCAGATCTACTTCTGTAAGTAGCCATAGATCCATTGAGTGATATGGTACAAAATATTTTCTTAGGAGTTACTCCAGCTGAGTGCAGCAGCCCTTCTTGTTCCCCCTTTTTCCCTACCCCCTCCAAGGTAGACCCTACTACACAGTCATTTGTGGCCTGTAAAAATACTGTCCACATGATATGTGTTGTTTACAGCTTCCATATGAATTACAGCTTATATGCATGCTTTTACTTCACATATTTCAACAGGCAACTATGAACCACGCTGTCTTTCTAAATAGGTGGGCTAGGCCCTGAAACCTCATAAAATAAAGTGGGTATCTCAAATCTGATTCAGTAGTCTACGGTGCCTACAAAATGTCCTTTCTTCCCTGCTGGTGATCAGCACAATTTCGCTTCTTCTTACTAGGTATAACCCAATTATCCCAATGCAACTTTGCAGGGATAGGATAAGTTTCTACGACTTGCAGATATGTTGGGTTTTGCAGCTATGCTCAAAAAGATCCTTCATGTAGTAAGCAGGCTCCAAGACGCCCCACAGCATCAGAAACAGCAGGTACTGACTGAATTTAGATATGACCGTGGCACTTACCAGGGAACGGGGAAACAAACTTTTCCCCAAACCCTATTCTGGACATTTATTTTGTCACAACTATGTTCATGTACAACCCACATGATTCATGTGTATACTGCAGCCCAAGGCAAAGCACATGCAGCTCATACACTCGTGACCTTTTGTGCCCAAGCAAATGCATATTGAAAAGGGAGCAACTATAAAACCTATGTATTTAAATGTGAATATTATAATATCATCTTCATAGTTATCATTCCCCTTGCTAGTTTCCAAGATGCTTCGGGAGGATCAAAACACAGCTGCTTCCCTACTGAGAATTTTCACACTTATACCAGCCCCAGGTTTGTTTCCGTCCCGGCCAACAGACGGCACGGAGCTGCTGGTCCCTGGGCATGGCAGAGCTCTGACTGTTGACTGTTACTTTCGAAAGAAGGCTAAAAACTGACAGGCTGTTTGAATACAACTAAGGAGGAAAAAGGAAAAGGACTTCACTCAATCCAAATGATGGTCTTGCAAATCTTGACTGTTTTCCTTTAAGCTGACTCCAACTAGCAATTTTTTTCCTCGTTTCTACAAGAACATCAGCATTTGAAACACCAGTGTGGGCTTAAGGAGAAAATGGATTTTCACCATATGAACTGTATGCATAATTTCCAGATAGGAAATGGCACGTTACTTTATTCACATACATTCACATTCATTTATTCACATGAAAAAGAGTTCATATTCTCAGCTATGATTGACATAAGGTACGAAGAGGATTTCTTCTGTAAAAAAAAGCAAACAAATTATGAGTAGTAGGAAGCAATAAGGTTGTTTATTAACACTCTTCTATCTTCACCCTCCTGCCCACCCCATCACCCATGAAACGGCATTCCAAATCCTTGACACAAAATGATAATATATAATACCAACCATACGTTCTCTGCCATTCCCATCTGAACCTCCAGCACTGCAAATGTAGTCATCTTCTTTCCACAGCGGGAAATAGCAAACATGCATACTTGTGCATTACCTTTATTTGGCACTCAAACCCCTGCAAAGTAGAAATTTTGCCATTTAACAGAATCCCAGCCTCACAAAATACAGCCTTTCTAAGGATAAAGAAAAGCCTACAGTGTCTGAACAGATTCAAGACACTTTACTAGCATTCTTGCAAGGCTCCTGTTTGATTTGCATGATTGTTCAGGTGATATAGGTTAACTAACCTGAGCAATGGCAGGAAATCAAACTATGATCTTACATGCACAAACACGCATAGACTGAGTTTTTTAATTCATTTCCTGCAAGATTATTGGCAATGCCTATAGTAACGCCTATTTTGTTAATTTTAGCTTTTATTACAACCATCTCCAGGAAACGGCAA
This sequence comes from Chionis minor, assembly GCA_013398295.1. NCBI lineage: Eukaryota > Metazoa > Chordata > Aves > Charadriiformes > Chionidae > Chionis > Chionis minor. Next base: position 46,650 of record VZSF01003160.1, on the reverse strand, counting down.
TGTCCCCAGAGATATTCCTGGAGCAGAAAAGAAACCACATTCATGGAATACGTTTCTTGTTGCAAATTATTTACCTGAGGCAAAAAATGTTTATCAGCCTTTCTAATTTGGTGGCACAGTACAAGCTCCTGTAACACGGTGAGCTAAACAATTAAGTGGTTGGGCTGCTTGTTGTTTTTAAAAAAGGCATTATACAAGCAGTGCTGAATGCAAGGGTAGTTTTCAGCCGTTAACATCAAGGGGCAACGTTACACTCATATTACTTCTGCAAGTTCTGGCACTAAATGAAACAAGACTGATTTTTTTTCCCCCCATGGTTCAGGTCAGAGCTCAGGAAAAGGAGTTTAATGAAAAATTTAGTTAAAGTAAAATTCAGCTGTGTGTTACTCAAAGTTTATAAAGAACGGAAGGTAACTTCAGAGATTATCGGGCAGCTGTGCTGGACTTGGAAGGTGTAAATGCCCTGTCACAGCAGGGCACGGGAGGAGGAGCGGTATCTGATTCTCCAAGGTTCAGTAAAAGTGGAGCAATTGTAACTAATCTTACGTGAGTTATGATGCAGTATCACTGTAACACAGGATGGATGACAGGGAGGTGTTCCCGGGAGAGAGAAGTGAGTAATTTGGTGCCTCATGGAAAGGGCTCAGAGGCATAAGAGAGAAGTCTGACTTTGCAAATGTCATGGTGCGTATAGAATGACTAGAGGTGAGCCAACGTCCTGCTGGTGACACTGAGGACAGGATTCCCTCTTGCCTCTTTACCAGTGATAGACACAAAGCACTTTCCACTAGTTAGGGAAAATTCCTCCCCTACTGGCACTATCCCCTCCCTCTTTGTTTGATAGATTTTAAAATAAACATGTCAAGGGAGCAAAGAAGTGTTCGTATGTTTCCAGAGCTTGCAAGAAAGCTCGCAAGGGTCTGTGCCAGCTGGGGCATTTCCATATAGATGCTTATGGCACAGAGGACTTGCACAGTACATCCTCAAGGACGAAACTTCCCAAAGGGACGCAGAGACCAAAGATGGGATGGAGGGAGTGCCGTGCCCTCCTGAGCTGCCTGCAACAGGCAGTCTGCATACAAACAGCCCACAGGGAAGGTCGTCGGGAAGCACTCCAGGAGTGCCACTAGTGCAGGCTGCGCAGCTCAGCACCGTGTGGAAGCAGCCTGAGGTTGAAACGGCGGCGAGGGGGTATTGTCCTGCACTGTGAGAAACTGGGATCAGGTTCTGGCAGGGATTTGGTGATTCATTTCCCCAGTAGATTTTAATTTAAGACGAACAGAATTATTTTTTTTTTAGAGGTAAATGTGTGACGCTTGGTAGAACTTAATTAATTAAAGTTGGCCAGAAGCCAGACCATCTTGGTCCGTGATTGTTTCTGCTTTTGTTAGCTGAGGAACATTAGACCGGTTCAATACTTGCACTGGGAGCACTGACACACACGGCAGGTGCTCAGGGAGGTGCCGTTTGCAAAAGGGCTCTTCCCCGTGTGTCCGAAATGGCTCATGAAAAGTCTGAGTAGCGTGGGGAATCGCTGAGCTGCTGGGCATATCCCCTTTCGGAAGAAATGCTATCTATTATTTACAGTCCTCATAGGCATGCTGACTGTTTAACTGTGTGGATGAGAGAGACCTGATCCTGCCTTTGGACAGCTTTGAAAGTGAATTATGATATGAATGATATGATATGATATGATATGATATGATATGATATGATAGCAAGACAGACAGAATGGGTTTAGGGAAGAAGGGCAGGGAGAAATCAACAAGATGCTCCGTCATTCATGATAAATATATATATGTGTGTAATTGTGTGTATATATATGTATGTATATAAATATGTATACATAATTTATACAGAGAAATGTGTTATTTAGCTGCTTAACTTCCACTTCCTTTCCCAGAAGCTCTGTGTGTATCTTTTCTAGCTCAGAGAGCAACGTTTTCCGAGCTGACACTGAAGTCAGTGTCCTTAAGCTCAGGGCCTGCTCACGGTGATCTCTCACCCAGGAGTTTTAGGTTACTGATATTGCCTCTCATGCGCTTGTGGCAGTTGTCACAATCAGCCACAGAAGTACCTGTATTCCAGCAACATCAGAAGTGATTTAAATCAAATCATCAAGACCAATTAAAACAAATAACTAAGCACACCGAAGAATGAGCTCAGCCTGAGATGCTCTAGTAGACCAAAGCATCTGTGCATCCAGCTGTTTGGTGTACGAAGCAGATGTGACAAGATGTTTGGGTCTGGTGTTGTTTATGTATCGGGAGATTTGGGCTGGATGGATTCACAGGCTGTAACAAATGTCCTCATTTATCCTCGCTTGCTCCTATGCTATAGCCTATTGCAGGGGACAGACACGTGGCATCCAGAGAAGCCCATATATCAGGGACACTGAAATCTAGTATATTTGCTGACAGGTCTCTATAAAACCCAGCTCAAAGCATAAAAGCTCTTTGTGAAGCTTCTAATTCTTGAAAATTAATTTTTTAACTCTTACTGAGAGCATGTTCAGTAACATGGAATATAACAAAATTATTCTTGGAGTCCTTACACAACTCTTATTCAACAAAATTCCCACAAGCTTGTATGGTAATGTGTTCTGACTCATGGGATTTTATAGTGTGGATCTCCTAATATTTGGGATTTCAATTCAAGTGCTACTTCAGGAGTCAAATGCTTTGTGACAATCTCATTCTGCCCTCAACCTCTTACCCCCAGAGCTGCTATCTCTTCTGGTTGCAGAGAAAAGCCTGAAAACATGACCCATATTAAGTCTCAAACACCAGACGGCAAACAGAAATACACAACTTTTTTTTTTTTTTTTAATCTCCTGATTTTTAACACTTAAGAGTTGGCAATATTGCAACTGGAATTTGGTTTGAATGAAGACTGAGGGCTGAATGCCAACTTGCTTGCTCTCAATCTGAAGAAAAGCAATGCCTGGAAATGCCTGGAAACGAAGGGCCCGATTCACAACTTCCTTCCAGGCAGCTCATGCTGCCTTACCCTGCCTGTAAGCCCAGATCCAAATATTCATGCATATTCCAAACTAGGTCCAAATCCAAACAGTACAAATAGTCTCTTTCTTTAGAACATGCTAACCTCAGGTCCAAAACGCTCTCATTTCTGTGATATGTGAAATCTGGATTTATTTTAAATAAGGTCTTCTCTATTTAAAAACCATCTCAAAGACCTCTGAAACACAGTACGTAGAATAATCTCGGGATATCTATTTAACAATAATGTTTTTCCCCTGTTGTGTCTCCTGCAAATGTTGCCACAAGTAATATTGTGCAGCAACAACTGAAAAAGCACTGCTTATTCTCTCCGAATGAAATGGCTTCTGAATTCACATACCAGGACTGTAGTGCTTCATCAAAGCCATCAAACACTGGAATGCAACAGGAAAAGAAAAGTTGCTTCTACTACATTCAAAAATTTCAGTAATTTCAGTGAATGTAGATATATCTTCCAAAAATTTCCAGTCTGTTGGCGTGTTGACCAATAATTTCATCTCCTCTTTGTGGATAAAAAGAAGTTAATTAGTTGATTTATTTTTTTTTTTTTAGTTACTAAAAGATTATTTGGGGGGGAGGACCTTACATCTCCCACACACCACCCCCAATCCTCCGTGCATCCAGATATACCAGAGCACCAAGGGTGAATTGTGTGCATGCATACTCCTGTACTACCAGCAGCATTCCTTACACTGCTGAAACAGCACAGGTTTACAACTTGTAAAAGGTATTTAGCATCTGTCTGCTTTCAGGTCTATGGCTCAGTTGTGGGGCTCTGGGCCTCAGTGTGCTCTGGTCAGCCCACATGAATGTTTTGAACAGTACAAACTATTGTAGAAATCATTTCATATTAAGAGTTAACGTGAAGCGCTCTTTTTACAACAAAGGATGTTGTTGACAAGGCGACAAGTTTGATCGGTTGCATGAAATGGAACTTGTGCTACAGGTTTTAAGTATCGTCTCCTGACAACTCATGCATTAAGCCACAGTATACTCGTATATAGATTTAGTGCATTCAAGAATCGATGGGAAGAGGAGAAAGGCAGTACAGCATCTACTCTGAAGGCTCAAATTTGATTGTAGTGATCCATAAGCATTGTCCTGGTGCTGCTCTGCGTAATGAATAACATAAAAATGTCTGGGACTGCTCATCATGCCTCAGAAAGGCTCTTTGTCGTGGCGACAGGTAAATAATGCCAATTTGTCCTGATCTGGTGCATTTCCCAGTGCAATCCCCTTCGCCACTCCTGCAGCATGCTCTCCTGCACAAGCAAGGCACGAGGAGGGACAGAAGCTGGCCACCACTGCTCCCAGAACTGTCCCACTCATTGACTTTCACTGGCAAGCACAAGGTTTCGGCAGCAGAAGCGTATTACCTCAGCTGCTAGTGTCTTGTGTCACTGAAATACTTTCCATCAAAGGGAAACCTCTGTGAAGCAGCTGGCTGTCAGCTTAAACTTTTGTAATACTTAACCCTTTTCCTCTCCTCCACAGGAGCTCTTCAGATGAAAAAGGTTCTTTCTGCTTTTGCTAAGTCTCCTCCCGCCACAGCCTAGTGCAAATATTTGATACGGTCGAAAACCAGATATATTGTCAGCAGGCTGCATAAGCTCTCTTATTCATCTGTTTTATCTTTTAGTAGCCTGCCTGTCGTTTGTGGCCACAGAGTAAGTCTAGTAGTACTACTGTAAATTACAAAGTTTGCTGCTGTTTGCTGGAAAGAAACAGAAAATTGTATCAGACCAAGCAGGGAGAGGATGTTACTGAATCTTCCTCAAACCTAAAGGCTCCCTCACGCCCACCCTTCCCCTTGTGGAGAGCTGACAGGAAAAGACCCATTCATATGTGCATAAACACATCATATCTTTGCATACGCTACAAAAACGTGCCTGGGCACCGCAGTAAAAACATTGGAGAAAGTACCTTTGTAGGAGATGGCTGAAAATTATGCCAGTGCAGCTGAAGCACAGTTATTGCTACATGTAACTTGTGACAGCAAACAAAAATGGCTCTGTTAATGAGCCAAGATTTTGATATACTCATTCTGTATCAGTATAAGGTAACTGACGGATTTACCTTGAAAATATGGATGAGCTCACCTCTGCTCCTGATAACGTACAGCTATTGGCTGTGTGTCATTTGTGAGCCATGTGCATATCACATGCTCGTGGCATGACAAAGGGAAGATGGGTTCTGCCTCCCAAAGGGTGTATATATATATGTGCTTTCTTGTACAGTTTTAGCTATCACGTGGCAGTGGATACCGGAGATGTTAAACACGGGACAGAGCATTTGCGGTTACATTCCTATCAAAGGACCAGAAGTTATATCAAAAAACTTAAATTGTGATTCCTGAGCTCGGTAAGTAACATCAGTAGTTGTAGCCTTGCTACCGTGCCCCACCAGGGTGAACCATGCCCAGAGCAGGAGAGTCACACAGATACCACACACTCTGCTGGCCTGGGGTGATCCTTGGGTCCTAAACGCATTTTATTCTCTAATGGTAAATGTAAGGCCTGGCAGGAACTGAATGGGGCTGGAGAAGGCAAGTTTTCTACAGGACAGTTTATAATCAAAGGTACACAGGTATGGGGGTTTTTTTCAGACGCGGTCCCCTTTCCCTAGCTTTTAGTTTTGGTTTGTAGTTTCTAAACCATCAAAAAATATACCTCGGCTAGTGGCAGAAGCATGATTTCACAGGGGAAGAATGCTACATAGGGTAATAGCATCAGGATGACATGTTTTTAAATAAAAGCGTCTAAAGACAGGTATGTAGATTCATTCATGTTTAGTCACCTAACTAAATGGACTAACCTATGGAGCCTTAAACATGAGCAGTTCTCACTGACTCTCTCAACACCTGTCCACGACTTAGTGGAGATTTTGCTGCCCGGTGTTGGAAGCATATATGTGAAAACAGCAGTTTTGATTTTAAAACCCAGACCTCATTTTACAGACGACCAAAAGTTGGGGTTTTTAAGAAAATTAAGGCATTTACTGCAGTGGGGAAAGAAACAACACTGGAAAAATTAGTAACAGGAAAATGCAAAAGATTTGATTCTGTTGTGATCAGTATATAGAAATTTTGACTTGTGTGAAGCTTATTCGGTCTCTTTCATGTTGAAACCAGTCTGAAAAGGGAATTAGCGTTAAGAGTAGGAAGTAGAGAGAGAGAGAGATTAAAAAAAGCCCTGTAAGCTTTCCAAAACATTTCAAACTTAAACAAAATCCACTTCCAGGAAGTTCCATTTCAGCTTTCCTCCTTAACTGAGCTTCCTGCTAAAACTTTCCAGTTAAGCATGCTGATAGCAAAGCATTAAAGGTTTGCTTCCTAACTTCACCCCTTTCTAGGAATTCATTCTTTGGTGCAAATAACGACGTTTCTGTGTGTGCAGAGAATAACCTATTCCCTACAAAAGCATGTGGGTATCTCAAAATCCTGGGCATATGATGCTGGCAATATCGAATGAATCAGGCGTCCTGAGTCAGCACACTGAATGAAGTGTTTCTAACCTCTGTAAAGGGCAATTCCCTTAGGTCAAGTTGAGGTCACTAGAGCAATGCAGGGAAACCCGTACAGAAAACTCGGTGTACAGGCCCCGACTTACAGACTTGATTTATGGCTGCAGCACAGTATTTTCCAGCATTTTCAGGGGACTCTTACACTGAAAAACCGAACTAATTATCTGAAAATAACATCTGTTGCATTCAAGATCCAAAGCATGCACCTATTAACAAGAAGGATCGGAAAAGCGCTGATTATTTACACATCGTCTATTTTAACTAGCTGGTAGCAGTACTGGAATCATAATAATTTCCTGATCTCTGCACCCCTCATCACACAACAAGAACTCGTGGCTCCTCCAGGAGACACCAGAATAATTAACGTACCTCTGAAACATCTTCACCTTTAACAAATGCAGTGGGACTAAAAAAACAGCTTTGGGACTAGACCACGAGGTAAAAGCTGCCAGCCATTAAAAAGCAGGTTTGCCAAATCTACCGCTGAGCTGCTTTTTCTTTGCTTATCTGTGTATCTGCTGTTGTACAAAAGAGCTTTCAAGAACTGGCCTGAAGAAGCATTCTCATTCTTTCTTCCCATAAAAAAGCAGACCTGGCACAGGCACAGTAAATAAAAATAACAAGCATATGATGCCCAAGATGCATGTGAACATTAAGTGACGTTGGCAGCCCCCGCAAATAGAACTCCGGTTAAAAATAGCCTTTGTCTAAATGTGGAAAGTGAGTAAATATAGTAGCAGTTTCAGCTTACTATAGAGGCTTACAGGCTCCAAGTAACAGAGCTTATTATAGAGCATGTGCGTCAGCGAAGGGGAGAAAAGGGAGAAAAGAAAGACGACGCATTCTGCAATTAGTATCTACAATGAGACATAAATTAACTTTTCCCCTTGTTATTTTTCTTGTTGTTTAAAAAATGGACAAAGGAAGGAGCATTTTCGAATTGTAGCAGTGCTAAAGAGAGAAAGAGCTAGGAACGAGGGGAAAGCTGAAACTAGCACCAAAGAGCAGCACAGGGAGCTTTCTGCAGAAAGGACGGTTGCACAGAAAATGAGACGTAAAAAGAGACGACAGGCCAGATTTTGACCTGAGTCACTCTGAGACAAATAAGGAGTACGGTAACCTGGCTGGAGGGAGCTCTCCTGGATTTGCATGTGCTCATTTGACTGAACGTAAGCCAGTGCGCCAACTTTTGAGCTGACTGAAAAGAAAGCGACATCAGTACTTTCTCCTGCCTCTCTGCACTCCCTACTTTCAAGGAAATCTCATGAGTTTCCGGTGATTGCAGAACTTGCTTCACTGAATCAGTATGCCTGCTTTACCTCGTGTTTCACTTCGTAAACAATTTGCAATGTAGTTGAGGCTGGGAAAGCCCACAAACAAAACCTGTGGGATATTTTACGCCATGGAAGAGTACCTGCTGTGGAACGCAGGTATACATTAAGTAACATCCTCAGGGTGTTATCTCCAGGCATGACACTGCAGGCAGGGGATCCTTCAATATTTTTAACATTTCCTTTTAGTTGAATTGGTGAAGAGGAGAGAAACAGTCCCTGTTTTGTGTCTCCAATTTCTTAAATCAGAGGCGAGGGTGGGAAAGATCTTTCTTATTTCTTTCAATGCTCAATAAAATTAAAGCAAAACTCCCCAAAACACCAAGTCCTCCCCTCATTCACGCAGAAAAGGGCACTTCTCCCAGGGTTCAGCATGCTTCTGGTTCTGTACAGGGTTTATCTTCTCACTTTGCATTGAGAAGAATGGGGTGACGGTACATAACAGAAAAATAAAGGTTTGGGAGTGCTAGATGAGATGCAGCATGTTATACAAGTTGTGACCAGCTAAGAGTTGTCAGCAAAGTTGCCTTATTCGAATGGCATGGTAAATAAATGCTATAAATTCCTAAGTAGAGCCTAAATTAGCTTTTGGCATAGTGCATCACTGTAACAAGTTAATTTTGCAGCTCCAAGGAATAGCCTTATATGGTTCACTTAAGTAATCATGCTAAATGAATGTTTAAGTGAGAACCATTTGCCAAATGCAAAGCAAGAACCATATATAACCTCTTACACAACTACATAACACAGCAATGCTGGCTGGTTTCCAAAATCCTGGTTTCTGTACAAATTATATCTTCTAACTCCAACCAACACCTGAGTCAAAAAGGAGCTATCTGGAAAATACGAGCATGACTGTTTAGGATTGATAATTTACCATTTGTCCTGGTCTACCTTCCTCACAGCCATGCAAAATAAACCTTTTTTTTTCTTTTCTTTTTTTTCCTCATTTCCAGTATGGCAAAGAATAGTTTTGGCAATCTCCTTTACTTTCATTGTTTTGCCAAGAAAGAAGAAATAAGAAAGGAAGGAAAAGAGAAAACCGATATGCCAAAAGCTTTATTAGTTATCTCAAAAGAAATTCAACCCCCTTCTAGTCTAGTGCATCATTGTTCCAGTATTTGTGCTCTTTCTCTGGTATTCTTGTCTTACAGCCATCAGGGGCCGCACAAAATGTATTCAGGAAAGGCAATTACAACATAAGCTGTGAAAGCTTAATACTGATTGCTTCTCCCTCCCCCCAGCCTTGCATCCTCCATCACCTATAAATATGGCAAGTTAAACTATTAGGGATAACTGAAAAAGTTCAGACAGACATGCCTATGTCTATTAGTCATCATTTCACGCATTGTAGCAAAATAACCTGCAATAGATGCCGTCTTGTTTCTTGCTAGAGAGTGCTGTTGAGTTCTTGCATTCACAATAAATCTGTTTGGAAGACTGCCCTTAAAGAGTTGCCATGGTGATTATTTTGGTATCACAAAGTAGAAGAAGCTAAAGTACTTACTAGCTGTATCCAAAATCTTGTCTTTTGGGGGAGAAAAAAAGAAATCAGCAGATGGCATTTGTCAGAAATTCGACATTCTGATTATTACCGGAGTTGTGTTTTTGGAGGAATTCTGGGGTTTGAGGTTTTCTGGCCAGAAAAGCGAGAATGAATGGGGTGAGGGGAAGGAAACAGAAAAAAAGAAAGTCACTATATCTGAAATCACTTTAGCTTGCACTATTACAACAAGTTAGGAATAATCCTTAAAGCGGTAGGTGTTAAGTAATGAAAATCTTTTACAGAGTCTCCTTCCAGACTATTTACTGAATACTTAACATACTGTAATGCGAACAAGGAGAAATTGTTATCTCCTTGCGAAAACACTGCAGACTTCCAAATGGTTAATTATAGCTCCTTTTTACACTTTTTTTATGTCATCATAACGGGAACGTGAGAAATGTCCCAGAGAAATCCAGATATCAGGTCTTTCTGCTCTGTACAGTACAAGTGCAGGAACACAGGTCTTCAAACTAGGCTGTATATTTGGTTTGACTGTAACCCAAAGGTGAATTTCGGCTGATTTAGTGAAACTAGTGCACCATCTCTCTTCAGTACAAAAGAAAGAAAAAAACCCATCAGTTTTAGCTGCTCAGATGCCTGTTTGCTGAATTCTCCAGTCAATCTAGTGCCTGTATATGGATTTTACACAGACTTAAATCTTAAAGTACGGCATCAAATTGGGAAAGGTATGTGTGCTAGCATGCACTAAGGCATGATGTTAGGTATCCGTAGGGCATTAAGGAGCAGCGGCTGGTCACACCGGCACAGTACAGTACTGTACAGATACTAGCTTGTGTCCTAGAAGCAGCATAGCTACATTAGGTAGGGGCTATGTGGCGCAGGCAGAGTGCCATGCTGACGGGGCTATAATGCTTCTCGGATTTGGAGTTAGCTCAGGTATTGCTGCAGGAGGCCGCCTTGCATGATTTAGGGGAGTTGCAATGTGTCATCCAGCTTTTCTCGTTCACAAGCATCTTCTTTTGCTCCGTTTAGCTGTCAGTTTTCCTCTGAGGCAATAGCAGCTTCCACATCTTCACATACAAAGAATCCAGAGTTTTGGTAGAAAACAGCTTTGTTTACTTTAAACTTTATTTACTTAAAACTGTAAAATTGGCCCCTTTCTGGCGAAAGGTGCCAGATGAGCAGCTCCAGGAACTGAAACCCTTTATTCACTCTGGAGCTCATTTGCAGCCCATTGGAGTCAATGACAAGCCTCTAATTGACCGGTTTTCTGGCTCCTGGGTCAAGCCTTCACAGGAGCGGCAGCAGCTGTGCAAACTCCCTCACACTCCCTCCCCAGTGCACCTCTGAGGGAGAGCTCGGGTCCGAGCACGGGGGCCGGTTCAGCCTGAAATCCCACACAGAAACTGCAGCTGCTCAACGGCAACAGGTCTTCACCCAGCTGGTGGCGAGCGTTTCTTCTTCCGGAGAGTTCCGATGGACTTTTTGCTGCCTCTGACACCTCTGGTGTGTGCACCCCGCATCTGCCTTTTGTCAGGCACAGCAGCAGCGGTAGGACACCAGCAAGGCGAGTGGAACAACAGGCAGCACCTCATCCCACCCTGAGATGAGCCACGTTCAGCTGCCACTCAGGACAGCTTGGTTGTTACTGTCCTTTGGGATTGTGCTTGTTTCCCAAACAGTTTTCCATCTCTGTACTTAGGAATCAGGGGGTCTTTTTTTGAAAGAATCTTCAGATTCTACTGCTGAAAATTGGAACCTGACTCATTCAGGGAAAACCAAAAGGCAGTAAAAGAACATCAGTATAATAAATTCTCACTCCTCCTTCCAATTAAGGCAATTCCAGGGTGGGGGGAGACAGTGGTTTGCTGAAGAATTTCCAAGAAAGCTTCCACACGACATGGTCTATTAAGAAAAATACAACCAAAAAAACCCCTACCCAACCAAAACAAGCCACCATCAAATAAATCCCCCCAAAACATAACCGAAACGGACTTTGCTATCTTTAGTTTCCATTTACGTATGGATGACAAGAAGATTTCAGAAATTACTTATGATCCTTTTGACCAAGTAAGTCTGGCTTCAGGTCAGTGACTGGTCACAAAGACTCTCTGCACCTCTCTGCCTCTGAACTACCCGGGCCCTGTTAGCATCTTCTCTCCCTGCAAAGCTGAAGAGTGACCCAAGAGTCCTCAGCAAAACTGATGACAAGTCTTCACAGGCAAAGGGTCGGAAAAGTGAAGATCTATGATCAGAAAAGGCAGAGAAGAAGAGTATTGCCATGCGATACGAAACTCAGATGGACAACTGAGGATTGGTTTGTAAGAGTGGATCTGAAGATAATTCAAATAAATTGCACAGAAGCTCAACAAAGTAGGCAAAGATATAGTCCTGAGGGGAACACAAAAAATATTTCACTCAGTTTCTTCTTTTAATGGGCAGAGAAATTGCAAAGAGGGAACATTTTTATTGTTCAAAATTTTTGTTCAGCACCACATCATCTGTAGCTATAAAAAAAGTCTTATCTAGATGCACTGTATACATGGTTAAAGTTTCCTGCTATAGTAAGAATGCTGTGCCTTAAAGTTTAACTTTACCATAGCTCTCAAAATATTTACTGACATGTAAACAATACCTCTCTGCGTCTTATGTTATTACCACCAAGGTTTTTCTCAGGAAAATATTTGTTTAATTGTTGACTTATAGCAGATGTTCAAATGAATATTAGAATATTAACCAGGACAATTTTTAGAGGGAAAGTCTGAAATGGTACACTAGAGGTTCCAGCAAGTAGCGTACACAAATCTCAAAAAAGTAGCTGAAGAGAGGGAGAGTCAGCTCCACATTAGAATAAGCATACTCCATGGGCATCTTCATTCGAGGCAGAGTGTCAGTGAAAGTGACTTGAAGCCCCATTTTAGAGATAGCTGAAGTCATAGGAAATACTCTGTCAACTTGGCTGGCAGAACATGTCAAAGTCCGGTTCTAGAAGCTTCGCGTATGTTCCCCTTCATTTGGGACTAGATACCATTGAATGGGTTTGACAAGAGGCTGGAGAGGATCGAGGCCTGGAGAGGAAGCTGCTGAATGAAAGGCTGGGCTAGATAGCAATGGTGTTTGCTATTTTGACCTCTTTTTCTTTATTAGAACAGACTAACAAAGAGAGACTGGGTCTGACGATTCTCTCCTAGTTGTTTCTCTCAGAAAGCCAGTTCTTATAATTCTGTTTGTTCGCCTATTGCTAAGTTATCAGTGTGTTCATTTTTATCTCTGTCAGTCTTATTTCCTTATTTCTTGATGTAATGAGTTGTCTAATTACTGCGACATCAATTCCTTAAGGAACTTCAAATAATTACATCTGTGTATTTCAATGACATCCTGAAGAGTTTGGGGGAGGTTTGCTTCAGGCTCAATAGCATCAGGTGCCTCCTGATACATACACTTTCTGCCAAGATCTCCCTTCTTCCCTACTTGCTGAAACATCTAGAAACAAATATATGTCAGTCCTAATTAAAACAATCACCCAAGTACTGGCTCTGACTCAGGGATTGTCATTGTAATTTTAAGAGCTGCTTTCTCCGCGCAGTTGTACAAAGTGTCTCATTTTATTTGGAATCTTCATGTTTCAGTGAAACCACATCTCAGTTTTTCCTTCCTTTCATTTTCAAAAAGGGTCAAATTATACAGTTGCTCTTGCTGTAGTTATGTATACTCAAAGGAGCAATAGAAACAGCAACGAGCCAGAAAAGTCTGCTTTCTTTTGTTACAGGATTGGTATCATCTGCGATGTGTTTCCTCTTAGTGCAGAAGCAGAACTGCAGTCCTGTTTCCTTTTACTGAGCCAAGGAAGGGGCCGGGGAAGCTGTGTAGAAACCATAGTGGAAGTGGGGCGCTGCGCTGGTCTCTAAGTAAGACCAGCTCTTGAGACACAGTGCCTTTCAGTACCAGCATCAGCTGAGACACCCAGAACACAGGATACCGTCCCTATACCCTGTACTACCACTTCTCTGCGTTAGCAGAGAAACAACCCAGCAGCACAGTAGACATGCAGGCTCCCACCCCCCCAAACGAGCAGTCACGAACCATCTGAACAACATGTCGGGATTCACCCTTCCTAGCTTCACGCATCCATATCTGTGCCAGTCACCTAAACTTTAAAGCAAAAGAGGCATTTCTAGGATGGATTCATCTCACCCTAATGCAGCTATGTGAAATAATCCAGGTAAATGATACCACAGAAACCCCCTTCTCCCTCTTCCCAGACTATAAAGGGAGTCGAGAATAAAAGCTTAGGTGTTGTAAGGTGCATCCTACTTCTGTTGAGGGCATTTGGGGAGGAGCTTGCCCTCTTGATAGAGGGGACACCTGGAGGAAGAATGAAGGGAAGAAGGTCAGTGGTGTAAATGTACCTAACTGCACAGTCAGAAGAGCACACTTGGTATAACCCTGGACACTTCTAACTAGAACATCGTACATGGATGGAGGCGGAGGCTTTTTTAAACATTAATGCTCCCTGGCATATGTTCTAAATAAATGAGCGGAATGAAAGAGCATGGAAAAATATTTTGTACTGGGATTATTAATCTCTGTGGTATTCAGCCACTTCTTAGCAACAAACATTCCCCAGAGGAATTATTTCAATCAGAACTCACTTTTTGGTCTCCGAGTCCTTTTGGGCATATTTGAATTACATGTGGTGCATGAAATATATTTTGGGGCGTAACCACAGGGCAGTTTGGAAAGACCTTGGGGATAGTTTTGTACATACACTGTGAGCAGATAAATTGCATTTAAAATCACCCAGTTGGAATTCCAGTGTTGTGGAGGAAGTCGCTGCTTGGGACCAGCATGAAACGTCCCCCAGCTGAACACTGCTACGTACCAACAAACAGCATTGTACCCTCAGCAGCAAGGTCCAACTGAAACACAGTTCTCTGTGTCACGTGCAAACATGTCTTATTGGATGCACGGTGTCTGTATTTAATCACGCTAAAATCAGTGATTAGAAAAGCTGGGGAGCAGCTTAATGATTGGATGATTAGGTGACTTCATTCATGCTTCAGAGATGGTAATAAACATTTTTTGACATGGGAAACAATGGTAAATTTTTCTTCTTTAAAGTGTGTCAACAGCTTGAGAAGATAGGTTGTCCTGCAGAGGGTTGTACAAAAGGCTGCACTGAAGATAAGGAGGGATTTTATAAATAGATTTTAACTACAAATTTGGATAATAAGTTGAAAATTGCATATTCAGTGGTGCCTCCAATGGCCACTTATCAGAAAACTACCATGACTCTGTGGCTATTCAGCACATTACGGGATAATATTGCACAGAAAGGTCACAGTGGATGATATAGGAATGAGTCCTAGCAAGGCCCTCAAGCCTCACACTTCTTTTCTGGCCTTTGAGAACAAAACCTGTGCCAACAACGGAGACTGGGGTTGCTTGACATCATCTCTACTTCTGTTCCATTTCTGTGGAAGGGACCGTGGAGTTGTAATAATTTTATTGGCAACATAATAGAGGTATTACATGTAATACCTAAATTATATGTAGGTATAGGGAAAGAGTGACCTCTGGAAGGTCAAATGTAGCCCAGTGGAAGTGTTGCTGTAAGCCTAACCTGCCTTTTGCTGCTGCCAGGCTTCGTTCCTGCACTGAGCTTTCCACAGCCGGATCAAAGAGACCAAGCATGAATACTTTTCCCCTAAGAGCAACATGATGCCAAATCTTTGACACACAGCCAGAACAGCATGTGTATTCAGAATTTCGTAGTGGTCACCATCCGTAGAGATTGTAAATGGGCCCCTGATCTCACCTAACTTGCAGATATTTTTACATTGCAGACACATACACCTGAATAGTGTCCTGATTTGAGCGACACAGGACTAATTTCTTTTCCAATGCTTGGGAAAACTGTATTTTTGGAAGAGTCTAGTGTCTGAATTTACTCTATAGCCAGCTATGGTGTGTGGGCTTCACAGTCTCAGTGTCTTCAAGTTGGCCAGATGCGGGGATGAGGAGGAACAAAACCCAGGCACTTGACCCAAGCTGGCCAACAGCGTTATTTCATACCATGAACGTCACATTCAATGTAAATTAGAAAGTTTGCTGCGAAGTTCACTCTCCCTTGATGGCAGCAATCCAGAGGACTTCTTGCCCCAGTACGGGACCCCTGAGCCCTTCCCTTCCTCCTGAAGCTGTAGCACTTGCAGTGTCTGACATTTACTGTCCACTGCTGGGAGTGCACAGCTTGCTACTAATATAGCTGGCTGAGTATAATCCTTGTATATTGTATATATGGGTATCGGGATCAATATTGGTTCTTTAGTGTTAGTCCTGTTAATTATCTAGTTCTATGCTATTAAATCTGTTTATCTTTCAACCCCCAGGTTTCCTTGTTTTCTTTCCGATTCCTCTTTCTGGGTGGGGAGGAGTCATCGGGTGAGATAATAATTGTCTAAACAACAATAAATTGTTGTGGGTTTCTCAAACCATAATAACGAGTCATCCAGGTTCTCTTTTTAGCCAGTGGAAAGAAATGGGCATTGCTGTTGGACCATTTCTTTAGAATGAAATTAATTACGATCTAAAATGCTAGGAAAGCCCAAAGGGAATCTCACTGTAGTTGTCTCAGGCCAGCTGGGATTGGCTGGAGCCAGGCAGCCAACATGTAGACCCAGTCTCATCTGTTGGTCCCAGAATTTTCCTGTCTAACACCAGGCAGCTAACCAAGGCACCTGAGCTCAGAATCTATCCTCCTTCAGAAGTCATCAAAGGCTGATACCTTCAAAGACCAAGACATTATGACGGACACAAGCATCCCCAGAAATTTCTCCCAGTCACACCCTACCCTTCAGCGGCGATTTGTAGACCAGCGTACAAAGGCCTCTCATTGGGAAAAACTATGGTGTCGTTAGTGCTGCTACACCTTCTGCTGTGTGCTCCTCCACCAAGCCCGGAGCCACTGAGCCAAATTGCGTCTGCTGCTGCAAGCTGCCCAGCTCCCTGCGGCTCTCAGAGCTCCCTGTGAGCACCGACCACCTCACCGCTCACCCACCTCACTCGGCATGAGATAAAGGCGGCACAGCGCTCCGTCCCAGCACGTGGCTAGAGACAACAAGATCACGTTTCCTGGATAATTGCTATTGTTTTATCCATTCGGTAACTAATTTTCATTGTGTATGCCAAGTTTCAGAGGCCAGTTAAACATTTGGCAACACTAAACAATTAGCAGATTTTCATTTACGTTGCAGTAGTCTTTTGGCAATCGCACTGACTTACAGGAGAATGCATCTTTGCAGTTTATTGATATTACATATATTTCAGACATTTCCTAAAATAAATACTGATCGATTGCTAGAAAGGTCATTATCAAGAATATTCAGTCATTGCTTCTCAGAATCTACTTCCTGCACCTGCACTGTCTCTGTTAGAATGCTAACAGTACTAACACCTATTTTACTTCACTGCCCCTGTCCTGGAATTAAGTAAATAACAGGGAGAAATGTCAATGAAGACACTAATTTTTGTAGTATCTTTTTTCATGCTGTGGGGAGATAAGGATTGTTGTTCAGTCATTCTTTCAGAGTCAGATCACATTTTAGTCTCCTCTAAGAATAATAGAGAAATCTATTTTGATTTCGATGTCAGCGGGGCCAAGAGGAGATTTTCTATAGCTGAAATATTTAGAAAAATGCAAAAGTTGCTATGTTAAATTCTGCTTGTCATTCAGTTCACAACCATTAAAGATGATAGGTTAAAAATCCTGATTCCTTTGTGGAAAACTGACCATGTAAAACACAAAAGAAGGAAAGAATGAAATGCAATTCTGTAAATACCCTTCTCTAGTTCTTTTGCAATTAGCTACCTGGAATTTAATTTAAGATATCTAAATATTGTAAAACGTAACTTTGATCATAATTATTAGTCACCAGGTCTGGGCTGCGTGGCACAGGCAGCCTGCCAAAAACCATTTTAAAGACAAAGTCGCTAGCACTTTTCTAGCAGGTCTAATCCTTCATATTAGAGAAAGTGGAGGGGACTTGTTATTTTGATGTGAAGCATTTTTTATCAGAAGCAGCTCACAATGGAAGGAAAGGCAGGCTTTCTTGCTTTCCCTGCATTTTACTTCGTTTTCTTTGTTTTCTTTAAAATTAAACTCCAGTAAACTTAATTTTGAAATGAAACAAAACATTCCTCTAAAGAAAAATCTAAGTATAATTCAAAAGCTTTGAACCGATCTGTCATTTCTTTTTGAAAGAAAACAATGTAATGAATTTTACACAGATGTTTCAATTAACTGGAACGGATATTTCTTAAAGGAAAAACGTCCCCTCCACATTCTTCTTTAGAACTAGTCTGTTAGAAACTTGCTTTACTTTCACTAAAAGGTGTTGGCTGTTCTTAGTACAGAAAGAGATCTCTGCCCGTACCCTTCCTATCATCTGTGGCAAGAAACTGCGCAGATGAACCTTCTCCGTGCCTAAATACAAGGACAGATTGTATCTCTTTCTTTTTCATGCATTTGTGCAATATCTGGGCACAAAATAACCTTTTCCCCGCTTGTACCCCTTGTGCAAGCAGTAGACAGGAAGGGACTTGTGTTTCCAACTAAGGACGTTGCTACCCACTGTTGTTGAGTATTGTTTTCTCATAGAGCAAGAATGGGAGGGTGACCAGGGAGGGAAAATATCCAGTGAAGTTAGCAGGTGGTAGGTTTAAAGACAGCAAAAGAAATCACTTTTTCACACATCGGAGAATCGTTACGGAACGTATTGCCATCGGATATCGGGGAGGCTGGAAGAGCTCAAGAGTAAAAATAATTCAAAGGGAGACTAAAACAAGCTCACTGGCAGCCTGTACAGCTATCATATGCTTAAGTGTAGAGACAATACCTGGCTTAAGAAGCTTCCACGTTCCTGGTTTCCCAGCAAACCACTGAGAAGTATCTCTCTGTAATTGCCTTGTTCTGCTTCTCTTTCTCTAAACATCTGCTGCAGGCCACTGTCAGAAAACGCGTGTTGGGCTGGCTGGACCTTCGATCTGACCCAGTGTAGCAGTTCTTATGGCATACACTAAGGGGACGAGACTATCGCATCCGGCACACCAGCCACTGGAGCTGACAAGATGCAGAAAGGAGTGCAAACTGAGCCCTAATTAATAGTGATGCAAGAGTAGCTCTGGAGGCACTGTGCCTCCCTAAGACATGACAACTCCCAGAACTGGCACGGGAGTGATAGGGGCTCTACACTCTCCCTAGAGCATAGCTTGTTGCTTGATGCCGTAGTTTAGTACTAAGTATGCAAGTGCATTTTCAACATAGCTGGTGGCAGAAATTGCACTTCTAAGCTGTCTGGTGGATTTATATGCTTAAAGGATTATGAATTATTGCAAACCAGTACCGTTTGCAATGTTTTGCTTTCTGTCCTACAGATCCAATTACTTGAGGGCACATTCGATTGTATATGCAGTTAGAATAGGGGTTTGCTCAGGTTATTTTACATTTTCATTACAATAAGTTAATACAGAGGCAGACCTCAATCTAAGAGACTCATGCAAAACTTCAGCAGTATTATTTAACTGAGTAAAGGTAAGTATATGAGTAGGTAAAGAATTAAGCACAGACCTCAACAATCAGGCATCTCTAAGGATGGAACCACACCACAAATAAACAAATCTGAAAGGATATAAACCACACCTAATCCTGCTTGAATGGCAACAATTGTTTGTGCTTGAGCCACTCACACACAACCAGATTTGAACAAACAAGTTCTGGGATAGGAAGCAGAGTCTATTGTATATAATACTGTCCAAGTAAATATGAAAAGACTGCCAGCTTTGCTTGAATAGTCCACCTGATCTCATCAGGAGTTCAAAAGCAGTGAAGTCCATTTGCACAGAGCTGTTCATCCTGGTGCTAATCGAGGAGGTGCACGTAGCATGTATCTTGCCACAAAGGTAAGAGAGAAATGAACACACAATGTGAGCCAGGCCGGGGAGAGAGACCAGAGTTCTGGGAGAACGCAGAGACACCTCTATTCCACCTGCATTCCAGAGAGACTGAATCCTCAAATCTTATCTCAGGGTTCAATTATCCTGTATCAGTGCCAACCCCGTGTGAAAATTTGTCTCATAAAATTCCAGCAAGGAGGGACTTGTACTCTTCTTTAGGTTTTGTATTAGAATCAGCGCAGGGCATACCTGCACAGGTGGACTGAGCAGGAAGCACTCCACTGTGTCCCACCATGGCTTGAGAACTAATGCAGTGGACAGTCATAGCACACAGGACTGAACAACTGTGATAATTTCCACTGAGAAAAACCACCCCAAAACCACACAGAAGGAGAAGGAATCCTTTCAGCCTCCCAGTAGGACCTACGGGGTTCATTAAGGACCAAGATTTTCCCAAGCTACCATCTACTACCTTTTGGAAAAACTATTATGTGGCACAACTGGGGCAGTTCTCACACAAATGACACAAGGGGAAATTTTCTCGAATTGTGAGCAAGCAGAGCCATAAAGAGGCATTTTTGGTACCTATATCACCTTTCTCCTTGTATTCCCAGGTAAGACCATTAATGCTTTGTCCAGCTACTCAGACCAGCTGTACCTCTTTCCTGGCCTACTGAAGCCTCTGCCCAGCAGGTTCTTGTTTTAATTACTTCAACTTGACAGCTATTCAGAGTATCTGTCTTTCTTCACCAGCTACTCACACAGCTCTGTAAACAACTGCAGCATAAATAAGTAATAGCTGGTTACAGAGAAGACAGGCATAGTCATAGTAATAGGGCAAAAGGCAATGGACACCAATTGCAATAAGGGAAGTTCCAACTAAATCTAATGAAAAAATCTGCATGATGAGAGGGGTAGGATCGGGTAGCCCAGAGAACGTAGAACCTTGATCCTTGGAGAATATTCAAAAACCCACTGGACAAAGCCCTAAAAAACCTTCTGTAACTTTGGAGATGGTCCTGCTCTAGTGGGGTGTTGGACTAGAGACCTCCAGATGTTCTTTAAAGAGTACAGAAAAGGCCATACTATTAGCGTGGATACCATTGCTAATTAGGAAGAGGTCTCATCACACACAGAGCTGCAATCGCAAAGCATAGTAGTATTCTTCTGAGAGTCCAGAATAAGGCTGTGCTTGTAGTTATTTAGCCCTGGAGGTATAATACAGGTGTGCACGGCTGACTGTGCATGGAAACTGCACTGTACATGCAGCAAGGGTTTTGATTACTTTTGTGAAAGTAGCCATTCTTTCGCATATGTTCCCACTCCAAACCTAATATCCATTTAGTGAAGATACAGGCTGCAGCCTCATGCTTTCCATCATTGAATTATCCAAAAGTCTGGCCATCAGGTAGACAAAGCACTTGAAGCACGTTCTGTCTAGAACATCCTTTAAGAATGTAAAACCAGGTAAAACAGTAAAGCACCAAACCATAAGCTCAACTGTAATTTGTTCTAGTTTTTATGAACATTCAACGTAATTTTCCCCAGTACAAGAATGATTTTGACAAGCTGCAGCAAGTTCAGTGAAGGGCCACCAAGATGGATGGAGAGGGCTCCCCAGACTACAGATAAGGAATATGGGAAGAGCTTAAGCAGTGCCAGAACCCTCTTCCAGTTTCACATAGTCTGCTGCCCCCACACTGACAGACTGCCCATCAAAGCCTAGGTAGCTTGTATAACCACAGGTGTTTCCTCAGTCACGTTCATATTTCCTTTACCAGTTATGTTTCAGATGGAACTTGGTCATTGGCTCCATAACCATTGTCTCTGATCAAAACTGTTTTAGACTATCTCAAAAGATGACAAAGACTAACTTGCCCCTTCATCATCTCTGAGTGTTATCACCATGGTTTTTACCTTCATTCCTCCTCCTCTACCTGACACATCATCTTTACCTTTTATCTACAAGGATTCAGCCCAGACTGACAATCACTGGTTCAAAACATTCCAGCCAAGGGAAGGAACAGGGAAAGGTTGCAGCTTCTATGTACGCCGTCTGCTCCCCAAAGGAAAATCAATAATATAGAAAGGAAGAAAGGGGAAGTTTCCCATTACTTAAAGAGGAATTTCTAGTCTGCTGGGATCAGTCCCTGTTGATTAGATATAAAAAGTAGATACTGAAAGACGCTACTGTAAAACTCCAGGAGCTCTCAAGATGTAGAGAGAGTGCCACAAAAAGCCAGAATAAAAATCAAGGGATTGTGCACAACTTACTTGCTAAATCTACAGCAAACTGGGAACACTGCCAGACCAAACTGCTCCAATGAAGAGAGGCATTTGCCACAACAAACATTCCACTCCACATCCTGGATCACACAGTTTTAAAAAAACATATTTGAGCAGCAAATAAAATGCAATGACAATATCAAATTTAACATCAGAGAAGAATCTTTTAGTATCTGCCAGTCCTTTGAGTGTCACATACAGGGAAAAACCAGAGAAGCTAAGGCTCTGCTTTTTGCTTTCCACTGTTTATGATGAAATGACTTATTCAGAGGACAGATACTGTGAGTATGTGAGCTGTGCTATGACCAGCTGGCCTATTTTGGATTTCAGCCGCAATACACAGATGGAAAGTATGTTTCTAGATTGCATGATTTCTTTTTAAAATCTGCTTTTTTTTGCTTTTTTTTTTAAGCAGCAATTACTGAGGTTAAGGAGAAAGTATTGCAGTTCCTTTGAAGCTTAAAGGGAGTCCAAAGATCATTCAAACACCATTTTCTGAATGTTTTCCTGGAGACCTGCACATCTTTTGTAATCCTACTGCTGAAATCTCAACACAGGTGACAGAAATTATATGTTGTTTCACAGCTTGCCCTGTGGAAAAGGCATGAAAAAAGTCAAAAGATTTCACAGAAAACTATGAAAGCTACCATGTGCATTTGCTGTCTCTGTCAACATGAGCTACATTTAGTTTGGGCAGGACTCTTTCATTATCAACACCTCAAGGAATATAAGGAACTGGAGAAAATAGAAAGTAGGACCGTTCTAGGTGCCTTGCAGCATTGCGGGAGTCAAGTTGTCAAAAACAATCTCTCTCTCTGTGCAAGATCAATTTGCATACAAACTGCACAGGCTGAATCAGTCCCCTCTTCTTGGAATGCGGCGTAGCAGCATTTCTGGATTAACTTCCATTAATCATTCCTGGATCCCAGCACTTTTCTTTCTTTTAAACCCACACACAAAACCCCACAAACTCTCTCAGACTGATGTCTTCTTTCAGATTGCAATTGCTATACCAATGCCTTATTTAGGACCAGTAAATTTTACTTTGTCTTTACAGGGACATCTTATCAAGTGTGTTTAGCCCTTCCAAAACATAGCGCTCACACACAACTAAACCAGGATGCTATATGAGACAATGGGAAAAGGAAAAATTTCAGGTGTACACATGCACCCAGCTGATTTCTACTCCTCCTCTTTGAAGAGACAGAAAAGAAGGAAGCTTCCTAAAACCAGGAAGCACAGAGTTGGAGCCATGTCTTTCCTACCAGCCCTCCACAAATTCCCAAAGTGACAACTGCCCCATAATCTGCACATGGAGGAAACTGAAGCTCAAGATTTGGTGTTTTCTCTACTTAGGGAAGTAGAAGATCCAGCTCAGGCCTCAGCAAATGAAGAGTAGACCTGGTTGGAGAACAGGTAGACGTTTACTTTTGGAACTGTAACTTTGGAACTTTGGGCCCCACGTATTCGATCTAGGCTTTGGCACTCTGGTCAGGTAAAGCTTGTTAAAGAAATATTTTATTCCAACACCCAAAGACGTACTAAGTGCAGTCACTTCCCAGTGAAACAAGCACATAAATAACATGATTTTAATTTATAGGGGGTGAAAGCCCAACAGCTCCCTGCCTTCTTCTGTTCTCCACCTCTCCACACACAAAGCACTCTAAAGCCACAGGATTTTCATTCACCCATAAGCGAATCAGCGGTTTAGCTCTCTTCTTGTGCAGACAGGAAATGGTCTTCTGTGACCTGGAAAACTCAGCAAGTTTCTGAGCAGACACATCCACTTTTCTGGGTTGATATTTTTATTTGTTCTTTAGGAGAAGCCTACAAACGTATTTGCTTAACAACCTTAACGCTCCCATAAGAAAAAAAACATCGAGGAAAGTATATTTTTGGGATCTGCAAAATCATCTCTAGATAGCTTCATAATGAATCATTTTCTCTTCTTTTACAGATTGTCTTTAAGATAAGATGTACAAACCTTGTGTAAGTAAACCTGTGCTGTAATGTTTTGACATGCACCATGATCATGTATTTTCAGTGATCTTGTATTGAGCAAGGGTAGCAACTGACCTAGAGAAAACAAAAAATTAGTTCCATATGATAGAAAACATCTTGTTTATATACTCCATAAAAATGTGTTGCAATATTCCCAAAATGGCAGCTGCTCCTTTGGACAGACAGGCTCTCTAAAGAAGGGACAATGGAGTATAGCCATAGCCACAAAAAAGAAATTTATTTGATCAAGTCGTGTACCAAGGAATACCTTTGCTGTTCAATCAGATTTAACTCTTTTTAAACAATATGACAGAATTTTTGCCTCATGTTGATGCCAATAGGCAGCGTTCCGGACATCTCCACTGAGACTATAATCTTAAAACTAGGCAAACAAACAAAAAGGAAAGTCTCTTGATTAGTTTTAATTTTCTAGATTTTGCCAAGGGTACTTACTGCTAGGCTACTCTCCCTGCAGCACTATTTTCTTGGACGGAGAATCCAAGACCCCTGGTTTCTTCAAGCCTTCTGCCTTGTAAGTGTTATACCGACAGAATGGGCAACAATATGCAATTATTTGAAACATCAGAATGCAGCAAAACAATCCACATTTTGAGTATCAGTTGTCAACTTCTCATAGCAAACCATTTGCAACTAGCGCTTACAACAGAAAGGTCAGAGAAAAATTATCTTTTAAAACTTACAATGACAGGAGTTTTCTTTAATTCATTCAGTTTTGTATGGGGGCTTCACATCATATCAGAAGAGTTAAGAGGGCTGTACTATGAACAGGAACAGATTCTCAAAAGAGTGAGTCCTCATCAGATTCACACCATATTATAGACATATCTGTTGCTTTTTATTAAATTAAATTTAGTTCTAAACTTCTCAGCAGAACTTTAAGAGGTATTAGAAGTTTAATTAATACTTCTACTAGAGTTACTCTAGCAACTGGAATGCTTTGAGGAGTATTAGAGGTCAAGATAGGCTGAAATGTGTTACATTTTCCTCATACATCTTTGATGATGCTGCTTTTAAGCTTTGAGTCAACAACAAACAAGATAGCCCATTAATGGACAGGGACCTGTTTCTGACTCCTCTTTAACCAGGTACATGCACGAGCACTTCAATGTGTAAGAAAAAAACATAGATTCTCCTAGTTTACAACATGTGTGTTAGTAGGTATTCATGGTATCTCCTTTCATAGGACTGAAAGAAGGATTTGAGTCAGCACGTCACATTCATCCCAGGTCTGCATTCTCCTGTTGTCTTATGTATGTGGTTAAATCAGAAACAGAGACAATTAGAAAGAAAAAACAAGGACTAAGAAACTGTCAAGAGTGCAAGACATATATTTCATGCTGATGACAGAGCGACTTGTGTTCACCCTCATCTCTGTATAAGCTGCTTGGGAGCTGTGGAAAGTCACAGGGAAAGCCTTCAATATCATCTCCACCAATTCTCCCTCCATTGAAAATATGTCTCTTAGTCCTGCTGTCACCACGCGGTAAATTAACCCTAAAGTGATATGAACAGATTTACACAAGTACTAATGTCTTCAAGATTTCCCTGTCGAATAAATATTAAAATATTTTAAAATACTCGCTTTTCTGGAAGTTCTTTCATAACTGAGCATTCACCGACATAAACCTGACAAACAGCCTTTGCACGACGTTTGAGTCTTAGTGTCCAGGATGACGGGAAGTTAGAAAGGAACCCCGCTTTGTTCTGCATGCAATACGGAAGACAAGATACGTGCCAGATGATGCCCCTGAACTTTCCCTTCTTGATCCTCACACCCCCATCTCTCCAGTCGCAGGCAGATGTGTTCTCAGAGGGCCAATCCTACTGTGTAAGCTCCTCTTTCCTTGCAGCAGTATTTTGCCTTCCGAGCTGGCTGTCGTGTGGCGCTGTCGGGAGCACCCGTGCGGCTGCGTGCAGCCTGTCGGAAGGTGGCACCATGGAGATACAGTTGACAGCATTGTCCCCAGGCAGCTGAGCTCCTCTTGCTCATGATTGGCACCGAAGCAAAACCTGAGTTAGATGTTATTTTTCCAGTAGGGTCACAAAACCCTAATCCTGGCCACTGGTTGGGTAAATTACAAGAATAACTACGTCTCTCATAGCAAAACAAAAGGAAGGAAAAAATGTTGTCACTACCTTCCAGTACTGGGTGGCCAAGATGGGTGACATTATACCTCATCTTGCTGAGAACAGAAGTTGTAGAGATTCATATTCTAGCCAGGAAAAAAACACAGAGAGTAGGAAGCAGGTCACGTTAGTAAGAACAACCATAAAAAATAGTTTAAGTACACACAGATAAAATTAGAAATGCCTATGTGAGATACCTAATGAGGCATATGAGTGATGTCTTGTTATACTTTCTGTAACTCTATCGGTGCTAAGGAGATGATCAGAAAAGATTCGGTCTGCTTGTTGAAGAACAGTTAATGGTATGGACAAATGAGACTGAGAACATCAGCATGTTTAATTACTTTTTTTTTTTTTCACTCTTCACAACTGCAAGCCAATAACTAACAGATCAGAGATAAAGGCTAAATCAGGTTACTAGAGCAGGTTGCAGAATATATTTGATTGTTTTCAGATCAGCTATGCCAAAAAAAGATTCACCGTGGAATACTCAATCAGACCTTTATTACAGGGACATTTGCTGTTATTTCTGAGAACTCATGGAAGAGAGGGAGATGCCAGAAGATAAGAAAAAGACAAACTCCTGGTTTAATCTGTGAAGGGAGAAGAAGGTGGGGAGGAAAGCATAGACTTATCTTTACTTCTGTTTTCAAAACAAAAAAAGAAAAAGAAGGAAATGCAGTATCTTAGGAGTTAATTTAGTAGGTAGAATGACGAGATGTGCTGAGAAGGGATCTGCACTAACAGCTTTTGGACCTCTTAGTGTTCAATATTTTTATTAGAGACCTGGGGGATGGACTCAAGAGCCTGCAAATTTGACAAGCACACAACATAAAGCTGCGAATGACTGCAAGAATACAGAAACACAGGCTTAGAATACAAATGATCTCAACAAAATGGAGGAATGCCTAGAAAAAAAAAGACTGGGTGTAGTTCAGTCAGAACAACTGCAAATATTTATACTTGGGTAGGAAAGAGAAAGCACACAAAAATGGAGGGTGAATAACTGGCTAAGCAGCAGTTTTGTAGAAATAGATCTAGGTATTATAGGAAATCACAAGTTGAATTATGTGTCAACAATGTAATGCCGTCATGAAAATGGCAAATCATATAAAGATAACTATGAGGAAAAATGAAACTAATTGAGCCTTTTGAGAGAAGGGGCGTATTTGACAATGGTAGAAAATGGATAGCAATGGGGGTCTCTCAATTGAGAATGTGTAAACATTTTCCTTCTGAACAAAAAAAAAAAAAAAGGGAAAATAAGAAAGGAACCAGACCAGAATGGGATAAATGTATGATAACAATTGTTTTCTTAAGGGAATTTAACCAGTTGCAATCTCAGTCTTATACTGTATATCAGAGGTTAATATCTGAGTAAAGATAGTTAAATTGGCTTTTTATTATTGAATTATAATCACTTGAGCAATTATAAAAACAGGTGTTGCTGATTGAAATCAATTATTCCTTCACCTGATCACTATACAGCTGATAAGAACTCAAGATTGCTACACAAGTACTCTCTCACTTGTACTGAAGCCTTCTTGAAAGGCATTTATTAAGCCAAGATGCTCTGGAAAGAAACTCCACTGAAGGACAAGGACAAAGATTAAAATCTTCTAAGAAAGAGGGTGCAGGCTGTGGTGTCTGCAGAACTTGATTTGATCATTAAGTAGCCTTGATACTTAGTTGACTGTTGTAAAGAAGTGTTTTCAATAGGTCTACGGGAATTTTCTCAGGCTTCTAGACATATCGTTTAATCTTAAATCTTTCCATCTATGATGTTTGCAAGAGTACAATGTAATAGTATGTTTAATGGCTCAGCTAAACATAAGTTAAAGTAGTAGATAGTATGTATTTGGTTTAGCCTTAGCAATAAGACGACTGGAAAAACACCACGGGATTCAGAGGCAGCAAAAATGTTTTCCACAAGCAGCTGGAAAATAAGCTTGCCTGCAAACCCAGTGGATATAGCTGCTGCTCTAAATGGAATACCGGTACTTCATATGAAGTGGCAGGCATTATCTGAAATACTTTATTGGGATCAGTGTAATTCTATGTTGGTGATAATAAGGAAAATGTCTACTCTCAGATGGTTTGTCTGCCATGTAACAGATGATCGTTCTGATTTTCCCTTCTCCAGAACCTTCCCTGAACTTTTTTCTAATCTGGGGTAAATTAAGTGGGACTTTCCTTAATAAGTGAGCTACACATTAGGGTCCATTAGTGCCCATTAAAATTTTAATGTAGGTTCTTAATAGTTCTTTCTTATTGATCATTCATCCAATACTAAGTTTCATATATTTGCTTCACCATCATAAATGATGTTATACCTCATGTTTGGCATCATTGTCTCAGCAGGCTGTGTATTCTGAGTAAACTTATTTTTATATACCAATGAGAAAGTCCAGTTTCTTTATTAATGTGGAAATCCAGTGCCTTTGGTTGCCCAAACATGCATGGAAATCAGCAGCTTGATTACTTGTGTTGTGAAGCTGAGATAAATACAGCATTTTGAAGTACTTAGATTCTTCAGCCTCTAAAATGTGAGTCTAATTTTCACTCTGGCAAAATCTTACATTTTTAATGGTCTCCTCCTTCCTATTTGATACAATTATTTTGTAGATGGAGCAGCAATTACTTCAAATGCAAGGTGTTCCAGCTCTGACAAGTGCAGAATTTATAGTAAGGTATCTACAAGTTTTTACAGGAAATCAAATGTGGAGTTACAACACTGGTGCTTTTACTGCACCGCTACATTCCGCCTTTGCTCACTTTTGTTTGCGTAGTATGACCTAAACGTTTGCTCCAACTAAAGCTGTCATGGAGACAGCGCTAAGTTAGAACCTAACGAGCAGTCTTAGCACGGTCTGTCTGTCCAGCTGCTTTGGCTTTTGAGTAAGGCAACACCGACAGAAAACTTTCTCAACAGGCTACTGTAAATTCCTGACTCAGTTGGTGATCTGCATTGTGCAAAGAAGACGAATGTTTTTGGTACAAGCCAAAACAGCCACGGCCAGAAGTAAAAGAATAAAAGAGCTTTTATAGAGAAAATATTGCCTACGTTGGGGAGAATTGCTTTTGGGGCCGTAGTTCGTACAGAAACCTTCCTACAGGCTTTCTGAACTTCACCTAACCCCATCTGTGCAAACAGGCTCCCAGGAAGATGTAGACAGCTGGACACAGGTTACAGCAGCCTCCTAGAGAATCTTTGTCGAGTCCTCAAATCAGCAGCGGACTCCTTAGTGATAAGTATTACTAGAGTTATAAAGAACAAACCTCCTAAAAGCAAAATTGGCTGCTGTTGTGGAGAGAAAGAGAAGACTTTTAGGGAGCGGGGATGCACTAAATATTAACTGATAACAGCAAAACAGTTGGCACTGTTTCATGGGAACTTAATATCAAAAACTGCAACTGCAGCACCGCCGTGCAGAATGAAAGCTCGCTCAGAAAACCCAAGAAAGTGCATTTATGGGCTTTGAATTCAACTAGTGAATACTACATTTTTAGATAGGTTCTTTTTTTAAGCATCAGTAAATCATTCATAGCATCAGACAAATCATTCATAGCATGTACAATTTAGAATGGTCTCTGTAAGTGGCTAAGTACCATAATTAACAAGTGCAGTCAATAGATATCTCAGAAAGGTTAAGATTTTTTCAAAGGCACTGACTTCTACAGATCATTTCTGGAAATAAGTGTTGGCATGTACACTGTGTGTGCACTATTTTTGACAGTACAAATTTGAGCTACTGTAGACGCATGGATGAAATGGTATATATTTCTCTGTGATACCTGATGTAACATACGTCGCCAAATAATGTTTTCAGGGCAAAATTACTTTATTGAATTCCTTTTACGTGTTTTCATAAATATTCTTTAATACTTCTGTAACATTTATGAACACTTCATCCAGTGAATTGCCTAGTGAAACCAAAACAACACAAACACAAATTTGAATAACATTTTCACTGAAATATTTTGATTATTCAACAATTTCAATCATATACCTGAAGGCTGAGAAAATATGCCTGCGATATCAGCAAAACCTGTCTTAACATTTTGGAAAGGAAGGACACGGCATTTCTAATACTATTCTGGTTAAAAACATGAAAAGCTGTGTAACAAAAGATGTCTTGACCCTGTAGAGTAATGCAGTAGTTTCCACACCTCAGTCTGTGAGCCACCAGGTGTCTATGGGGCTTTGGAAGTGGCCTGTTCAAACCAGCTTTGACAGTTGGCATTTATTGCTACAGCTTACCAACAGGTACCTTCGATTTCAGGCAGCTTCTGTGGCCACCAAGTATTACCTGAGAAGGTGCTAGCGTACGGGGTCCCAGCAGATGGGATATATCACCATGGTTCCACCTTGCTGTGAGACCCAACGCAGCTGACAACTTCCACTGTGTGACTGACACTTTGTCAGGTTCTGCTGCTTTACGGTAGTTCACAAAGAAAAATTGCTCGGGCATCAATGGCCAGAAAATTCAACAGGGCTTTTCTAGCTGAAGCTATTATTTTTATATACAAAAATATTCAGTGGTGAAGTATTAAGCTAAAAAAAATATTGAAAATTCAGAGTAAAATCCTTGGTTAAAGCAAATGTTGATCGTTCAGGCTGTGTAACGCACCACAGGTGAATTCTGATTTCTCACTGACCTCTGTTCAGTCTCACATCTTGGGGCAAAAAAGAGCAAACTGTCACCATATCAGAGGACCTGGATGTGCAATTCCAAAAGATCACCAAGTACACTAAATCAGATCAGTGTTGAAAATGGACATTAACATTTTGCCAGGTGGCTTGTCTTTAAAAATCTTGCTTCAAGCACAAGAAGCTTGAAGCTTTCTTTCTTTCTATGTTGAATATAGGGTTTTAGAACAAAATCCTATCATATTAAGATTCACACTTTGTTTGGTGTCCATTTAGGGAACTGATTCAACTTTATAAGCACCATTCAAAAAAATATAGAAAGCAAAATTCCTAAAAACAACTGGTTTTGTAACTTATTCATGTTTAAGTATTTTAATTTATTGACGTGATTATATATATAGCATTATAATGATTATCAAACAGCAATCATTCATAGCAAATCATAGAGATTTTTTCTAATATTTAGAACAGCTTATCTGTCAGGACTCTGAGTGCACCAGGCACTCAGATGGCCCGGTCTAGCTTGGCCTGGAACCTCCAGCCACATCTTGTGCTCATGGGCCAAGGAGCTCCGTCTAAACTCAAGCCTTGGTCTTCATTCTTTCCTTGTGGGGAAGGGAAGGGAAGGGAAGGGAAGGGAAGGGAAGGGAAGGGAAGGTGCAGCCTTGTGGCGGTTGTTCCTTTAAATTAATCATCTTCAAAAAAAGACCATTTGAAACAGTATTTCTCTATAGACAATCCAAATTTAAAAATATGTCATGAGATTTGCTGTGGAATAAGATCACTTCTTAAAAGAAGTAGGCAAGTTGAGAAAACATTCTTTCGATTGAGCTTTAAAAAAAAATCTTAACAGTAAGAATTGCTTACTCTTCGGACACTTGAGTCCATTCTTAAAACATGCCCCTTCCTTTTCTAATATCTGGGGAAATTAAAGGAAATTTTATGAGGGCCTCAACCTCATTCGTTCCAAGAGGCAATAGCTAAAAATGGACAGATTTTAATGGCCAGCTCCATAATTCCTCTCTTCAAGAGTTCATAGCCTTGATTTGGCTTCCCGAGTAGTGCCCAGGGAAAACAAGGGCATTTTAGGAAAAAATCTACAATCAATACTGGGGGGGGAGTAGGAAGACTAGTAGCATAGACTAGGTGACAGATAATCCAGCCAAAGGTGTATGTTATATATCTTCCTTCTTCAGAAAAGCATTCTTACATGTTCCTAAAATCTCTTCCAGACTCAAACATCTAAGTGATTTCCTTCATAAAACAGAAGCAGGTCTAATGATAGGCCCATGTTACTGAAAATGTAATGGCTGATGCCCTCAGGATGTGAGAGTCCCAGGTTCATTTCCTTCTTCATCCTAAATAGCTTTGTGAGTTTCAGAATTTTGAGGTGCACCTGGAACTTTTTCCTTGTAGTAACTTCACCAAAACCCCCAAAGTTCACTATTTTAGAATAAGAACTATAACAGCTAATTTTTTTGAGTGAATTCAAAGTCACTATGTAAGAAAGATTGGAAATAAGAAGCCCTTGCAGATGGGTCTTTGCTTCTAGGGTGGATTCCAGGCAAGTTCCATGACATTCAGAATTACAGCAAACACTATGCTGTCCTTCCTGATCCCTGGGAATTTTTTTATTTCCATTGCCTCTGATGTCTACATGTCGCTCTTTCTTCTTACCTGTTCCTGTTGTTCTGGATGCTCTCAATGCCTCCATGGATCTCTCTCCCCAGAGCAAAGCTCAGTTATTCCCAAGTCTGGAATAACTTGGGAATATAAAAATAACATGGTTCTATGTTCCCTCCTCAGATGGGACCACCTGACCTGTTCATTTTCTTCTGGGAAAAGTGGGTCACCCACCTGAGACCAAATTCATAAACCAGAAATAACCTTCCAAAGAATTAAACTCTGAAACCATTACACTAGAATCACCAGCCATAGAAGACTCTTTTTAGTTCTCCTTGTCACAGTGCACCAGCTGGGCAGAAAAGAGCAAACTACACTCTGAATAAGAGGACAATTGAGGTTGCAAAGTACCTCAGGCAGTTTCTAGTCCAGCACCCTGCTCAAAAAAAGGTCATTCGTCATGTCAGACTGGGTGGCTCAGGGTTTTATCCAGCCAGGTATCAAAAACCTACAACATGACTGAACAATGTCTCTGGGCATCCATTGCAATGCTTGACTATCTTCAGGGTGGAAACATGTGTCCCTATATTCAGCCTGAGCATCTCTTAATTCAATTTAGGCCAATTGATTCTTGTCTTCCTGCCATGCACCACTCTGAAGATCCTGGATCCACCTCAGTAACATCCTTCTCAGTATTAGAACCATAGAATCATAGAATCGCTTAGGTTGGAAGGGACCTTTGAGATCATCGAGTCCAACCATCAACACTGCCAAAACCACTACTAAACCATGTCCCTAAGCACCATGTCTACCCAGATTTTAAACACCTCCAGGGATGATGATTCCCCCACTTCCTGGGCAGCCTGTTGCAATGCTTAATAACCCTTTTGGTGAAGAAATTTCTCCTAATATCTAACCAAAACCTCCCCTGGTGCAACTTGAGGTCATTTCCTCTTGGCTTGTCACCTGTTACTTCAGAGAAGAGACCAACCCCCACCTGTCTACAGCCTCCTTTCAGGTAGTTGTAGAGAGCAATAAGGTCTCCCCTCAGCTTCCTTTCCTCCAGGCTAAACAACCCCAGCTGCCTCAGATGTTCCTCATAAGACTTGTGTTCCAGACCCCCCACCAGCTTCATTGCCCTTCTCAAAGGGCAGAAGATTGCTGTGAGGTGCTCCTGAAGCCCTCTTTTCTTCTGAACAACCCTTGTTTCCCCTCTCGTCACAGACCCCAGCCACCTTGGTGGTCCTTTGCTAAACTTGCTCCAGTTTATCCATGTCTTTCTTGTACTGGGGATCCCCAAACCGGCTGCAATATTCTAGACACGGTTTAATGAGTACTGAGTAGAGGAGGATAATCACTTCCCTCAGTCTTCTTACTGACTATACTGTTACTAATGCAGCCCAGGATGCTTTTAGCCTTCTTTGCTGCCAGGGCATGCTGCTGGCTCATGTTCAGCTTTCGGACCACCAGGACCCTGACGCTGTATTCAGCAGAGGTGACCCCCAGCTGGTCAGTCCCCAGCCTGCTTGTGCTGTGCATGGCCAGTAAACATGTCATCCACTGCTTGTGTGGAGCAGAGCCCAACCCTACTGGCACTTACCCAAACTTAGCTTGGCCTCTCAGTGGCAACCCTCCACATCCCACAGGTAGCATAAGAAGAGTGACCGGTGCCAGAGGATGGAGTGCCTGTCTCCCAGTCTGCCACAGCTACCCAGGGCAGTGCAGGCAGGGACTGAAGCCCCCAGGCATGTCCTGGAGCAGTGGGGCCCCCAGGGCAGCAGTGTGCTGAGCGCCCTTGAGGGTCTCATCTCCTCATGGTGCACCAAGAGCCCTAACAAACATGTACCTCCATGACAGGCATTTTGTCAGCCTGTCGTGGTTTCAGGTGAGATAGAGTTAACTTTTTTACTAGCAGCTGGTGTGGGGCTATGTTTTGGATTCGGGATGAGAAATAGTGTTGGTAGTGCATTGGTGTTTGCAGTTGTTGCTAGGCAGTCAAGGCTTTTTCTGCTCCTTGGATCACCCCAGCAGCGAGACGGCTGGGAGGGCATGGGAAATTGGGAGGGGACACAGCTGAGACAGCTGACCCCAAATGACCAAAGGGATATTCCAAACTATACGACATTGTGCTCGGCAATATAAAGCTGGGGAAGAAGAAGGAAGTGGGGAAGTTTGGAGTTATGACATTTGTATTCCCAAGTAACCATTATGTGTGATGGAGCCCTGCTTTCCTGGAGGTGGCCGAACACCTGCCTGCCAATGGGAAGCAGTGAATTAATTCTTTGTTTTACTTCGCTTGTGTGTGCACCTTTTACTTTGCCTACTAAGCTGTCTTTAGCTCAACCCACCAGTTTTTTCCCACTTTTACTCTTCCAATTCTCTCCCCCATTGCAAATGGGAGCAGTGAGCATGGTTCTCACTGCTGGCTGGGGTTACACTATGACACAAGCATGCAGGACAAATTCAACTACCCAAAGACTGCTGCAGATGGAAATCTGAGAAGATAGGACTTTTTTTTCTCAGCCATGGGCACCAGTAACAGTTCTAATGGCGATACTTGTTCTCTGCCTTTGTACATTCCTCCAACCAGTTTTCCATTTACAATTAAAATGTTCTCTGTTAGTAGATAATGGCATGATGGAGACCAAGATACCGAAGGGGAAAAGTAACCAAATTGTTCAATTTTGATGCTGTCCTCTGCAGCTCCCGTTAATCAGACAATGGAAGAAGAGCGGACTAATTTGGACTGATGGACTGCAGATACAGGAAAAGGGCATTTTCAGGATACATACATTGTTTTTCCACAGTGTTTTATTACCAGGCTTCTTCAGTAGAAAGAAAAACTTGCCTGTCACTATCAGAATTATGGTGATGATGCAATTTGAAATGTAAAAAGATTTTAGATTTGATTGATCAATAATTATATTGAATGTTCAGTTAAAAGACCCCTTGTAAGAAAAAAATGCCATTTGGGAGTTTTTGTTTTCCAAAAATATTTTAAATTCATCTACCAGTTCTGTATTCTCTAAAATAGAAAGTTTTCAGCTCTTTTTCTTCAGGAAAGTATGTGAATTACCAATAGTTTTATCTGTAATTTTATAATACATAAGGTATATATTTACAGTAAATAATACTATTACAAATGCAAAGTTTAAATCCTTTGCCAAGATTCAGTTATGTCCAAACTCACCTCTTTCTTTTTGCCAAGGGGATCCACCTCTCCATTGCTGTTGGAAAGTGTCAACATCCAGAAGCTTCACTGAACATGCTGTAATTCTGAACTCAGAGCTAGTTATTAGCTGCAGGTTCCCTCACAGCTTTATCAACAGAGTACAACACACGCCATGATGACTTAAGAATGCTGAGGGCTAATTAAAAGGCACTGGTACTTCTCATGACAGTTAGACTAGATTATGTTCTCTTCTTCCTGTCAATAGATTGTTTTTTCCAACAGGCAAGAATATGGCCATGATAGGTACATATCATACCCCGACTTGTTCAAAATCAGTTTGCATCTTAGTTCTCAGCAGAGGATTTTTCAGTAAAAAGCCCATCATTTGCAAAATAGCGAGCAATGGCTTTCATTTACCGCACAGGAAGAAAATGTGCAGAGCTATTTATTCTGCTGATCTGAGTCGTATTATAACTAAGTACGATAGGGCTGGGCCTTAACTTTTTTAAGCAATGAGCAATAGATTAGGGGCTTGCTTAGCTATTCTTCAGTCATTAACACTACACTTGTCGAATTCTCTGTGCTTAACAAAATCCGATAATTGCAGATAGCATTAGTGCTGCATCTTTGGAGAATGGCCAGCACAGATTCTAATGAAATAAGCCGACCATGCAAAGAGGGATTTAGGAAGTACTGCTACACTGGCTACAATGACATTTTATTACTGATTAAATAATCTCTGAATCTGACTGTCCTGCAGTATTTTGCAACCTTACAGTGGGTAGATTCAAACATTTCATGAAAATAAGAGCAATGTGATTCTCAGAGGGCCTAATCTTTTGAAAATGGAGTCAAGTTGTTCAGAACCAGAAGCTCATTAGCTAGCTCGTTGCAACTTTTATTAAGGCTGGATCCAAGCTGTATACGCAGTGTCTTTGAAAGCATATAAAGTAAATACAGTTGGGCATATACATTTTGAAAATTAGTACATTAAATCTGTAATACGGACTTTGTTTCACGTTCATTCTTTATAGTCTTTCCTGATTTTTTTACAGGTTTCTAATTGGAGTTTCAGGCTGGGGTCCTGGCTATCTGAAAGACTATTCTGCCTGTCAAGCCTCATTTCTGTTATCTCTCTCAACCACCACAGCAACCACAATATTTCCTCTCCTGTCCAAAATTTTACACTGTCTGTATAGTCAGATCAGGCAGCCCCCTCCTTACAACAGAAGGATGCCACAGTCAGAATTTTTTTTGTAAAACAACCCAGAGTGTGGCACTGTTCTGCAGAGCCCATAGCATGCTGCCATCCGTCTGCCTTGCAGAGCTTCTCTTTCTGATAGGATAGGCTCCAGCTTCGCAGTGGATCAGGGACAGTGACTTCTGTTATTTAGGTAATTTAATTTAATTTAAAATACACAGACTTTCTTGATGGGATTGCTTACAGGGCAGTTCACCTGGACTGAATTTCTCTTGAAATGCATATTTGGAAGACCTCAAACAAGCACCAAGAGCTGCTGCAGAGGCCTCCTTTCAAGAAATATAGTTCTGTACATCAATAGTAAGAAAAGAACTGGAGGAAAATGTAAGATCACTGAATAAATTGACCAATCAAATCAAATTTACCCAATCAGTTCAAAAAATCAGTCTTGCCATCATACAAACTCGTGCACCACTGTGCTTAGGAAGTATCAGGTGTTTTCGGCAGCACAGATCTCAAGAGCAACAACACAAATTTTACTCCAGGGGAAATACAGTCCATGGTATTAGTGTTACATTTCGATTTAGTAAAGGTTCCTTTGGATACCAAGAGACCTGTCATTCCCAAAGTGTCCGTTTAAGAGCAGGAACTGTGCTCAAAGGCCTGGTGCGTGCACTGGAGAAAATGTTTCAAGATTCTCGCAAATAAACTGGCACAGGACTTGGCAAGACATATTCTTTGCCTCTTTTTTTAATCAAATTTTTAAATATACTTTAATATTACACTATCTTAGGGATGCAATGACAGTGTTTGAGTCTTGGTGAGCCTGAATGATTTGCAAATCTTCATGCGGATGTAATGCAATCTATCCTCAAGAAAGACAGTATTATTTAAAACATTTGGGAGGAATTTTACTGTATTCATTATATAGACTCCTTCTTAACCATAACTGCAACTTTCTGGGACTTCTTGGCATATTTATGGTTCTTACCAGGAGTGAATATGGTTTGTATTTAACAGTTATGATGAATAGTTTTTATGCACCACAGCAAAACTTGATATTTTAAATTTATAGTTGCTTTGAATTTGAATCATGAAATATTCATTACATTTTCACAACAAAAAGTTCTTCTAACAAATCATTCACTCAGTTCATTTTGTATACTAATTTCATGTAGGTCTAGAATACAAATTCTGTGCAGAAGTAGGAGCATTACCACAACAGGCAGCTGGTTACCAAACATTTGTAATCTGAGTATTTGAAGAAATAATGTGACTTTAATTATTTTTTCCTCATAGGCTGGGGTGGAGTCATAAATTCTTTGTTTGGGAAACACTGCTCAGGCTCTATAAGTTAACGGTATTTTTGTAAGCACAAAATCAACACAACTTGCTCTGCTCTGCATCACTGTCTGTATCCATTAAAAGCTGATATGAGCTCCCATAACAAGTTTTAACTGACAATATCTTGGCACGTTCATCAGCTTCAGACCTATTTAAAATGCGCGTGTGCTTTGTTTTACCTGGGCATCTGTGGTTTAACTTTTCTGCAGATATTTTCTCTCAGCAAGATGAATCACAATAGAATATAGTCTTCTATGAAATTAAGGAATGAATGCATTATGTGGTTCTTTACTAATCTCTGAAAATACAGGTCAGGGTTGAAGATTGTACTGCTTGGCTTAGTCTTCAACAGTTCCTGGGAAGCTGCTGACTTTTTCCATAGCTATCTAGCCAGGGTTGGCAATGCTGGAGTGTAGAGGGAATATTACACTGCCCTGCTTCAGATTTTCACTGCTGGTAGTGGCCAGGCTAGCAATAACCAAACAGAGTGTCATCCACATTCCCAACAGCTGGACACCACTTTAGTTTAGCCATTGATTTCAGTGGCTGGAGAGGAAACATAGTAGGTCTACGTTGGATCTAGTTGGATCTACTTGGATCAAGGTTCTTTCCCAGAAACTTGCATAGATCAGTGACTGATCTACCAAAATTGATACTATTCTGGAATTTAGTTCAACTGGAAAAGTTAAGATGCGTATTTGACAATAGACATAGCTACTAGTGAGTAAGAGGACTAGAGTTGTGTGTGAACTACAATTTCTACATGTAATTAAATCTTATTAATAACAAATTTTCTATAAGTCAGACGGTGAAAGATAAAATGATCTGTTTAATTTCCAAATGAACCCAATGACTGTTTCCCCACCAAAGCAAAAAAAAAGGTTTCGTTTTGTGGGTTTTCATTTTACGTGTAAAGAATTTTCCAAATTAACTTTAGCCAAATATTGTCATGAAATTATTTTTTGTTAAAAACCTAAATTTTCCATTAAAAGATCAGAATCAAATCAATCTATTTCCACATTTTCTTCAGAGTTCTGCCTTGAATGGTTCAGAATTTCAATGGCTAAGTTGTGCCAATCATCTTCAATTTTTTTAAATGTTATAATGAATTGGAAAATATGCTTGTGAAAAATTTCTTTACCATGATGAGTAACTTGAAATGCATTTTTCTTAACTTTTAATTATGTGTTCTCTCTTTTTAAAATCAATAGAAATGAGAAGTCTGCACATTTTTCAGTACAGGATTCCATCTTTCTTCCAAAGTCCTTATACTGTGGACTATTCTGTGGGTACATAATGAATGTAACCAAAGTTTAAAAAAAAAAAAAAGGATGAAACGTAAAAAGTAAAAAGCAAACTAGAATACATTCATTTATGTGATGCAAATGTTTTTAAATCCAAATTGTGATTTCAACACTTCAGTATGACTGTGCAAAAATCAGGCTATGTGATAGATTTGCTGAAGACAGAGCCTGACCAATATCCCTTTAAGCAAATCCTTAAATGATCAACTTTAGTATCAGATCCAGACAAAGAAATTATTCCAGCCACAAGATACCAGAAGAAAAGAGGATGAAGAATTACCACTGTAGACTCAAAAGGCAAAGGAAGTGCTGAGAAAAGTAAATATAAGGTTGTTAATTAAGACCGCAAAATAAGGGGGAGAGGCTACATAGAAGAAATTAAACTAATTCTGAAGCATAAATGCAGAAATAAAACTGGAAATTCCATCATTAGACAATAGAATATGCAAGAACACAACCCTTAATCTCCACCGTTTCTCCAGTATAAACAAATCTTCTGGTTGCTAGCATTATTGCTGAAAACAGCTCTCATCAAATTGTACACAGAGAATAAGTTTCATCTTTTGGAAATAAAGCTATTACTTCCATTATACCTCTTTGTCCAGGAAACCTGCATTTACGTCCAGATTGAAAACAGTCAAAGACACGGTTTCTTATTAAGCAGTCAACAACCTGAAGGCACTGCTTTCTCTAAAGCCTTAAATAAAAAAAAGTAAATAGGGAAAGGGGTCCAGAAGGCAGGATCTAATGTAATTTAAAACTGGAATTACATCAGCAGTTTCAAACAGATGGCAGAATGTAGAGATAAATGTGTTAGCTCCTTTAGCTTATTTGGTCTCTCCATTGTTTGCATCATTAAAAACAGGAATAGTTTACAGTTTAAAAATATACTGTGTATTATACATTGGAAAAATGGACATGCACCTACTGAGTGGAAGGAGGTAGGATTAAATTAATTTGCCATACTTTAATGTACAGTATCTGGGATGCTTTAGGCAAGTCTGCAAATAGGTTTCCTAGGAAATGAGATGAACAAAAATATAATGACCTTGAAATTATACCCCCAAATGTCCCAAGTATTTAGCAACCTGGCTCAGAAGTGGTAATTACATAAAAAATACAAAAGATCCTTAATTGCTTCAGTTATAGTGTATCTAGGCAGGTCAGTTACTGTACACAGCTGCAAAAAAATGGTACGTGATTAATAGGGGGTTGCTTATGATAGCGCTAACTAGCTAGTGTATAGTGCAAAACACTCATTTCTTTTCCAATTAAAGAAAAAAAATCTGGTTTTGATTAGGCTCTTCAGAAGGTCTAAGTCTGTTGCAGCAAAATACTCCCCTCTCATGTCGTTAAATGTCTTAGTCAAGGACCAAGCAGCATATATTCATGAAAAACAGATTTAAATAAAATATGGGAGTGAAAATGCTGCAAATATCAAAATAAGACACTTCAGACCATTCTAGTTATTCTAGTTCGTTGGCTGTAAAACTAAAGGGTAAACCAGATCAAATAAATAAGACTGATAGAGGTGCATCTCCAGAGATGGAACCAGGCACCAACCTTTCCTGTGATTTGTTAAACTACAATTAATCATTCTCTCCATGTAGCTCTCATTCCAGCAAAGTTTGAAGCAGGAAGCATTAAAAAAATCCTATAAAAGAACTTGCAATACTTCAACATAGTATTACAGTTCCAAGAGATCCAGAAGAAACACTGAACTGTATGCAGAACTCTCCAGATTTGTGAACTTCTTGTGGTTCCCCCATCAACAGGATGGGAAAAATGTGCAGGCACGATCTTTTGGAGCATTGCCTGAAAAACATGCCCTGCAGATGAATCGATAAAGTGGACCCTGCTCGGATCAGACTGTGCACGTATCGAGAGCGTGACTTGGTCCACTGTGATTCTAGAGCTTATCTATTCTCTGGGTATGCTCTCAGTACTTCCGTGGGCTCCGCTGAGCTCCAGCCATGACTCCATCTAGGTTTGGGGAGGGGAACAGACCAGGAATCAGGGGATGGGGCACAAACGGCAACCATCCCTGGGGCTAAAATCCAGGAAATGTATGGGTTTCCTCTTGTCATTTCGCAGGAGAGGCATGAAACTTAATGCTGACAATTCAGTCTTCATTCCTGGGTGTAACATTCAACACTTCATAGAGGTGGATAGAGCAGCTTGCTCAGGCGTTCATTAAGGATTCTCCTTGCAGATCTCTCCGTATCTTGGCAAACTTCATTCCCATGTCTGAGGTCACCTGGACAGTGATAATTTTTTTACGTAGCAAAAGCTGAGAGTTTAGGAAATGAAAGACCTTCAAATAAACAGTGTTGTCACAAATGGGCTTTTGAAATTGTTCTCCAAATCTTGGTCACTCCCACAGCTTTGTCTTCACTTGAGAAAAAAACTTCACAGCTATTTTTCGAGTTTCCCCTGTGCATGTGCGTGTGTATTCACACTCATTGAATTTAAATCCTGCCCAATTTAAAGTTTTCGGAGAAAACAACAGACAATTTTTAAAGCCCTTAAAACAGTCATATTATTCCCTGGCAGAGGAGTAGTTTCAAAGGCAAAACAGAAATTTTTTGTGCCATAATTTGCCTACGAATGTTATCCTGCATATTGAGTGTCATCAGAAACGACAGCATTAGATCAAGCCCTGCAAAAAGAGGTCTGGGAAGAGATTTTCAGAAATAAATATAGACCTGCATTCTGCTTTGCTTATCACCGCAACCATGGCAAGTGATAAAGGGAGACTTGGGATGCAGAGCAGTAATGCAGCTTTGGGAACTCCTGGGAAAAGTCCTGAATTATCTTACCAGGCAATCCCTCTTGAAGCCGCACTGAAGCCATCTGTGGCAAACCCCCTCCACTGCCCTTAAAGAGGCACAGTTTGCCAAGCTCTGTAGCCACTTGGCACTACTATAGGTTCATTGCACACCCACATCTTTTTCCTGCCCAAGTCTCCTTGTGCCTTAGGGAAGAGAACAAGCTAAACTCTCCAGTGGATTTTGGATTTGATCCTCTATAATCTCATCTTTGGCATCTATGCAAGGACCAGCTGAAATCTCATTCAGAGAAAGCAGAATTTTCTACAATCCAGGCAGAAGTCATACCAAATGGTCTAATTTCCTTAAAGGGTCTGATTTCACATGTTCAAATTCTGTGTGGATAATGATTTGCAAGTGATGTCTTTCCTATATCATTCCTACTATAGATTGCCACTCACCAGGTCAAACAAAAAATTTTCATTTTTTAGAATTTAAATGCAGAACAGAGAGGGTATCCCCCCAAGAGAAATCTGCACAAAACAATATTAACTGCAAGGCAGGTCAAATGTTCACTGACACATCTTGACAATGCCCCTTTTCTTTACATTGACTCTAT
Source organism: Chionis minor (assembly GCA_013398295.1). Lineage (NCBI taxonomy): Eukaryota > Metazoa > Chordata > Aves > Charadriiformes > Chionidae > Chionis > Chionis minor. The sequence goes on along the minus strand of VZSF01003160.1, from coordinate 4,199 downwards.
TTGATTAAACTGATTGAAATGCATTTCATACTTGTGCTTTGTCAGTCTATATTTTGGACTTCATGAACAAAATGATACTAGATTGACTTACCCAGATACTTCACAAAGCTTGTCATGTTGAATTAATTAATGTTGCTTGTACAGCGTGAAAATATGGAGATTCATCTTTTCATTTTGTATTTGCTTTATAGTCAAATAAGGGGATGATAAAACATTACATTGGTAGTTAATAGACATTTTAAATGTCTTCATTTCTTTAGAAACATACAATGGAAGTATTACAACAATTGTCACACACATTATGTAACATTAGTTACATAAAACCAGAAATACTACAGTAGTAACTAAGAGTAGCAATGAATAAAACAACTATGCTTTCTCTTTTCCTTCCTTTTGGTTAATGGATGGTGCACAAACTTATACATTTGATTACTCTTGAGAAACATGACCATAGAAAATTTTACTAAATCTCCAGTTTTGGAGATTTTGTACTGAAGTCTTGCGTCGTTGATGGTGAAGTCAGTAACACTTCATTAACTTCATTTACAACACAGTAGTGCTTCCTCCATCTTACTTATAGATATAGGCTCTTGGAGGTTTTTTATGGTACCCAAACTCCTTGTAGTAAAACACTATGCCCTAATAATGCTGAAGTCCATTTTAGTGCATTTCTTTTTGTGCTAAGTAAAACGAGCAAGTAGTGCAAAACATGAAAGATGTCAATTAGTTTTACAAATGCGATTAGAAGCAATGATGTGAATGCACTGTATTTTTAGGTTAGAAGCTGAACAAAGCATTGTCAAATATAATTGCCATTCAAACAGATATAAGATGGCCAAATACAATATTCTGTCCAGAAGCCGTCATCATTTGGTTTTGTCAAAAGCCCCTTTTACCTTTCATTCCTTAGTCATCAGATCCCTGAAACAATAGTTAAGTCACTTTTATACTGGCTCACTTTACATACATCACTTAATTTCAGCAGCAGTGGAGTCAGAAGTCCAGATGAACGCTACAGAAGCTCCCAATGCCAAAAGTTTGCTCACCATGTTTATAGCTCACCTCCCATTAATACGTCTGAGTGCCTGAGGAAGTGTGTACTTACCCTGGTACACTAAATTATCTCTCTGAACTCCATGGCTCACTTCGCCCTTCTTCTTCTCTGTCTGGTGTACAGGCTATGAAAACTAGCCGTGGTCCTGCTACTGGTCACTGAAATAGGTTCTGCCTTTGCAGGGAGGAAAGCTGGAGGCCGTAGCATCATGCTGGTGGGACGGAGAGCAGTAGGTACAGCAAGCATCTGCTGAAAGAGTGAAGCTGGAGATTTGCAATGGCATGTAGTCTGCTGAAAGAGGACCACACCAGACTACACCAGTTCTAACCTAGACTGCACTTCAGGCACCAGGGAACTCTATACACATGTGTATGTCTATACATATGTATATGTGTATAGAGCAGAGGTTTAAGCAGCTGAACAGACGCAGAGGTCCAGAGATGTGAATTCAAGGTCTTGTACCAAAGGTTGCTTCCAACTGACCTGGTCATTTGCAGTGGAATGAGGAGTCAGCCTGGCATGCCATCAGCTATAGAAACAGTTGTGCCATAATTACACTGGCTAGCTGGGCCGCTTAGGTTTGAAAGTAGCTTTTCTTCCGTTCCAGATCTCAAGCCCATACCAGCTTTCCATTTTTACTTCCAAAACATAGAGAATATGACTGTGCTTTCAGCATATCTTTTCCTCTTCTTCTGTCTTTCTTAAAACTTTAAACTAAATAACAACCCTATAATTTGCTTTTCGTTAATTTTTTTTTCCCCTCAGGAATGGAAAAAAACCAGTACAGATAACTAGACTTTTACTTTAATTTCTGCTAATGGCAAAAGTCCTCAGGTCAGGGAGGAAGAGACAAGGCGGAGAGGAAGGGAGGGAAGGGAGACAAAAGGGAGAAGAAGGGAAGAAAGGAAAGAAGGAAAAAGGGAAGGAAGAAGGAGGAAGGAAAGGGAGGAAGGGGAGAAAGAAAAGGTGGAGGGAAGAAGAGAAGCTGTGAGAGAAGAGAGGAAAGAGGGAAGGGAATAATGGAAGAAAACAGGACAGGAAAGAAAAGAAAAGGAAGGCAAGGGATGAAAGAAAGAAAGAAAGAAAGAAAGAAAGAAAGAAAGAAAGAAAGAAAGAAAGAAAGAAAGAAAGAAAGAAAGAGTGGAAATATCAAAGGAAAAGTGCATAGGTAGTAGACTGTAGAAGGAATGAAGTTTTCAACTCAGCAGCCAGAACTGGTGAGATGAACTTTTTCAGGCAAGTATGAAAATTAGGCTACAGATTGGAGCCAGTAAGTCCAAGGAAGAATACGATAAATAAAATACAGCTGCACATCATATTTGTAATAATGCAGCATAATTAGAAAGTGATTAGAAAGCATAATGGTTATCAAATGATACTTATGCTGGAGAAGCATTGCAACTCATCTGCAAGTGCTATGAGACCCTTGGTTCCTCACAGAAACTTAGATGAGATTTCTCTGTCACAGGCAAGCTGCCAGTTATTGTTTCTTATTGTGGTAAAATCCTCAGAAATTCAGTATGGATAATTTCCTTTCTGTTAAGTTCATAAAATTATTCTGCTTTTACATATAGCATTGTATAAATCTGTTTGCTCTTGTCCATGACTAATATTTTCACTTAACTGATTCTCAAGTAAATTATTTGAAACATTTTACTCATCTGTAACTGGGTCTTTGAGCTTACTTGATTGCTGACCTATTTGGCCCAACAACTGAAAACACTCACAAATGCATAATTCCTGACTGCGATGGAATTCAACTTTTGTAAGATGTCCAGTAGTGACTTACAGATTTCAAGTGACAGGAGCAAGGTTCATGTCTAGGTAAATAGTTTCCAGGGGTCAACTAACCACACCAAGAAGTAGGCACATCATTTCTAGCTTGATTTATCTATATTTGCTTTCCAGAAATCTCATTTCTGCCATTCCCTTTAGTGTTCAACAGCTCGTGTGTGCCATGAATGAGTCTTCTTTTAAGTTGTGGTTTGTTTGGTTTTTTTATAGAAACTAAATAGCATATTGCATCAGTCACACTTACATAGGTTTTACGGACTTGTAATCTTTTCTGAACTCTTTCCTAATGCCAGGCTGTTTGGTGTGTAGAGACTGGATAGGATTTTACTGGCAGTTTCCTCAAGGCACTACCACCTTCTACTGCTACTTGACAGCCCTGCTTTTTACAGAGCATGCTCAAGCACTCTTAACCAGAGACCACAGAAGTTCACATTCAGCTGTTTATTCAGCTTACATTTGAGTCTCTTTGAGAATCATCCCTTTCCAGATTATACTTTGTGCAAGTACAAGGTTACACTATTTCTGCATGTATCATGTGAGCAGACACAACCCAGACATCCGTGCTGTTACAGTAACTGATCAGTCCTTGCTCCTATTATTTTTTTCTAATCTGTATCTACAAAATGGACTAACACCACACTCACATTTTTGTCCAGATGAATGCATTGCAACTACTCAAGACAGCTCCCAACAGTTCACTGTTATGAATGCCCCCTGATGATTTTGCTTACCCATTGACAGTATTAGGATGAAAATAGAACAGCAGTGATGCATGTCTGTGCCGATTTTGGGAGGCTGTTACTCCACTCAGAAACAAACTATATTTGCCAGAGTCCAGAGGGCCCTTTACAGGACCACTAGTCCCCATCTATTCTTCTGATGGCTGCTAAGTGGCACTTACACAGTTCACACTTAATTTCTTAGAGGGACAAAGACATTTGTTCACAAACAGGATAATTTCTTATTTCCTGAGTCCTTTTCATTTGTTATTTAGTGTTTTCGTCCATTAAAATCTTTATCCTGGTTTAAATTATTTGTAAAACAGTCACATAAAAAAGTGGGCTACAAATGATTCTCCAACAGTCAGAGCAAATGTATCATGAGTAGCTCCCATGTGTCCACATCAACTACCCATCAGACAGCAACCTGCAGCAAACAGTTCAACATATCATGAACAGTATTCATTTATATGTGGCAGACGAATGCTTGTGATTGATTCTCAAATAATAGAATAGGAGTGAGTTTTGTGCAAATGAATAATTGAACCAACCAACCTTTCTATCTTCAGTACAGACTTAGTTTAGACCAACCACGTTCAGCTGAAATGACAGTACTTAGAATCATAGAATCA
>VZSF01003156.1:0-65670 GCA_013398295.1 Chionis minor | reverse complement strand
CCGTGAGCCGTGCCCGGCACTGCAGGGGTGGGGGGGGGTGTTGCATTGCTCCTGGGGGTGCAGGGGGGCAGAGAGGGGACCCTGCACACAGCACTGGGGGGGCGGCGGGGGGCAAAGCGCCTGGTCCGGCAGCAGCTCGGCCGAGGAGGGTGCAGGACGGGGTAATGGGCAGGGGCAGCTCCTGCTCCAAACCCACTGGCACTGAGGGGCTGCTCCTGTCCAGGAATGCGAAAGAGAGGAGAAGGGAGAAGGGGGAGAGGGAAGGACGAAGAAGGAAGGACAGTAGGAAGGCAGGAAAGATGCCATCCCGCTGGGGATAGCCATGGCCGGCAGTTTGGGAGTGCTGGTTACCCCGTGGACTGGGATCCCCCATCCCCAGCAAAGGTGTACATCATCCATGGGGTGCTGCGGTGACATGGGTGACGTGGAGGTGGCCACCGGCGCGGTGCTGCTCGGGGCTGTCCTGGTCTCAGCTCGGGGGCGGCCGCCACACTCCTTCCTCACCGATTTCAATTTTCTTGGCTGGGCCGGCCACATGGCTGTAATTTGGGGGTTGTAAATACCTCAGGGGAATTTTTAAATTGAAAAAAAAAAAAACCAGTTTTCATTTAAATTAAAAGACATTGAAACATTTCTATTAGTATTAGAGGTTTATAAAACTTAAAACAAATGTCAAAACTAACCTACCAGGCACCGTCCACTTCGCGAAGCCCTTTGCGTGTTCAGCGCGACCCCGTTACCCGTCCAGGGTTAAGTTTTAATGAGATCATTATGAGAGTGCCCGGGACATTCCCATCCTGTACCCCGAGGCCAAAAACACCGGTGACAGTGTGTCCCCCGCTTTACTCCTGGCTGGGTTTTGTGGCCTCAACCAGTCTGGTGGTGGGGTTGGGGTCCCCAGCGTGGCAAAATGCTGCTGGGGTTCCCCAGGGACCTGGAGGGAATGAAGGCTTCGAGGTGATGAAGGAGAGGATCTCAGCATGGTTGGGCTTTGCAAAAGTGGGACTTCGATGTAGCTGCCCCAACCCTGGCATCTCCAAGGTGTCCCCTGATGTCCCCCCCATAGCTGGCACCTGCCTCCAGCAACCTGCCCGCTGTCCCCGACGTCCCCACCGTCCCCACCATCCTTGCCATCCCTGCGCACGGCTCCGCTTTAAGTTGGAAACAGTTAACTGGGCTGGGCTTTTTTTTTTTAAAAAAAAAAAAAAAAAAGATACGAGCCACTTATTAAAATGAATGTTTTACAATAAATTTGGCGAGAGGCCACCGACCTCAAATGAAAACCAGACCGGAGGACAGCGATGCTGCTCGCTGGCGAGGGTTTCCGGGACGTCTGTGCGTGCAGGCGCCCACGAGGGTTCTCCTCGGAGCAGCGGTGGGATGGGGTCCTGGCTGGGGGCTTGTGCCCATCCCATGCCCTGGCCAAACGTGCTGGTGTCCCCAGTCCAGAGATGCCGGCTGGTGGCTGCGGGACGGGCTCTCGGCAGGTGCTGGTGCTCGCTGATAAAACAGGCACTTGGTGGCATCTTGGCCTGGGTGTGAAAAACGCCCAGTTGACCTCAAAAAAGAGAAGGGAGTCAGGTCGGTGGAAGGAGGTGACAGCAGGGGACACCATGGGGGGTTCCCACTGTTTCCCCGTGGTCCCTGCCCATCCTTTTCCCTCCCCCTTGGGGATGCAGTGGGGTCTGTGCTTTAACCTGGCGGGATGGGGTTGGGTTTCAGTGCCAGAAGCCCTTGGGGCTGGCTTGCTATGGGCTTCTGCTTATTAAATTTCAAGAAACCACCTTTTTTTTTTTGAGGCGGGAGGAGGAGAGGAAGGCTGGGATGGCCATGCCAGGGGGTCCCTGGCTGGAATCCAGCCCTCTGCACAGCCTTCCTACTATGTAGCCCTGGCTGATTAGTTTTACTTTCTTCAACACCACGCAAAAGTCCCAGCAAGCTCTTGACGCCGTGATGGTGCAAGGCACCCGCCGTCCCGTCCCCTCCCCAGCCCCCGGGGAAACCCACTTCGCACTTAAAGCTGGGTTTTCGGTGGACCTCTGCGAGCGCAGGCGGGTGCCGCTCTCAGGGCCAGCACTTGCACAAGTCTCATTAGTGTTAATTAATTACACATGCCCCGTGCCCTGCTGGGAAACCGTGTAACTTGTTATGTCAGGCGGCCGCGTGTGAGCAATGCTGGCACCTCTGCGGCTGCATCATGGATGCACCAAACGGCGCCTAAAATATTTGCAGGGTGGGGAGAGAAGCAGCATCTGCCATGCTCAGCCCCGACGCAGGATGGTGCGGGTCCATCTGTCCCGGCGTCATCCATCCCGGCATCCCCCTCACCGATGGCTGTGAGCAGCCACCGTGGCCACCCCCTCTGCCCGGACCCCCTCGCTGCGGTGCCCGTGGCTGACCCAAACTCCAGCATTTTGGTAGTGGGGCCCAGCCCGGCCATTTCCCCGCACCCCAGAAGCCCGTTCACACATCTGTTAACCATCACCAGCGCTGCCACTCTCCACGCTCAGCTATTTTAATGCACAGCATAAACGATGCTGGCAAAAAGGGGAGCCTGCGTCCAGGGTGGGTGCCCGGGGGCTTCGTCCTCAGGGACATCCCGGGGTGCTACAGCCGTGCGAGGCACGGGAGAGCCTGGGTGCTGGTCTCATCCCACCATGAGAAGGTCTCCTGCCCAGGAGATGAAAGCAAACCCTTCCAGTGAATGTCTCCTTTCTGGGGAAGCTCCCGGCCGCTGGCGGCTGGGGGAGAGCCAGCGTCTTTTGTTGGTCCCTGGCCCTCCACCCCCAGGGGCTGGCAGATTCGCGGGAGAACAAAATTAAAATTCCTGCTCCCCCGTCGGTCGGTGCTGCTCTGTACTTGGCCCGTCTCGGCACTTCAAACTCACCGTGGTGCCTTTTCCCAAGGCGCTTGGCTGTGCTGTGAGGGCTTTGGCTCACCCGGCTGAGCAGCTCCTGCCACCCTCAGCCCCGCGGCCACGAGCATCTGCCCGAGGAGCCCTTTGGTCTGACACAACCTCCCAGAGCATCCCTGGGCTAAGCCGGGAGCCGTGGCACGACACGCACCACCTCCCTCTCTCTATCCTGTCTGCCCCTCTGCGGCATTTGCAGGGGACATCCCAGACCGGCACGATCATGGATGAGTTTTTGGAGGCTTGGCATGGCCCCAGCCCCATCTAGGCAAAGGGGGACCCCAGAGGAGAGTGAACCCCCTTGAGCTGCGCGTTCCCCCACGGTGAAAGGGGAAGATGCCAGACCCTGACCATGCAAAGCTGACCGGGGCGCCGGGTGGTGACTGCCGCAGTGCCACCACCCCCGGCAAACTCACGCAGATGATCGACCTTTCCTGGGAGGATTTTCTCCTCGCCCTGCCATCTCATGGGTGGAAAATCAGGCTATCTGTGGCAGGGGGGAAGCAGCACGCCGGCTCATCCCCCACTCGGCTCCTCCGCGGCTCCATCCCCACTGAGACCTGACACAATGGAGGCGATGGTGGTGCTGGAGCCGGGACAGCCCATTGTGTCGGGCTGCGGTTGCAGCCTCCTCCGAGCGCACGGGATGCTCTTGGCAGGTCCTTGAAAGCCCTTTGCCAGGCTGGGGTCACCCGCCGCACGGGCATGGCCCTGGGAGGGAATTTTTCGCTCGCAGATCACTGAGCCCAAGGGATGTGCTCGGCGCCCTGGGTCCTGGGCTGGATGCCCTGGGCTGGTTCCACCCGTCCGTGGGCACAGCCAGGCAGTCTGAGCCCTGCGGCCCCACACAATGGCTCCCGGGGCGCACCGGAGCCAGGCGGCTGGGAAAGCACAGTAAGAGGCTTCGCCGTGCCCCGCGCCGTGCGCCAGCGCTGTTCCCTGACTTTAAAGGCTGTTTCTGGAGCCGTCGTTTCAGAGGATGCTGACGGTGCCAGGCTCTGTGGTCTGGATCCTACCGCAGGGTTGGGGACCAGGATGCTGGGATGCATCCCACAGCCAGTGAGCCTGGCAGCGGGGCCTGCCACATCCCCTTCTCCAAGGTCTCTCTCCAGGCAGGTGATTCCCACCCCGCATAAAAGGCAAGTGATGGCACCACCTCCCCCAGCTGCCCAGGAGAGCAGGGGGGGAATTCCTCATGATGCTCTGCCCTCTCCCACTGGAGCTTCATGGCCAAAGGAGTTCCCCATCCCCTTCCAGAGTCTTGACAGCATCTCACTGACCCTGCCTCCTCCTTTGGGGAATGTGGCTGCAATTAGTTTAAAAGTTAAAGTTAAAAACTTCCGCTGATGCAGGAACCACCCGTGCCAAAACACTGTTCCTGGATGCTGGTCCCACCTGAGCGACCACCACGCTGGGCTGCACACAAGCCTCCAGCCGGGGAGGATCCTCTGGCGTGGTGGGAAGGGCTGTGCTGTGTTCAGGGAGGGCTTGGCACTTCAAAGCCTCCGGGCTTTACCTGTGGCAGATGACTGCAGCCCCATGGATTTCACCAGCTTTCAGGGTGTCCTCTCTAAATCACAGAGCATGACTTGGCTGGCCAGGTCCTCGCCTGGTTCTCCAACATCTGCTTCCTCTCTCTTCATCCCCTTCTTCCTTCATCCCCTTCATCCCCTCTCTCCCTCCCCTCCTCACTGTGACCTCCTGATCTCATCCCTCTTGTGCGCTCGGGTTTTGCAGCAGATAAATCACTGCCACCCTTGCTGGAGACCCTCTCACCTGTGAATTCGGTGGCTGCTGCTGGGCTGGGACCATCCCCAAGAGAAGCAGCATCCCCCAACATGGGGCTCCTCCTTTCCAGGTTCCTTCTGGTCCCAAAATCCAGCTAAGCATCATGTTCCCCGCGTTTGCTGCACTGAAGATAAGGATGAGCCAAAAAAAGGCTGCGGTGCCACAGCTGGGTTGCAAGCACAGGTTGGACATACCCCTGCTGGGATACAGGGATGCTGCCGGCTCGGACAGCTCTCCAGCACCTTCCCGGTTTGCTCAGGCTTTCGGTCGGACACGCCATGATGGGTGCTCAGACACCGCACACTGTCCCTGGCATCGCCGCCGGGCAGCAAGCGCAGCTTCTGGGGGTGCAAAGGGAAAATCCTCCTGGGCTGCGGGGGGTGCAGCTGCGCATGGAGCATCCCCCAGGGTCGCAGGGCAGGATGCTCCCAAAAATTGTGTGTCCGCACAGCCCGGGGCGGCAAACCGTGGCGCTGGGTGGTTTCTGGCTGGTGCAGCGGCAGCTCTATAACCATAAAACAGTCTGCTGCTGCCTGTCAGTGAGCGCAGGCTAAGGCCCTCCCGGGACAGCCTTGGCCTCTTTCTTGGTCCAGGCTTTAGCTGCTCCTTTTTAACGCAGACACTTTTCCCCCAGCAAAACTGGCAGCCTGTAAAAACGTGTCAGCGTTTCAGTTTTTTCACAATTAATGAGGTGAAACATCCTCGGAAACATTTCGCTGTAATGTTTCTCCAGTAGCTGAGACTTGCCCCTCTCTTAAATTTTTCATGTACGCCACTTGAGCCGAGAAAGTTTCCTTCAGACTCAGCACATTTGGACCCCCCCCAGCTTCAATCCCCCCCTTCCCCCCTCCCTCCCAGAGCCTCCGGCCTTCCCAGGGTCTTCAGGAGGCTGTGGCTGAGCTGGAGGGGGAACAGGGAGTTGGAGGGGAGGTCAGGATGAGGAGCTCACAGCCTGCTCCCGGCAGCAGGGGAGCCTGGGAAAGGACTGGCAGCCCCCGTTCCCCCAGGAGACTCTGTCCCCTGTGCCCGCAGGTTGTTCCTGGGATGGGTTTGGACCTCACAGCGTTGTGTCGAGCAAAGCCGAGACCCTGTGAGTAGGGGTTGGTGGCCCCTGCTCCCTTAGGTAGTGGGGGGAAACCACCCAGAAAACAGAATTACGCCAATATGGTATACTATATGCTAATATATGTTGTGCTGCGACACTGTGTTGGTCCCATGCACCCAGGCTGGGCTCAAGGAGACAAGGAAAGGCACCGGAGCTGGGTGACCCAGCACACACGGAAAGGCACCTTCCCAGCTGCTTCTCAGCCCCCCCGGGGCTTCCTGAGATGATTTAGGGGAGATTAAAGACCTGTAGGGGTGCAGGCAGCTCCCACCATCACTTCTGCCACAAGCCCTGTGCCGCCTGCGCCTGCGAGCGGGGACAAGCCCCCAGCTCCCCTTTGTGCTGCAGAGCATCGCCCCCTGCCAGCCTTCCCGCAAAACCCCACCGCGGGCTCCCAGGCTGTCCCCAGCCACATCCCAAGACGGGGCAGTGCTGGAAGCAGCTGCTGGAAAAGAGGGTTCAGCTGCGCTCGGCTGCACAGGCACCCCCAAACCACCCCCCCCGGCTTCGGATGTCTCAGCTGGAGGTTATGGGATGAAAAGGAGCTGGAGCTGGGGAACACTGCGGGGGCGAGGGGGCATTTCCCAAACCCGAGAGCTTTGCTCTGGCGCTGCTTGCCGCGATCCAAAGGGAAACGCTTCCTCCCCATCGCATGATTTAGAGGAACAAGTTAAACAATTGCACATGAAACTTTGGTGGACGTCATCGCCGGAGCTCTCCCCGCTTCCCCCGAGTATATAAAGGGATGAAGGGAGTCCATATGTTTACCGAGAGAGACCATGGGAGAAACGAAAGACATTGTTTTTCCAAAGGATTTCTTGGCTGTAAAAGGCCTCCACCACCCTGCGGCTTCCCTGATGAAGGCCCAGCGTTAATTTGTTAAATCCACATCAAGTGCCCGGAGAACCCGTTGTTTATTTTTGCTAATTCAGCCGGCCGAGATCAAATTGGGGTTTTATTTGTTAAGGATAAACCTTAATTAATAAAAGCTATTTATTTGGTTAGAGCCGGCCGCAGCCTGAGGGTCAGATATGCCACGATCATTATTTCAAGTAAAACAAACCCAAAACGTCTCTCAACAGTTTGAAAAACGTAGAAACTTAGAGGGCTGAATTTATTTGTCTTAGGAAGAATTTACAGCTAATTCCCTCCAGGCTATTTCAACTCTTAAATTATACCCAAGAAGAAAAAAAGGGGAAAAAAATGCCATTCCAGGTGGAGAAGGGAAGTAAATGGTACGGCAGACTTGATCATTTGGCTCGGGGTGGGGGTGGAGGGGGGTGTGTGTGAAAAATTTAAAGCTTAAAAGGTCTTTGGCAAACTGCTCACAAATAAATGGAACGCGTGAAATAATTTAACGGCAGAAAACTCTTCGGGGCTCTGGGGTCTGAGGCACAATGGAAAATGAAACACGTTGGAAGAGATGTAGACTGGGGTTTTTTTGCGGGTGAGGGTTGAACTTGCTGCCTCCTGGCATGGCTCCCAAAAAAGAGAGGTGGTATTTGCACCCCAAAGCCAAGTGGCAGAGCTGGAGCCAGTAAAACCTTTGCCGGGAAGCGGTGGTGCACGCCGTGGGCTTTACAGCATCATCCAGGGGAAGGACAGGCTGAGGTGGTGATCCTATGCCGCAGGGATGGTGCCAGGCAAACACCACACTCTGGGATGAGCATTTTGCAAAGAAACCCCCCAAACGGAGTGTCCAGAGGGAAGCCGCTCCGCAGCAAAGGGATTGAACACGGTTGGTGATGGAGCCTGCCCCAGCGGAGCATCCCTGCCCAGAACGTGGCCTTCCCTGGGGCTCAGGCGTGTGAGCCACTGGGATTTTAAATGCTGGTTGGGTCTGGATCGCAGCTGCAGGGAGGTCGTTTATCGCTCGCTAATGGAGGTCGTACGTCAAAGCCGAAACCTTGGTGGAAATCGAGTGAAAATTACCTCTTTACAGCACTCCGCGGCTGCTGGGCGGGAGGCTGGGGGCCCTGCCAGCGTGGGGCCCCCCCTTGGCAAGCCCAGCGCCCAGGCTTCGGCAGCTGAAACCCGCTGAGTCCTTCCTATGGAAAACTAATGGAAGCACAGAGGGAAAAAGCAAGAGCCGGAAAAGCGGGCTTGGTCGGCGCCCAGCTGAACCAGCGTCGCTCTGACCCGGCGGCGCTGGGGCTGTTGCCTTTGCAAATGGAGCAGGACCAGTCGCTCCCCAGTTCCCGGTGGCAGGGCGGCTCGCCGGCACGGTCCAGGCTTGCCAGTGTTGGTGTTCCCGCATGGAGAAGGGTTTTGAGGTGACTCCCGGCACCCCACAGCATCCGTAGGGCAGAGCGCTGCCCCCCCCCAGGGCTGAGGTTGGGCATCGCAGAGAGGAGGCTGGAGGTTACCCAGGCTGCATCCAGCCCCCCAAAACTCATCCAGCCCCCCAAAACTCATCCGCATTGTGGGCAAAAAGGACTCGTGTCTTTTCTAACACACCGGGGTGATTTAAGGCGTTTTTTTGTGAAGCTCAAACCGGGCCCATCCTGCTCGGCACAAACTCCCTGTGCCTCCCTCTCCCCGTCCTCCCCCCCATGTCATATTTCGTTATTCAGTAACGTTATCCCCCCCGTTTTCCCCCTTCCTCTGCATTTTTTTCCTCCCTTTAGCGGAAATTGTAATCAGTGGAAGATAAATACACCAAAGGCGAAGGTGGCTGGGGGGGGGGTGGCTCAGGAGCCCTTCTGACCTCGGGGTTGGACAATCAAGCTGATGTCTCCAGCCGTGCCCCAGCTGAACCCCCAAATTATGACTGACAAAGGCAAAGGTTTGGCTTTCTCTGTAACCTCCCTGAGTGCTGCTTTGGGGGAAACAAAAAGGATGATGAGCTGGTTTTTAACTTTATGCAATTAGAAACTCTTATTCCTGGAAGCCCATCGGGGCAGGGAACCGGTTTCCAACTCCATCAATGTGCCAGCAAATCTGGTTAAATGCGATTCCCATGGATGGGTGGCAGCGAGGTGGCAGGGGGACTTCAGTGACCCAACCCATCCCCTTCCCCGTTCCTTCCACGATGCTGCGGAGCGCTTGGCGATACTCATTTTTGGAAAGCTGATTTGGGGTTATTAAAGCATCTTTGATAGAAGCGATCCGGCCCGACTTTGCACGCTGTAAACCTGTCAGACGCACGCCGCCAGCAATTAGGGTGGCATTTATCTAGTCCCACAAGCCAGCGATGCCTGAGCTAATGAGGAAAAGATGTCGATACGTCACCGAGGCTCATCCTGGAGCAGAGCAGAGGACCCAGGCAGACGCCCCAGGCGTGGAGCTGCCTCCCAGCAGTGTGGAGACGGAGTGGAAAATGGGGAGGAATGAACATAGCAGAGAATTGAGCTGGAAAGCAAAGGTTTCTGTGGGGGACTGGGGAGCTCTGAGCTACACTGGGGCGCAGTGCATTTTAGGGGAGATGTGAGTAGGTGGGGAAGGGGTTTTGGCTACCAGCATCCTCTGAGAAACTCCCTGGAGCATCCCACAAGGTTTTGTGGTGCAGGGGAAGGTCCCTCCATTAAAACCAGCAGTAGGGGCTGAAAAAAATGCCCCAACCCAGGCACAGCCCAGGGCTTGCAGCTCTCCAACCATCCAGGAACTGCTGGCACCCAGACACATCCTGGCCCAAATCCCACCTTAAATCTCCATCCCAGCACACCTGCTCGCCTCGTACAGGAATTGCTCAGCACTGTCTGGTTCCCGTGGCCATTTAGCTCTTGCCTCTGTGTGTTTGAGGAGATAGAAACCAGCCAGAAATGGGGTCAGATCCTATGGAGCTGGTTTGAGAGTTAATTTAAGGAACTTTTCCTCCTCCTCCTTGCTTTCAGCCAAATTAGAGTGGATGAGAGAAGCCATCACTTATGGAAAAGTCCTATAGCCAGATTTTAAATCGTGGGCGAAACCAAAGGGGGTTTATAAATTTTATTTATACATTTACTAGGGTTCTGTTGAAATCATTGTCGATTCAGTGGGGGGCACCGGGTGCCCTTGGTGACAGCACTTTTTGAACCAAGCCCCAGTCTATAATTTCCTTGGAAGCCCTACGGGGTGGCCATAAACCCTCGAGGAAATGTCTCTCGCCCTGTTATATCCTGTAGCTCCTTCCCAGCCTGATGGTTCCCGTTTTGGTCCCAGGCTCCTAGAAAACTCAGGGACAACCACGGCTGGACTTCATGTATTTTAATCCGGCGGCTCGTTAGCTTGCTGAAGGAAAACAGGACCAAAAAAGGAGTTTAACTAAAAGGGGCAACTGGAAAGCAGAGACTGGCAGAACATTTGAAGCTACAGGAACAAGGGCTGGAGAGAATCTGGAGAATTTTATTTGTGAGCCTTTAAACACAAACGGCGGCGAAGGGCAGCCTGTGGTTTCCCGGCCAGGGAAAGGGCCTCAAACCCACACGTATTTCAGGCACGGTGCCGTCCATCATGTCTTTACCCAACTAAGAAGGCCATGGCCCAGTTACAAGAGCACAGACTGTTTCCAGCCCAAGGGATGGTCAACCAAGGTCCAAACGCACCTAGAACACAGTAAAAGACCCAGAGAAACACCGGTGGCTGCAGTGGGGTCCTGGGAAGTGGATAGAGTTCCTCTTCCTCCCCTTCCAGCCCAGGGATGCTCTTGTCTCCCCAGAGTCCCATCAGTTTGGCCCCGTCATGGTCAAAATGATGCTGTGTCTCTGTGCGTGCCTGGGAGGTGGGGAATGGGGCCAGTGGTGGTGCCCAGGTCCCTCCTCCACATCCCTGCATCTCCTCCCAGCCCAATGCCTCATCCCTTAACAGGCCAGGGTGTTGGAGGCACCCAGTGCTTCTAGTCCCTGGCACTGGTCCTCGCTGTAGCAAAGCACCAGAGAAGACATCTGCTCTTTCCAGGAGGCCACTGCCAGCAATTGAAATAAATTTAACCCTTCCTCCTCTGCCACATCCCCTGGTGTGGGTCATGTTGGGCACCGGGAAATTGTTGGCGACATCAGTCAGCAGCACAGTTTTCAGAGAAGGGTGCAAGAAAACTCTGCAGTAACTCTAAGTTCGGACCCTGTTTTGTGCAGGAGGTGACTAGTCCCAGGGACAACCTGCCAGCAGATACCAGGGATTCTCTGGTCCTCATGGCTCACCTCAGGATGGGACAGCCCTTGAAATTGGTACAGAGAAACCTTAGGGACATATTGGTGGAGGTTTCATGGCTTGAATTATTCAGAATTAAACTCCAAGAAGCTTTTTCTGGCCATAAAGATCTTGGAACCCGTAGTTTCCTCCTGCATAACAGCTTGGTGGTGCCTTGAAGCAGGAGAGTTAATATCCCTTCCAGTAGATTTTGTTACTTGCTCACGTAGCATCTGAGAATGCTGCACATCTATTCAATAAGTATCAAGATAGCTTATTAGCAAGTATTTATTTCTTGAGCATATTCAGGGAGCGGTAATTCCTGCCATCATGGCCTCTGCAATGATATAGAGCAGAAAACCCCAATATAACCCTGCTATGAATCAGAATGTCATAAAACTATTAACGTTTAAAATAATTCCAAAATACTTTCCCACCAGTAGGTACAGATTGGATCCAGATGCTTTATTAACAGAAAGAATAATTAACCAGTACCTCCATAAGGAAGAACGACAGTGAGATACGTTCCCCACGAAGCCTTTGCAGGCAGCTGACTGGATATCTCAGAAAAAGACTTCATAAACTTGCCTAAACCTGATGATATTAGTGACAAAGAGGAGATTAATCTCAGCCTGGCTGAGAGCCCAAGATCAATACTGAGAAACCAAACTACACCCTCAGCTTCATGTTTCCATGAGCCAGCAAAGCCAGAAGTAAACGCTGCGGAGGCTGAGCTCTGCGAGACGCAGTGGCATTCGTTCCTTGCTCTGAAGACCAGGGTTGGATGAGCAGAGGCTCAACTGCAGTCCCGTGTCACCCTGGGAATGTGCCACAGCCGGAGCCTCAGGGGGTGCTGGAAGAAGGAGCTGAGACCCACATCTCACAGATGCTTTAGTGCTGAATTTCCATTGCCATCCATGAAATCTTGACCTAAACCTTTAGCAAGAGCCAAGCCCAAGACACACTGTGGATGTGTCCTCATTGCATGGGTGGGGGGCGCTGTGAGATGCAGTCCCAGCAGTTTGCGTCAAGTGCTGCCCCTGAATCCACTAAGACTGGTATTCAAAACCCGGTCTGAGTGGTTTTAGCCAGGTCATTGCAAATGTTGGGTTTAACCCTAAGCTCCAGCAGGTCCTAAAATAGGTTTTGATTCTCATGGAGACCACCTGGTTGCTCGTACGTGGCTCCCGGCAGAGCCCCAGGCACCTGCAGGGAGCACGGCTGGCAGAGCAGTGCGGATCCCCAGGAGGGCTCGAGCCCGGCCAGGTCCCCACGTGGGGTCTGTGGGGTCTCGCATGGGTCTGGCTCTCATGTGGCCTCTTCTGTGCTTTTCCCACAGGCGAGAGCCTGAGCCCAAGCCGCGGGGCGGCCAAGAGGAAGAAGAAGCAGAGGAGGAACCGTACCACCTTCAACAGCAGCCAGCTGCAGGCTCTGGAGAGGGTCTTTGAGAGGACGCACTACCCCGATGCCTTCGTGCGGGAGGAGCTGGCGAGAAGGGTCAACCTCAGCGAGGCAAGAGTCCAGGTGAGCAAAGGTCTGTGTGGGAGAAAACACCACCCTCTGCCTTCTCCCCAGATGGGAGCAGGGACTGTCTGTCCCCTCTCCCGTTTCACCTTGCACATGACCGTGATCGGTAGGACGGATGCTTGGGACATCCCTGCTTGCACCGGGTCCCCACTGACCACCTCCCCTCCCTGCACAGGTCTGGTTTCAGAATCGGAGGGCCAAGTTCCGCCGTAATGAGAGGGCGATGCTGGCCAACAGATCAGCATCGCTCCTCAAATCCTACAGCCAAGAAGCAGCCATTGAGCAACCCATGGCGCCACGGCCCACCACACTGACCCCGGAGTATCTCTCCTGGACCAGCACCTCCCCGTACAGGTAGGTGCAGGCACTGGAGGAGCTGGGGAGGAGGTGGCCATCGGACAGGTTGCCTAGGGCAGCCCCACCGCCACGGGAGTACAGCCCTATGCTGCTGCTGAGGACGTGGGGAGTTTTACAGGGCCGAAAGGAACTTGTTTGGCTTTGCTTTGGGAACACGTTTCAGCCCCGTCTGAGCATCCCCTGCCTGCCCCTGTGCAGGCTTCCCTGCCTCCATGTGTTTTGGGGCCAGAGCGTGGGTCCTGATCCCTGCGAGGGACTCGCCTGCCCCCATGCTGACCCTTCCCACATCTTGGCACGGGAGGTGGCATGGGTCCCTTCTGGTTCCCAGCTCTCTGCGTCCAGCCATCTCGTCCAAAAGATCAAGGCAGGGTCTCCTGGTGCATAGTTTGAGGGATTCCCACATGCATCCGGCCACATAAAAATTCTGAAGCCTTGACTGCTCTTGTGGGAGATGTCTAAGAGGGAACGGCCAGTGTGACCTGGGAAGCCAGCCGGACCGCGCGGGGCATGGGGACTCCTCTGTGGGCCATGCCTCATTCCTCCCCTGCTCCCTCCCAGCAGCACTGTGCCCTCCTACAGCTCCAGTGGGACCGCGACGCCCACCCAGGGGGTGAACATGGCCAACAGCATCGCCAGCCTGCGCCTCAAAGCCAAAGAGTTCAGCCTCCATCAGAACCAGGTGCCGACCGTGAACTGACCAGGGCAAAGCCCACCCGTGGCCTCTCCCAGGATACAGCGTGGAGCTCCTGTGCCGGTCCAGGATGAATCCACCGCCCGCTCAACCTACGTGCCACTCATCCAATGTCTCAGCACCTCTCCTCTCCTCTTCCCTTCCCTTTTGAAGGTAGAGTCAGTCCCAGGCCAAAGTGGCACATAATTATAGCCACATATGGAGCAAACTTGGTTAGAAACTTGCTTTTCCGCACACCCTTATAATAAAGGCTATATATACACACACATACCCCCCACGCGCTCTTCGAGGACAAACAGACTTGCCAAGGGAACAAGAATTTGCTTCCAAACATGGAAGGAACTTGGACTATTGGATTTGACCAATTTGGGTATCTTGCCCACAGAGCCAAAGAGTTATTGGGTCTTCTCCTCCCGCAGGGACAGCATGCGGCGGTGGGAGGATCACGAGCCCCCCTTTCCGCCGGGCTGCGACTCGCAGCGCTCAACTGCATGTGCCGAAGCTGACCCACGCGTTCGCCTCTTTGTGCATCCCCGGCCAGGGTGCTTGGGAGAGACTTTGGGAAAGCCGACGGCTCGCCCCTGCCCGGGCCAGCCCCCTGCACCGCGCTACCTGCATTTAGGAGCTGCCTATGTCAATAGCATCAGGCTTTGTCCCTTCCCAGAGGGACAAGAAGGGCTGGAGCATCTCAACGGACTTGCTCGGAGCCCGTGAGGTCTCCCATGAGCTGGGGGAAGAGTCACCAGTCCCCAAAACAGGCACTGCTGCCCTGCCTCGGTGGATTTGCCAGCGATTCTGCAGAGCCCCAGGTCATTGAACCGTCCCAGGGAAAGAGAAAATTGGAAAAAGCTGTTGGATTTCAGCTGAGTAGGCGGCTCCCAGCACTTCGTGCCAACGGCAAAGCAGGCTTCGCCTTCCGGAGGCACAGCCTCCCCGTCGGCAGCTCGGCAGATGTGTGCGGGGGTCTGGGGCTGGCGACTCCATGGGGGTGGGCTTTTTTGGTTTTGCAGAAAGGAAATGGTTTCCCCCTTCGTCCCACCCTGCTGTGCAGCCTAACGAGGTCGCAAGGTGGGATGTTGCAGGGGGGGTGGACACAGGGTGGGCAGCCTTGCCCCAGGCTTACGCCACCTCAGTCCTTGGCCCGTGGGACTGAGCCGCAGAGACATACCCTCCGCCTTCCCCTGCCAACACCGCAGCAACGGGGCATGAGCCAGAGCGATGAAGGTTTTACCCTGTGGACCAAGCCCTCTGGAAACCAGACCACCCTTTCCTCACCTGCTGCAAAGAGCCAAGCACGCGGACACCGCTGGCTCCGACGGGTGGTCTGGGTGGAGAAGGCACCAGCCCTACTTGCCTCGAAGGGCTCAGCCCTGCTGAGGGCTGTAGCAGTAGAATTGAGGATGAACACAGCAATTGCTGAGGTGCTTCCTCCAGATAAACATCCTCCAGCGTGCGACACCAAGGCTGGAAGTGTCCCGAGTACACGTGTGTCCAGCAGAGTCCCCACCGCTCCCAGGAGCATTCTCTCCCTTTCCCACTGGGGCTCTCATGGCAGCTGCACATGGTACCCAAGAGCGGTGACACCAGGACCCTCAGCTTCACCCCAGGCAGCGCCTGCCCGGGGGGACGCACCCAGCGCTGGAGACCTGATGGGAGAACCAGGAGAGGAGCGCAACTCCTCTGGCTGGGGGTGAACCAGCCCCTCCAGCCCCAGCCTTCTCCGCTCCACCCAATACAGTCCCCCGGTTGGGAACAGCCACCTCCTCCTCAAGCACAGTGGGCTGGGAGGGGGCACAGCCTGACCAGCACCACCCACCTCATCCAGGGAGCAAAGTCACCCTAAACACCCACCCTGTGCCCTGCACCCCTATTTCCAGGGCTGGTGTCCCCCCCTCTTTGCCACGCCAGAAAGGGAGCGCGCAGCTCCCCAGACTGCAGCGAGCCACCGCACAGAGACCGGACAAAAGCCAAGACATGCCAGGCCAGGGGGAGGAGGGATCCACTGCGGATCAAATCTTCAGCCCCGAGAAACATCTCTTGGGGCAGGAGGATGGGGCTAGGGGGGTCCTACTCCCATGGAAAGCACAGGGCTCTTTTTTCGGTTATACAAGATGAAACCACAGGGATATAAATGTCGCTGCCTCTTTGAAAGCATTAATGAAAATAAACCCATTTAATAGTTTGCAGATGCCATTTCTGTAAACCTAAAAAAAGCAGGGAATAAATATTTCTTCACTAAATATCTATATGTATATATATATTTGAAAACATTCGCTCCTAATCTTAGGGCCCCTCCTTCGCCATGCTCTTGGCAGCTTATCACAGCTTGTCAGTCAATGCTGAATCCTCACCCAGACGAGATACAAATTGCACCCACGGAGGGGTAGCAGGACAGAGGAATTATTGTAATCTAAGCTCCCTCTTGCCCTTTCTATTTGTACATTTCAATTACTTGTAACAAGATCCACAGTGGATTTTTTTTTTTTTCTTCTTTTGCATGTCTGTGTTTTGGAAATTTTTGTAAGGTTTTTGTAAAAACAACTCTTGTGAAATAATGGAGGAATAAATATTTTACTGAGTAGAGACCTGTCCATGCACGAGAGAGGGACGTGGCTCTCTGCTTGTCCAAGGCAGGTGGGGAAACCACAGTGTCCGGCAAGGAGAGCGGGCAGGGGACCAGCTGCCCTGGGCAACGGATGAGCACCAGGATCCAGCTCCTTTCACCTTGTGCAATGGTGGCATCCAGACCTGGATTTCATCCCAGGCTCCCAAAGAGTAAGTGGTCCACGTGCCCTGGGAGAGGGGCAGGAGCAGTGGGGTAGTGTTGAGACCCCGTGGAGCTGGAACGGGGCAGAGGGACCACGCTCCCACAGCAGAGCTGCTGGGCTTCCATCTGGCTTGGGGACCCTCGGGCTGATGTCCAGAGATGGCAGAAACCCCAGGGACACAGAAATCAGCCTAACGAAGGTCTCTACATAAAGGCTAATTGCAGGGTCTTGCCAGATCCATCTTATTCCATTTTGAGATAATGAGCACAGGCTATTGAGGAAGGTTTGTCAGGGAAGAGGGTTCTGTTTGCTTTTTCCTTTCAAAATCCCACTGGGAGTGGCAGAGCTTATAGAATCTGCCCTGGGCAGGTCACAAATTCCCTACAAAGCACCAACTCACATTAACAATGGCCCCAGCATCCACAACCTTGGAAGCAACACCCACATTTCCCCCCAGCAGCAAGGGAATGGGCCAAGATGGGACACAGCCAGGAGCAGGCAGCAGAGCCCCTTGCTGTTAGGTTATCAGGTCAAATCCAGCATTGTAAATGAGGGTGGAAACCTGTAAACACTAATCGATGCTCTACAGACATCAGGGATGAGCATTTGTTAGAGACATCGCATCCTCCTGGGACAAGCGCTCATCAATGGTCCCAACAGACACCACCAGAAAGTTGTCACACAGCCCCAGGAGCTGGAAACAGGCAACGTGGAGGTCTGGACCTGCTCAGAGAATTGCAGACCCTGGAGAAATGAGGAGACTGCCTCCAACGCCATCACTGCAGGCACATCCAGGCACTCAGATGCTGCTCTGTGAAGCAGAGACTTGGAAAGGGCTGGGCAGCACAAGCACTGGGAGCCCAAATCACCACCAAATCCAGCTCTTCCAGGCTCCATCCTGCGCACCAAAGCAGGTAGAGCGCCGGTAGGAGGCACGGGAAGAGCCAGGCTGGGGGGGTGGGAAGATGCAGTAGCTGAAGGGCAGCCCAGCCTCACTGGGAGCTCAGCAGAGCCTCACAGTTGAATGGATTTACCAGGATCAGCATGGGATGCCACAAGCAGGATGGCTCCGGGGAAAGCCCCCAGCCAGCTTGCAGCAGGGGAACACGCGCACAGGGACCAGAGCAGCACGTGGCTCCCTGGGGGTTTTCTCCTCCACATCTACAGAAATCGAGCTAAGAGGTAGCAAGAAGAGCCAGATTCTGCACAGGCAACTAGCTAAAAGGTAAGAAACAGAAAGGTAGGAATAAACCATCAGCGCTTACATTGCAGAGTGCTCCCCAGGGAGCAAAGGCCCACAAGGGGAGAGTGGGCGCAGAGCACCCAAAAGCAGCGGGAAGCGGAGGTCAGGCAAAGGCAGTGACAGATATTTTGGGTCAGCTGAAGCCAGACAGAGCTCCAAGAGCTCACAGCGAGGAGGTCTAAAGCAGGAGAGGTAACACAATGCCAAGAGGTGTGAAGATGTGCCCAGGAGAAACCTCCCAGCACACACTTGGACTCAAAAGCAGCAAGTCAAGTGGCAGGAATGGCTAGGAAAAGGATTGGGAAACAAGGCAGAAAGCATCCTCACGGCTGAAGTAGAAACCTGCAGCACAACTAAAGCCTGAAATCCATTGCCCCAAGATACAGCAGAGATCATCAGTATAAAAATATACTCGGAGAGGGCTGGAAAGTTAATGGTGGGTGGGTCTGTGTTGGTGCAATGTGGCAGAAATTCAACTACCTGTGCAGAAAACTGCTGCCCTGCTGAATTCCAGGAGGTGGGAGGAGAAGGGACACTCTGAGTTTGCCTTTTTTCTTTTACCTGCCTTGCAGGTCTTTTACCTGAATTGCAGCAGACTCCTCTCAAGCCAGCTCCTGTGGTACTGCTTACAGGACACCTGTGTCACCTCCTCCTCCCCAAGCCATTCCCAGTCCCCCCTATGCAGCCAGGGGGACCACAGCTCTCTCCCACGCACCCAGAAGAGCTCAGCTCCATGAGAGCCCACAGGATCAGCTCCCTCCCAGCAACAACCCCTGTGTCCCCCATCACCAGTGAATGTTGACACATAGATCCCGTGCAACTGCTAGGTTGAGGAAGGATCCCTACAGCAACATGTCCCAGCGTCTTGTTCCAGAGGGGAACAAGACTCATCCCGTTTTATCCCAGCACTTCAGTGTAGCACTCAGTAGAAGGGGAGCAAGTCCCTGTGTTGGGCATCACCCCAAGCCCACCAACTGCCTGAGATTTTGTGTCTTCCCACCCTGTTCTAGAAGAGGAAAATCAGGGGATGGCCACACAGTGAAAGGCTTGAAAGGAGCAGGAACCCTCCACAGTGCAGCCACAGAGCTCCTGGATTCATCCTGGGGGTGGTGGGCAACTCCATGGCCAGACAGAGAGATCTTATCCTGCGGTATTGCACCTGGAGCCATGCTGGTGCCCAGAACCACGACTGGCCACTGGGACTCAGGGCACCCCCTGCAGGATTTACAGACCTGATCTGTGGGACGTACAGCCCACAAAGCCATACTGGCCTACTCCAGTGGCCACAGTCCCACACACCAGCAGCTCCACCCTCCCCACTGTACTGCTCCGCCACTGCTGTGTAACCAACGATTTATTCACTCAATAAGTGACTTGTAGATCAGTAAGGTCATTTGTCCAACCTCCTGCCTAGCCCTAGGCAGATAATATCATGCGAGCAGCATCCTCATGTCCTCAGCATGTGGCCAGTGCAGAGCATCCCTTTGGAGGGCGTCCAGCCCTGAGTCAAAAGACCCTTGGAAGTGAAGAGCTTGCAGATCCCAGGGCAGATTCTTCCAGTGACTCATTACAGTTAACTGCTGGAAATATGTCACTTATTTCCTGCCTGAACTGTCCCAGCTTCAGTTCAGCTCCCACTAGAGCAGAAGGTCTCAATCCATGGTCTGCCAGCTCCCAGGAGCTAATGGGGTTTGAGGGATCTGCACACCATGAGACAGACAAGCACGGAGAGCTGCAGCTCACCTGGCAGGGTCTGCACTCCACAGGGGAGGGATGTTCCCAGGAAAGGCTGCCAAAGAAGAGGAGCTCAAAGGTATTGCGCTACCTCTCCTCCTCTTCCAGCACAGATTTTTCCTCCTAGGAAGCCATCTGTCATGGACACATCCATCACCAGAACTAGGTTCTGCAGGAGAGCTGGTCTCCCTCCATACACCACAACTTCAGGTGGGGGAGGAAGGTTGCAAGAACATTATTTGCAAGTTATATTTCCTTCCTCGAAGCAGCTGGTTTCCAACCAGCCGACTCCAAAAGGGCAAGTCTTGGCTGATGAGAGGACCTCACTACACCCCCCCCGACCCTTTCCTTGGGTCTGACCCCACAGCCTGACGCTTGCGCATGGCTTCCCGACTGATGAAAAGTTGAAGTTTGCCCCTGCAATATTTTAATGAGAACAATTTTGTATTGTCATCAGCATCGGCTGCCACAGCAGCGAGACAAAACAGAGCTCACATTTTCCAGCTCTTGGGGATGCCAGCCTGGTTATCCCCATCCAGAATGGATTACACAGACATCTAGCGGTTACAGCATCCTCCTCTCCCGCTACCCTTGCGCTGAGCCCTTCTCCCTCTGGTGGCAACGGGAAGGGCCGGAGACCCTCCAAGTCCTGCTGACACCACCTCCGATCTTCAGAAACACACGTACATATGACAGGAACATGTCATCTCCCAGCAGCCGAGCCCCGCCTGTCCTGGGGACGCGGTGGCCACCCCAAACTCTATGCTCCTTTTGGAATGAGCATCTCCTCCCTGCAGCTGATATTTTGCTCCCTGGTCCTTCTTTCCAACCCCCAAAAGGATGCAACCTTAAAGCAGCAGTGAATCTTTTGAGAAGCCATCTGCTGGGCGTCTAACACTCTGTAGCAATTTGGGAAGGAGGGAGGAAGCCTCAAGTTGTGCCAGGGGAAGGTTAGGTTGGATATTAGGAAAAACTTCTTTACCGAAAGGGTTATCAAGCATTGGAACAGGCTGCCCAGGGCGGTGGTGGAATCGCCGTCCCTGGAGGTATTTAAAAGACAGGTAGACATGGTGCTGAGGGACATGGGTTAGGGGTGGTTTTGGCATAGGTTTACGGTTGGACTAGATGATCTTGAAGGTCTCTTCCAACCCAAGTGATTCTATGATTCTAAAGGCTCCCTTTGTAGTGGGTGTTACACAGCCAAGGAGGAGTTATTGCACATGAGGAGGAATTATTGCATGCAGACGCGCAGCAGGGCCGGGAGCGAGACGGAGCATCCCGTCTGCCCGCTCCGGAGAGGCTGATGGACACAGGGACGGACACGAGCCACCTCCTCAACCCACTCCCCAAGGAACGGCACCCAGCATCCATCCAATCCATCCATCCATCCTTCCCTCTGCCCCAAATACATCCCACCCCCCACGCCGGGGGTCTGCCCACAGCTCCTCGGCCAGCCAGCGGCCGGGCTGGGGGCTCCGCGGGTCCCCCCCGCAGCGGGTGTTCGCAGCCACACGAGGGTGCTGCAGCCCCGCGCAGGGGAGCGCAGCGCTGCGCAGCCCGCGGAAGCCCGGCGGGGTCGGGGATGCGGGGTGGAAATGCCCCACCCCCCCACACCCCCATCGTCCTGCTTTGCTCCATACCCCTCCCCACACAATGCCAGGGAACCCCCCGTGTCCGGCTCCCCCTTCCCTGCCTGGAGCTGGTACCCGCGTCGCAAACTGGAGACATCTCGCAGCTCCGCTCCAGAACTGGGTAGGGAAAACCCCAGTGGATGATGTTTTCCTTCTGCCAACTTTGCCCCCATAAATGCCAGAGAAGAGCAGGGAAACATCATTATCTTTCCCAGGGGACTAGTCGCTGGGATGTCCATACCTGCAGAGCTGGCTCTTCTCACTCCCCATATGAGTCACAGGAATTCCCAGCTCCTCCAGAGGAATAAGGGGGTTTGTGTGGCAAAACACTGGAGCGTGAGATGGAAGAACCCCACATCTGCTAGAGGAACTGGGAGATTTTGGGAGGGCGGAGAAAGCTGAGTGACCTGTGTCACAGGAGAGCAGCATCTTTGTCCTGGACCCCACCAGGGGAAGGCCTGGATGAACAGGAGAGATCTGGGAAGAGGCACAGGTAGGTAAGGAAGTGGTAAGCCCAAAGGTTGCCAGGATCCTGGGGCTGAACTGGCTGGAAGCGCGTGAGTGGGAGAGTGGCTTGAGCTGGGTCTCCACTTGATTTTCCCCCACCTCCAGACACCTTGGGTGCAGCAGGGTGGAGGGAAGACATTACTGGCAGCGTGAGTCATATTCAAATATTTAAGCACTAAACTTCACAGTTCTGCGGTCTCAGGTGACTTTCCAGCGTTACTATTTGAGGTTTGAAAACCACATTTGTTGGCACATACAACGCATGCACCAAAACGTGCAGCCTGGTTGATGCAACCACCATCCCCGCGCTCCTCGAGCTGGGAGAGACTCTGGGCTTGTCTTCTTCCTGCACCGAGGCTGGAGCAGGAATCTGGGAACTCCGAGCTTTAGGATATTATTTGGGAAAAGGCAGGGGATGCTTTAGCTCGTCACTTGCCCTGCACACAGTGAACATCGCGGGCTGTGCTGCAGGGAGAGCCCGTGGCTCCAGCCACCTCGATCCCAGGAGAGCCTTGATGGGTCGGGATGGCCGAGCAGGCAGCTGAGAGCCGGGCTCTGTCCTGCCTCCCACAAACCTCCGCAGCATTTCAAAACAATGGTTGGGCCTCTGAAGTTTGCCTTGTGGGCTTTTTCTGTTTGTTTTTTTGGAGCCAGGAGAGTTCACATTCCCAAGCTTTTTCCTGCAGCCAGTACAGCGGGATTTATTTGGGGTTTTTGTTTGGTGGTGTTTTTTTTGTTTTTTATTTAATAAAGAAGAAAGCAGAGCTCTGCATGTAACCTCGGCTTCCCTGAGCAGGGCACCAGCCCCAGGCATCAAACGGGCAGTTTAGCAGAGGCTGAAGGACCTGGCAGCTCTGGGGGCTGGAGGGCTTCTGTCACCCCATTTCTTCCTTTCCATGCCAAAATCTCAGTCCCAGCCACATCTCTAATTACAGCAACATGTACTGGAAAGAGTCTCTTTTATAGAGCCACTACCATTAAAAGAAAAAACTACTAAGTGGAGTCATTTTGTCCATCCAGGTAATGCAGACACCAGTGGGACAGCACCTCCTAAACACCCACATTCTAAGAAAATAGGGGGAAACCAGGGAAATGAGGCTTTCGCTTCGCAGCAAGGTACCAGGTAAAGACAGGCACTATTGAGCTTGAAAAATACGGGCAGTTCCTTTGCGAGTCATAAGCACAGACCAAAAGCAACCACATCTTACCTGAACTTCTCCAGCCCTCCAGGATTTAAGCAGCAGCTTGGCTCCACAGGGTGTGAGGAAAGCTCACTGGGACAAAGCATCACACGCTGCTAGCCTACTTGGGGGAAGCTGGGAGGGTTGGGGAGTACCAAGCTCTATGTTCCTGCTATTCTGGGAAGGAAAACTGGGCATAGGTGCTTTACAAGCTCCAGCTCTGCTGAATTTAAAGGGTCAGCACAAATAAAGCACACCTGGAAAAGAGCTTCCTCTGTAGGGCAGGTGTGCCCCAAGGACAGGGATGTCTCTTTTGGAGTCCCAGGGCACTCCGGGCTCTGCAGAGCCGTTTAGCAAAGCGCTTTCCAGCTGGGGAGCCGTCCTGCTGGGGCTGGACCCCAGCTGCTACCCAGCTGCATCTGCTGCTCCCGAAGGAAGGATGTATCAGAGCACAATGATTTGTTTTTATTGGGAATATTTGCTTCCTGCCACCAGGATGCATGTGCAGCAGCAGCGAAACGTACAGGGGTTCAGGACCTTGTGCACGATGTGAGGCAGAAAAGGCTCGTTCGGAGGGGTATGTATTAGGCAGACATCTGTTGAGGCTGCGTGAATGAGAAGCGGCCAGGAGCGAACTGCTGAACCTGCAGTCCTGCCCGCCTCCCACGCGCGGAGGGTCCTGCATCCCCGGTGGGGAGAGCTGCCCACTCTGCTCCGAACCTCACCAAAGAGCTTAGCCTGAGGCCACATCTACGCTGGGGTCAGGAGCTACCAGTACAGAGGCTGCCACCCAAGCTGGGCAATGGCTCAGAGCATCAGTCTGAGCTGGGGTTTCACCTGGTGCTTTGTGCATGCAGGACGTCAGCGAGGTCTCGGTAACAGCATCTCTGAGGACAGCGGGGTTAAAGGAACAGCTTTAGTGCTTAGGACAGGTGGAAGTGGAGTTTATTTTCTGTTCATTTCCACCCCCCCAGCCCGTGATCTTAGTAAAACTGTGTTGCTCTCGGAGGAGGGAGTAGACACTGAACAGCAGAGGCTTCCTCCTGCCTTGTTCTCCAAAGGGGTGCTCCTTCGTGCCCCGTTGTCGCCTGGACCAGCCCTCGGTGCTTTGGGACAGCCGTGCAGCAGAGGAGCTCAGGAGGGTTTGTCGTGCTGCGATACCCTGGTCCCTCTCTTCTCCAACACAATGGCTTTCGGGCGACACCGCAGAGCAGAAATATTCTCCTCCTGCCAGGCGGTTCAAAGCCACTTTTATTTCCAGAGCTTTCTGCACACACCAGCTAATCCAGGCTGCGCACGGCTTGGCAGCAGTGGACAGCAGGAAACAGCTGAAAGAAAACACCCCCCAAAGCGGTCACGGCACATTCCCCAAATAGCAACGGGCCGTTCTGCGGCCAGAGAAAGGCTACAGAGGGGGAGAAATTCAGTCCACTGCCCTGGGAGTGTTTTCAGGCATCAGCGGCATGTGAACGCAGATACCACCCTTGGGGGGAAGCTCCGTCCGCAAACTGCAAACCTCCTGGTTTGTGTGAGCGCCTCAGTCTTTCCAGAAGTCCCAGAGCTTTGTGCGAGGGTCCGGATATACAGGGTAAGTGATCCCTGCTGGCTGCTCCAGGCACGTCCCTCTGCATCTTGCCAGGGCGAGACTGAGACGGAAAAGCCATGGCCGCTGCCAACTGGGACCTGCCCAACGCTGGCCACGGGGCGTCCTTGCTGGGACGGGCCAGCTCCTGCCAGCCGTGAGGGTCCCCAGCAGGGAGCCGCTTCCCACGGTGTGAGATGAGGTGGCACTGGGAGCACGGAACGCTTCGGTGGCTTCACAATGTCACCTCCGAGATTTCGACTTCCATGTTACGCTGCCCAGCAGGCACCTGCCTCCCGCCCTCCTCGTGGGAGAGGGAACCTAAGGGAGCCCCCTCCCCACAGAGCCACGCGGCGGGGCAGGAGGAGGGAGGCTGTTTTATAACCCCCCTCTGCCACCACCCACGTCTGCTGGCTGAGAGACTTCGTGGGACTCTCCTGATTTTCCCTTCCTGATTCACGGGGTATGCGCAACCAAGGGGAAAGGGCACATCTTCCCCTTCCCAGTTCCAAATGCAGTTGGGTCAGAAAACCTTCTTTCCTCCAATGAACCTCCTCCTCGAGCAGTAGTCTGGGTGCTTTCCCCCTCCCACCCTTAGCGAGAGTAACCTGCCTCTGCATCCCCTTCCCGCTCCACGGGGAGACGTGCCCCTTCTCTCTGGTGACTTCCCTGCCCGATTTCAATGGCACGGGGTCTTATCAAGGCTGCACTGAGCACCCTTGGGGGCAAGTGGCCTCCCTGGTGACATACCACGTGCACACACACCTGCACGCTCACACTCGCGCACACACACACACCACCCGGTCTGACCGGGGAAACCAGCATAGCGCAGGACGAAGGGGTTTGGATGGTCAGTCTCATTGGGTGTTACCAGTATGGGGTGGTGGCCAGGAGGATCTGCAGAGCCATGGAGAAGCAGGGCAGCTGTGCCACGCTGTAGGCCACGGAGCGCGTGGGCGCCTTCAACTGCAGGAGGTAGGCGATGGTGTGGATGATGCGCCCCACGCAGAAGATGAAGAAGTGGATCCTGGCCACTGCAGGACTGGGATCCAGCAGGGAGTAGATGGCTCCGAGGAAGAGGAAGGGAAAGATGTTCTCCATGTCATTGCGGTGGGCTCTGAAAAGGGAGATAAGGTTGCTCCTTCCCACCGGGCTTCCCTGCTGTCTCCCATCCCTTCTAGCCAGAGTGCCCATCCCTGGGTGCTGCTGGCCCTCTCCTCTGTTGGATGGTGCAGACACAGCCCCCAAAAGCGTCAGACCCCCCCTACACACACAGGCAGCAGGATTTCACAGCCTGTGTCACTCCTTTGGGATGCTGCATTCCTGAAGCTTGCCCTCTGTGGCTGGGACACCTTTGCCGTGACGGATGACAGCTCGAGAGTTAGAGCTTTTAAATAAACAAAGCAAAACAAAGACCCCGCGAAGCTGCGAAAAGCTCAAAGCTGGTGTGGCGCCAACACGGCATGGCCCCAGATGTGGCCACGTTACACAATAACGAGGCGGTTTCCAGACCATGTTTTTTCCAGAGGAGAAACTCCCAGGATAGGAGGGTTTGTGGCTTCACCCCTCTCTGTCAGTGCATCTACAGGGGACCGGGGAGGAGTGCCCCGAGCACCCCCTGCACCTCCGCACTGTGCCAGCAGCACCTGCTTAATTGCACCATAGTCAGGCCGGAGGGACCGCTGCGGCCATGCCAGGACACATCGGCACCGGTGGGGCCAAACCCTGCGCTCCATCTGAACACACACCTGCCTGGATGTCACAACACCACCTGCCACCACCCGCAGGGCAGCCGAAACAGGAGTGGATCCTGCCGTGAGCTGTGTCCCTCCTCCCCCAGGCACCACCCTTTGAAAGAGGGAAACTGGTCCCCAAAAGCAGCAGGCTGTCCTCGCCCTCCCACCGCTTCTGCCTCTCCTCCTTCCGTTCCCTTGCCATGAAAAAGCTGCTCTCTGCAGCGCAGAGCCCCAGCCCCGTGCTTCGATGGGAGACCCTCGGGTTGGGCCCTGCTCGGTGGGGACACACCTGTGCTGGAGAGTGACCCAGGCATGAGGCTCTGTTGCCTTTTCCCCATATGTCTGAAAGTTTGAGAGGCAGAGATGAAGCCTTGATAAGAGCTGCCCTTGCTTCCCCATTCCTCTGCCCCAGGACGTTTGAATGTTCACAAAGCCAAGAGAAAATTTTAAGTGATTTCTTCCCTGACACACAGACCGAGATGCCTATGCCTTCTGCGCAAGCTGAGAAGTGGCCGGGAAGTTTTAGGATGCTCAGTCACAGCTCATTAGTGCAGACACAGGCTGGGATACACCTGGCTGAAAACTGACTTTGGAAAAGAACAAGGGCTGTGTTTTAAGCCCGCTCTCATGCACCTCCACCTCTATGGAACAGGACGTGTCCCCGCGTTCGTTCACCTTGGCAATAGCCCCAGCAAACACACCAATTTCCTCAGGCCAAGGTTTGCCAAAAGCTTCTCCATCAGAAATTTTCAACGCCAAGTGCCCAGGTTTTGTGGAGGGTGACTGCTCCTAGGCAGGATCAGTCTCTGAGCAGGGAGATGGAGCAGGAGCTGGGGTGAAGGTCAGCTGGCCCCAACCTCCTCCCCTTCACTGCGATGCCCAGGGATGGGGACACCAGCAGAGAGTCTGGGTCCAGCAGCTGGTTCCCATCACCATGTCACAAGAAATGACCTGTGTGCTGAACGCCAGCCCCCGCCAGCGTCCCCCACTGCCAGCCCCAAGGCCAGGCACTGGCTCAGCAGGGACAGGGGACCTGCGGGTAAATATTGCGCCTGAGCCATTTCCAGCCCCGGCTCGGTTAAGCACAAGGGGGATGCACAGGATGTTGTATCCACAAAATAGCTACCCCGAGGGCTTTCAGCACCCCATTATCCCCATATTGACAGGAGAACAAGGGGCTTTCTCCTACCTGCTCTTTCCACCTCCATGGGGAGCAGTCCCTGGCTTAAAGGCCCTGTCCCCAAGCAAGGGGCAGGGGGGGATGTACATGGCAAGGAGCCTGTTGGAAACCCTATTGCAGCTGCTCTCTGGGTATAATTTTGGGACAGCATGGAGGAATTGGCCTAGAAAAGACACTAAAATGAGTCCTGCTGTTGTAGCAGTGATGCCAAGACTTGGTGGGGATGAGCTGATCAGAACCCGGACACGGAGGAGACGTATTCCCTGCCAAACCCGGGAGCGAGGCAGGGAGCTGCAGGAAGCCCTCTGCTCCTCCAGGCCAGATGTTCCCAGGGCACATCCAGCCCCTTCCCAGACTGCAGCCCCTCCTGCTGTCTGTCTGCTCACAGCCCTTTCCCTTCCCACCCCAGGTCCCCGCTTGCCTTCCTGAGCCAGCATCGCCTCCGTGGGTACCACCACACAACCCTTCCGCAGCCCGGCCAGGGCCACAGTGACAAACACAGTGTGCTTTGGTGTCAGCCGTGCCGGGAGAGGGCAGCTGCCGGACACCCACCACCTTGCCCCACGGGCAGCCCCATCTGAACAAGCCCTCAAGGACTCAGAAGTCCAGCAGGGATGGAAGGACAAACGGAAGCCAATGGGGAAGAGAAAGGAAAGAAGAAGCAAATTGTTCCAGAACTGAGATGCAGCCAGGGGCCTCCCTAAGAGGTGAGGGGGAAACCTCCCTCCTGGCTGCCGCTTGCTCTCCCCTGCTCCGCTCCTGCCCTGCAGAGACCACAGCAGCCCGGCCGTGGCCCTGCTCCCCTCCCGATAACGGCTGAGAAGAAAACTCAACATCACCCTTGCTCAGGGGAAATACCTTGGGTTTAATTTGTCTTTCCCAGGGCTCTGAACAGATCAGCAAGGACCGACCCTGAGTGCTTTAACTGCATAAGTGAGATCCCAAATCGCCCCGGGTCTTTGCGGCAGCTCTGGTTATTTATTTTTATGGAAGTTTGTCTTTCTGGCTAATCAAAAGAGGATTATGATTATTATTACTACTATTACTTTCTTTTTCCTAGCAAGGGAACAGCTTGTTTCCCTTCTCCTCCCTCTGGAAGCCCAGGGATTAGGTGGCACTGGATGTTATTTAAAACAAATCTTGTAGGCAGTGAGAGGGGAGCGGCGCAGTCCCTCACCCACAGCAGAGCTGGCGGCCGAGGGCTCAGTGACAGCAGGGCACGGCTCCAGCCCCCTTCCTGCACGTCACCAGTGATCCAGCCCAATGCTTGGGGCACCTCCTTCTGGGTAAGGGGAACACCAAAACAAGCCCAGGGCTGAATCACCCTGTGTTTTACCTCCGAGGAACTGTGAGCCCCCTAGAAGAGGGGGAAGATCTAGAGTTTTCCCAATTAGGGAGGCAAAAGTTATTGCAATCATATCCAGCCTCTTCCCAAATACCCCAAAACCGCATACAGCACTGGGACCAGTCACACAGTTCCCTATCCAAGCCATGTAGGGATCTGGAGGGATTTGGGGTCCTGTCGGAGCCGGGCATGAGCAGCCTTTGGGTGTGGGTATGGGACAAGCTCTCGGGGGCTGGCAGGACTTTGAGCATCTAGGAATGAGTTTCACTGTGTCAGGGTTGGCAGCCAAGTCCTTCCACGTGTCCTTGCTCCAGTGCACACCGTATCCCCTTTAAAGATTAAACTGCTCCCGTGTGCAGGGTCCCACAGCTGAGCTCCAGGCATTCAACCCGTCTGCGTAATTACTTAATTAATGAGCCCTTTAGCTTCCCACTGCTTCTTTGCCAGCAGCTGCCAGAGATCACCCTGCAGCGCGAGGGGAATGCCAACACGGCCGCGTACTCGCCTGCGGCACCGCTCCACGTCGGGGTCCTCACGGTAGTACTGCAGCCCCCCGTTGCGCAGCGCGTCCTCTGGGTTTGCAAACGCCTGCAAGAGAGAGTCCCTATAATATATGTGCTCGTAATGTTTTCAGGATCTTTACAGGTAGAAACTTTGCCCCTAATGTTCAAGACCTGTGGGGATTTCTTCCTGTCCAAGGAGACCTTTCAGCCCCAGTTTCCCACCACTCTTCACAAACACAAGAGCTGCTGCACTTCCATGCGCGCAGTCCTGGGGGTTAAACCCTGCACCTCCTGATGGGTTTTCCATATCCTCAGAAAAACACAACTCTGCCTGCTGAGCAGGTCTCAAACTGGGGGCTTCAAGGGACCTCTGGCCTGATCCCAGTCCACTTCTCCCCACGAAATCCATTGAAAGGAGACATTGCCAGCCGCCACATGAGATCACTGCTGGCACAGAGCTTGCACAGACTCAATGTGGCATCCAAAAGATAACCGAGACTGACAGATTAGTTCACCCCACCGAGAACGAGTATTCCCCGGCTGGCTTTTTGGCAGTGATAGTGTGTGACTGAAACTTGCCCCAGAGGAATCAGGTCCTGTATTACATCTTGCCTAGATGGCTGACTTTACAGGTTGCCCAGAGAGGTGGTCGATGCCCCATCCCTGGAAACATTCCAGGTCAGGTTGGATGGGGCTCTGAGCAACCTGGTCTAGTAGAAGATGTCCCTGCTTAATGCAAGGGGGTTGGACTAGGTAACCTTTAAGGGTTCCTTCCAACCCAAGCTATTCTATGATTCTATAATAATAAACTTAGAAATAAAAATTATTTATATGAGCTCCCCACCTATGCTCAGCAGCTGTTCCTCAGGGACCTGGTTACATGTGACAGCTTCTCTTTGCAGCCTGGAAGGGACCCTGGCACTTTTCTTTAATCATATTACAAGCCCAGACTGCCCCAGGGCTGGAGCAACATTCAGAAACACAAGAGGAAAAGCCAAATCATCAGTTACAATGATGCTACAGCACAGAGATATCTATCTTTGTGTTCTATCTGAGAGCAGAAATCTCTCCTTCCCACTCCACTGATGTAGTCAGAAGCTCCTCAAACACTTTAAAACAGATTTTATAGACAGCTGAGTTTTGCCACAAGTTCAATTTGGGTTGCAGGCAATAAAAGGTCTGGTTAAGCCCTGGTCCTCCCTGTATTTCCCCCCTGCTCTGTGTCCAAGAACCTCCAGCTATGGCTTTTATTCTCCATGACTTTCTGCTCTCCTGGAGCATTCACACAGTGATTCAGCCTCTGAAAGCACAAAAGCTTTCTGCTACTTTGCAAGAAAAAAGACCTTTGCAATAATTCATTCTTAAACCTTCCCCCCCCCCCCCCCTTTCCTTCGAGACACAGCAAATTAACTGTAAACAGTCTCTTTCTAGAAGCAGCTCACCTGCATGGCATTTTAGGTCTGAAATTACTATTTAGATTAGGATTCAGAAATTATAAACATCAAGCTACAGATGGTAGAAACAAACAAAAAGAGCCAAAGAGAAGCGAGATATTTATCTGCCGCAGCTATGAAACATGTTTTACTTTCAACTTAAGTCAAAGAAAACTCAGCTTGCTTCAGGAAAATTTTGTCGGCCTTTCCAGGAATGAAAGAAGAAAGAAAAACCACAGAAAGCCAAGGAAAAAGCCAGAAAGGGAGAAAAAGGTAAAAGAAACTGGAACTTACCTTCTTTCTGAGTCTCACTTGTCCTGTAATGATGGCGACGACATACATTTTTAAAATCAAGATTGTGCTGTAGAACGTAAATGACATAAACACTGTGTTTTCCATCATTCTGGGGGAAGGTGCCGCTCGGTCGCCTGCAGCGCTCACAGCCAGCGGAGATCTTGGGCTGCAAGAGGGTTCTGTGGAAGAGGGGGCAGACACAGCCACGTTTAAAGACAACAGAAGTCATCACGGTTTCTCCGGTGAAAGCCCGCAGCCCCCGTAGACCCCTTCGGGCCAGACAGGAGTAAATGATACGGCAGAGCTGCGGGTGAGCAAACCCCAGACAGGAACACGGAGCAGGGGTTCTGCTTCTGCTCCTCACCCCCTGCCGCCACCAGCTCCGCGGGGATGCGATGCCCCAGGCTGGGATACAGCCCCCTCGACCGTGTGGGCCCCGGCAAGGCTCAGCCTCGCCACAGCTCGACCTCCTGCCTCCCTATAACAGCCCACCACGATCCTCCCGTCCCACCTCCCCTCCTGCTGGCGCCCCTCTGCACGGAGCTGCACAGAGCATCCCTCGCCCATCTGGGCACTGCTCACCCACCGACAGGAGCTGACTAGCCCTGGGAAGAAGGAGGAGTTAGGAAGAAGGTAAGGACCTACCTCAGCCGCATCCAGCCCTGTGCTCCTGCGCTCCCTCCGTCCTGGATCCCACAGCCCACCCCTCCGTGGCAGTACTCCCAGTACTCCCCAGTCCCGCCCAATGTGGGCTGAGTGCTCCCGTGGCAGAGGCAGCCAGCCCTCCCCTACACAGCCACCTGCCGAGGGATGGGGCGCAGGGGACCGAGCCGACCCTTGCCCCACCAGCGCCCATCAAACGGGGGTCTGGGCTGTTCCTGCGCCCCCCGGCTGGCAGGGGAGCTCCTGGAGTGACCAGCCTGGAAGAACAACCCGCCGAGTCGCAGACCGCAAAGCCCCAAACCTGCAAATAGAAATGAACACCAGCCTGCCCAGCCCCAAAGACAGCTTGTTCTGGTTTTCTCCGAGAGTGAATCGGAGCAGTGGGGTGTAATTTTGTCCTCTGTCTAGAAAGAGGCATTTGAATTTGGAGCTGGCTTTCCCCAGCCATCCAACACTGGCGAAGAAAGAGTGGGATCTAAGGCTCTGCAGGCAGCTGGGCTGCTCTTCCAATGCAAACCTTAACTCCTTCTTCCCCAGCCCTGGCCCCAGTGCCGGCAACAGCAAACTTCCAGCCAGCCGGCAGCACCGAGCAGATGGGAGCTCTCCAAGTTAATTCGTGTTGAAGGGTTGGATTTGGGGTTTGGTTCCTTTTACACGGCAGAGAGAGAAAGAGGGGGAGGAAATAAAAACCCCCAACTTATTTCAGGCAAATGGAAACTGTCAGAGATTGAGTGTAAAATGAATGCTTTGAGGATGCGAGCAGTTTTTTAATTAACTGACATGTTGGAATAAAAAAAAATTGTTTCAAGCCACAAAAAAGCCGCAAAAAACGATGAACAGAGTACAACGGTTTGTCATTTACAAAATCATCTATCGAAGAGTTAGTGCCTGTAGGACTGATTTTGTTCTTCAGGGCTTTTTAACTGCCATCGAGCAAAACTAATCCCGTCCTTTCCAAGAGGGTCCGGAGTAATCCAAGAAGAGCATCGCACTCAGCCCAGGACCAGGCTCCGGTCCCGTTGCTACAGACAGACTGGACAATGACAGATTTGTCTCCAGCGATGGAATGCTGGTGACACCCCACTCCCAGGGGAGAAGGGGCTATAGGAGCCTTTTTCCTGGGATTCCGGTGTGAATTTAAGGCAGCCCCGTGCTCTGGGCACAGCGGCCCTGGTCGCAGGCAGTACAGCAGTACCATTGAGGTGAGCATGAGCCGGGTTATGGGGGCAGATCCAGACGGTTGGCTCCAGCA
The DNA here is from genome assembly GCA_013398295.1 of Chionis minor. Lineage (NCBI taxonomy): Eukaryota > Metazoa > Chordata > Aves > Charadriiformes > Chionidae > Chionis > Chionis minor. The sequence continues at coordinate 33,133 of VZSF01003156.1, read as the reverse complement.
AGGGAGCAAGCCAAGAAGGAAAAAAGTCACCTCTCCATCTGGGCAGCCCCGACCAGTGGCCAAGGGATGCCACAGGCCAGTTTCAGCAGAAGGGAGGGTAACGCCATTTCTTGTATTCCCAGCAAACGGTCAGCGCAGAGTCACACCAGGGCAGCTTTCCTGCCAGGATCAGCGCTGAGGAAGAGGTTTTGCTCCTGCCACGCTCAGCTCAGATGCAAGCTGCATGCTCCAACCATCCCAACCAAGGGCTGAGCTCTCCCTGTGCCCATCCAGAGTAGATGTCCTTCCTTCCCCCCCAGACTGCCCTCTCCAGACCCCTGCGCTGCTCCCTGGCAGGGCAGGGCTCAGAGTCAGAAAGACCCTTCAAGCACACCGTCTCCCTCCCGGCACGGAAATCTGCAAATTCTTTGTATTTTTCTCCGAATCTGCCTCACGGCAGCTGTTCTGCCTCATGCTGCAAACCCAAAGATGCCGCACCGCTCAACGCGATGCACTGGCTCAGTCCCGTGACATCCGAGTGCACAGAAAGCCTTTGAAAACCCCAAACGCTTGGTTTCCAGGGAGGGATACCTGCAGCTGGTCACCACCACCCTGGCGTCAGGGCGGCTGCGGAACAAGTCCCGGCACAGCCCAGCATGGAGCTCTGCAGCCAGGAAGCAGATGCCTCTGACAGGCTGCTTCCCTGGGGGTGGGAATGGGGGCACCAGGACACGCCGTAGCCGTGTGGATTCAAAAACTGCAGTAAGAGCTGGGGTGTTCACCCTGCACCCCAGCCCTGCGCTGCCGCCAAACCACATCCAACCCCACTCATGTTTCCGTGGAGTTCGGCAGAGTATTATAAATGCCATAATGCCAAGCAGAAGCAGTTTGATGGCAAAGCCACATCCCAAATGCTGCTCCCTCCCATCTCCCCTCTCCATAGCAGAGATGGAGCAAAGCCATAGTGGAGGAGACCTTGGTGCCCAAGGACTGGGGTGATGCAAGGGCCAGACCAGCCCTGCAGCAGAGGTGAGACTTTCCCCAGCAGCCCCTTTCCCGGCTCTCCCGGGAGCCTGGGGCTAGGGCAGGCAGCCAGACCCTTCACCAAAATATCACACCCTCCATGGAGCCGCTCCAGTTTTTACCAGCTGAGGATCCGGCCCGCAGGCTCTTCGGCAGTGAGACCTTTTTCCTTCGTGCACCTTCTCCCCCTCCCGAGGCAGCCAGCACGCCTCACTGAGCAGCAGGAATACACACAAGCTTGGTACCACCTGCAGACAAGCCAGGACTTCTCCTGCTGGCCAGACATTCTCCTCCTCAGCATTATTCAAGCACTGGCAGGAAGCCCTGGACAATTTGCTCCAGCAACTGGCACAAATTTAAATCCAATGGAGCGATGAAGACGCACGGTTTGTTTAGGCGTAAGCCCCTGGGGCAGACCCAGGCACGGGTGTTGTGTGTGCTCGGTGGGCTCCACGGCGTATAAAAGCCACGCAGGTAAAGTTAGTTGTTTTTTTCCACATATTGATGTATTTCAGACCCTTTCACCATTACACCAGGCTGAACCCCAGCGGGGAGGGCTGGTGTGTGTTGGCACAGCACCTACACGGGTGGGGATGAGGGGCAGAAGCTGCCTGTGAAGGCACCCTTGATCTCTCAAATTTAGGGGGCTCACACTGGGTAGGGGACAGCCACAGTCGCACCTTCCTGGCTTTCCTGACCCACGGCAACACAGCTCCCAGCAGTATGTTCAACCATCCCATTAATCTGGGCGGAAGCAGGCTGTTAGCATTAACAGTTTGATCCTCCTCCATGGATCATATCCTGCCAGGAAAGAGCCATTGCTTGAACGAGACCAGGTCCTTGAACGAGACCAGGTCCTAAGGGCAGTGTGTCTTTAAAGTACAGGCTGTGCCTTAAAGCCTTTAGCACAAGAGGTCTCAACCCAGGACAGGACCTACCCAAAACTAGCAAAAAAACAATGAATTTTTTTGAGAAATTATTAACAAGAATCAGGGTCACGCTTTGAAAGATTTAATCATCAGGTTCCGCTGACCCCAGGAGCTGTGGGGAAAAGGTGGAGGGTTTTGCTGGAGCAGGGACTGGGTAGCAGCAGGCAGAAGGCATGAAAAATTCATGGGAGATGCTTGAGAAAAGTATTTAAAAATAGAAGTCTCTACTAACAATCCTGCTTTGGAAAGATTATGGAATAGAAATCACCCTCAGTTCCCACACAGGCTGTTAGTTATTTGACCAGCTGAATTACACTACAGTATTATAACTACATGTTTTTCCACTATTGCTATGCCAGGGAATTTCCTGGTGGCAGCTATATGAGACGGTTGGTTGTGTAATAAATCCCTGTCAATGGAGCACAGGCACCTATGCCAGGGTGCCACAGCCTGGGCTCCAACCCGATCTCAAAGCAGATGCTTTAGGCAATTATAGCTCAGGTTCCCCAAAGTTTTCCCAAACGGCAATTACATCCCACAGCTCGGCCAGGCAAAGAGCCGGAGGGGACTGCTCCAGCCTGGAGGAGACAGGCAGGCGGGTGGCACTTCTCCAGCATGCTCCCACATGCTGGTGGAGAAGGTGCAGAGCCCAGCTGGAATCTTGCCCGCCCAGGGCCCAGCAGCTCAGCCCACGGCTCCAGGCAGTGCTGAGCCACATTCCCAGCTTGTTCCGACGATGCTGCTGCGGGCGCCGGTGCCCTCCTTCCCTTCCATTTCTTCCTGCTTCTCCCAGCACAAAGCCTCAGAGCCTGCAGACATGCCCTGCCCCAGTGATCACTTGCCCTTGGCTGCACCCAGCCCTGGGAAATCCGGCTGCCCACGGGAGGCTGTGCTGCGCTGGCTCATCAAACACTGCCACGTTTTCAAGTAAAGGCATGAGCGGTTTAGCTATTTATTAAAGGGAAAGGCGCTCCACCTGCTTTCACTCCTTAGCCTGCACAAAAAGTCACATCAGCACGACGCACCTTCTCCCCGAGATGAGTGAAATCCCGTTGCTTCAGCTGCAGCTCCCCGTCCCCCAGCTGCTGGGCTCCTCGCCGCTCCTTGCAGCGTGCAGGACAGCAGAAGATACAGCGAAGCCGCCAGCATTAACATCGCCTGAAACAAATGGGACGCTTCAGTCTTTGGCAAACTCGGGCAGATTTTGTTTGTTTCGCATTTTAAAGTGACTGTACTGGCTGGAGCTATCCGAGAGGTCTCGAGCATGGGGAATGTGGGGTCAGACTCTCCCAAAAACTCCTTCACACTCAGAAGACCAGATGCCTGCAGCAGGAGGAAGCCAGCAGGAGAGGCGCAGGGAAGGGGCAGGGGCGTGGGGGCTGCGGGTCTCAGGCCAAGGGGAACAGAGGAAGCTGCAGTTCCTCAGCCAGCCCGAGGACGGGGACCAGGACCAGGGCCAAGTGACAGGCAGTGGCATGTCCTCCTGCCTTCTCCCTCCAGCTCCATCCACCGTCCCTTCCTGCCTGCGCCCAGGCCGCTGCTCTGCTCTCAGCCACTCTCCTGCCCACAGTGTCATACCCACCCTGGCTGCAGAGTCGTCCCTGTCCCCTGCTGCTGGGACAGCAAGGAGACGCTAGAAGAGAGGCCATCAGGCTGTGAGCATGTGGGAGGCAGATTATTTTCTCTTATTCTGAGCCTCATGGATTCACGCCTGGGCTTTCTCTTAGAGGAAAGAATTCCTTGGCTATGCTGCTCTGTGCCTTCAGGGATGCAGCCCTGCTGGGAGAGGGGCTGAGGGGCCAAGGGAAGTTATTTCCCCTCTCTCTTGCTTTCTCTCTCTGCCCCAGCCAGTTTAAAAGCTGGCTTTAAGACAGAGCTACACTTGCCACTGCTGCCACGGGGCAAAGGTGGGAGACGGGTCAGGGCTTGGGGTGTGCGGAAAGCTGGCATCTCCCTTCCTGAGCCACACCGCAGCCAGTTGTGATGTATTTCTCTTCTGCAGAACCAGATCCCATCCGCTGTAAACAAGAGGCAAAAAACACTTATGTTATTGCCCAAAAAGAGGGAGTTTCCCAGCCAGGCTGGGAGAGAGGAGAAACAAATCCTGCTGCCAAAAAAATTCACAATTGGGAAACATTTCATAGGCTTCAGGCATTTGCGGAACTACAAAATAAATAGAGATTCCCCCGTGGGATGCTCTTGAGCAAGAGCAAAGGTAAAGGATGCTGCGTGGTCCTGCCTCCACATGCTGTGCTACAGAGAAATGGGAATCATAGCACGTTTTGCAGCGTTAAGAGCACTGGCTCGCTAACAGGGCTGGGAAAGAAAGCAGATGTGGTCCCAGATTTCAGCCTTACGGAGACCTGACGTTCAACAGCAGATGAGCAGCTTCAAGGAGAAAAGAAGAAAACAGAGATGTCCTTTCTCTTCTTCAGTGCCTGACCAAGGGCCGTGGTCTCCTGCTGTGCTGATCCACAGGGCTCTGCTTGCCCTCACAAGTGCAATGGGGTGCCCAGCTTAGGAACAGGGACCTTTTTTTGGCAAGTGGGTACCTCGTAGCTCCTGGGCTGTTAACCCTGCTCTGAAACCCAGGGAGAATGTCAGGCTTTGGCGCTCACCCATCTTAAAGCCCTTTAAGTCCTGTTTTCAACAGGAAGGCATTTTCAAGTTGTCACAGAGACGTGGAAACATAGGACAAGAGGGAATGGAAAGGTCAGGTCTTCATTGCCTGTCCGTGACCTCAGCGGAGAGTGGCTAGACCATCCTGGTGAGACCGACTCTAAGGAGAGCCTTCCTTCATGGCCTTGCTGTAGAACTTCACCCACCACAAAGCTCTCCAAAACACAGAGCTCATTTTCAAAACCCCACGTTCTCTGCATCCCCTCCATCACCCCTAGACTAAACAGCAGCATTTGCTCCCACCCTTCCTTATAGGTCATGTTTTCTAAATCTCTTTATCACACATGCTGATCTCCTAAATGTTCTCACTTCTCAGAGCAAGGTCCTCAGCAGCAAGAGAGTGGTTGGACTTCCTAGAGCAGCAGACCAGGGGCTCCTTCTCATGAGACCTGACTCATGCAGAAGTCATAGCTTTTTGGTGGTTTGAGGTTTTTTGAGTTGAGTCACTTGTCAGCCCATAGCTATGCTCCAGATGCACGTTAAAACTTTCCCTTTCTTTCCCCTGCTCTGGGTGATGCACGACACATCTTCTGGGCTTGCTTAAGGGTCTCAGCAGCCAGGAGAAGGGTGGCCCAGGTCTCAACTCTGACATTATTAATAAACACCCCCTACATGCAATGCTAAAAAGACCCTCTCCGTAATCAGCCTGGAAAGCATGGAGTAATTTAGCTGCATTATTTACAGCCCCCATTGCCTGGAAGCTTTTTATTGCGTTGTTGTCTCAGCTGCCCTCTTGATCACAGCGGTGGGAGCACTCAGAGCATGACCCAGGCTGTAGTCATGTCCCGAGGCAGCTGAGTGGGAGATAAGGAGAAGGGAATGAAGCTCTCAGGCCCTTGCCTGGACGTCAGAACAGGGATTACGTACCCCATGCAATGCAACATCTCCTGCACTTGAAAGTTAAAAACAGTCAGTGCGTTATTTCCCAAACCCACAGTGAGGAAAGGGAAGGGGATGTAGGACCATACAGCTTCCCAGGTGATCTCTCGACTTTATCAAGACCATAATTTGGCCTGGACAATGCAAGGAAGTAGAGAAACCTCTCTGTGCTACTCCACAGGCAGTGATGCTTGGGCTAACTATCCTAAGATTTCTTCCCTGCTTGAATGATCTATCATGTCCTCACATCCATGATGTGTGACCAGAAATCTGCTCCACCCTGTGTTTATCCAACCCTGACAGCTCTACCCAGCCCTCCAGGAGGAGATACGTGCTCATTACGAATATTTACAAAGCAGCAGAATGCATCTGCCTAGCATGGTTGTGTTAAGGGTGCCACCAACTCAGCCAAAACTGAACAAGAAGTGCAGGGGAGAAGCTGCATCCAGACAGGAAGGCAGCTGTGGCAAGGGAATAGGGAGAGGAGGCTACGGGATGCTAAGGCCACATTAGGATGCTAGAGCTGTCCCACAAGGAGAGTTAGGGAACACAAAGGGGCAGGGAGCTGCGCCGCACCATGCCTCGCTGGGGGAGGTTTGTGAGCGTGTTGGCTGGAGGAAGGGAGCTGCTGCTCTTCAACAGGAGCAAGGAGCTTGCCAGGTCATACCAGCTGTGGGGCACACCGTGCTTTTAAGGTAGTACAAGCCCTTGCAGACTGAGGTTCCCTGGCCTCATACACCCTGGTTCTTCCAGTCTCCAGAAGTCAGAGATTAATTTAAGGTCTGAGTCACAAGGTTTAATGCTCTTTCTTGCAAATTTGTTGTCATGTCTGACAGTAATGCTTGATAATTACATGCGTCAAGCCCACTGTCCAAACTGTTAAAATTAAATTACTTCCTGGGACAATAAGTTCCATAATGAAACACAATTTAAGATGATGATAATAATAATAATAATAATCATCTTTTTATGGGATCTCCTTCCCCTCTTGTTCAAGTCATGGAGAGACACATGGGGGGTTAGGAGCTCTTGCTCAGCTTTGTCTAGCATACTCCTCCTTCGATACGTGCCTGTGAAATCACCTCTTACTCAGCTTTACCACAGTCCCATTCGCTTTCATCTCTCTTCAAAGGAGATTCCTCCATGCTTTTGATTATCCCAGTCATACTTTCTTATTTCCCTCCACCGCCGAAGCAAGCAGATGACCAACACATGACTGCCAACTCATTTCACCCCGTGCTCTCCAACCGTCCTTCAGCCTCCTGATAGCTCATTTTTCTTTTAAATGCCCTCGAGTCCTCACTGAGGGGTCCAGGATGACTCCACACTGAGTTATTTAGTACTCTGGAGGGGCTACTCCCGAACCGAAGGAATTCCAACTATGTTCTTACAGAAGACAGGTCTGGGACACTCACTCTGCAGCCAGCCAGCAATAGATCTGCCTTGCTCATCTCTCCTCCTTTGGGGCCTTTCTGTATCCTCCAGCACGGTCTCCTCCCTCGCTATGTTATTAGCATGGACCTAACATTGTTCTTTGTAGAGCATGTTCGTTGTCCTGTTTTCAGCTCACTGTTGGCCACAGGGTTCCCAGCTCTCAAACACACATTTTAACAATAGCCGGAAACTGGAGCCCTGCACGCAATCTTTTATTTTAGCAGAGAACATTTTTCTTCCTGTTAGATAACATATCTCCTGGAAAAAGAACCCAGCATTTCCAGATCCCTTCCTGATCCTCCATCCTTAATTAACATCAATGAATCTGTCTCCTTACCTAATACTTTCCAGGTCATTCAGAGTAAGATGAAAGGCATAAGCTAACAGGTCCTCATAGAGCACTTCAGCTGGACATTGCAGAAATGAAAGAATTCCATAGCTTTCAGCTGGTCCTGCATAGAGGGATGCATTTCCCAACACCGAGTGACAACTAAACCTAGTGACAACTGCTCATTGATCCGTTTTCAGTAAGTGTGTCACCTGTTCCTCCGCAGGAACAAACACAGACATGCCTCCTCCGGTGCACGGGAGGAACAACCTGCACGTGGCCAGACAAGCCTGGGAGCCGGAGCAAGGGGACTGGGAAAGCCACCCAGCATGCTTGATGGGCTGGTGTTAACCATGAAGACGAGAGCAGAGCTGGTGGCTCTCATCAAATTTATGTGAAATTTACCTGCCCAAAAGCTCTTTCACGTCCAACCTACAGAACGACCAAAAGGAGCGGTGCGACGCTCTTCCCCTCGTGCTGCAGCACTCAGGTCAGGCGAGTAAGTGGACCTCAGTGTCTGCAGCCACTCCAGTTCATGCTCCTAAACTACAAGATCCTCCCCAAACTACCAGTACATGCAGATAATTTTAAAACTTGCTCCTGGATTACTAATTTTTTTCTTTCAGTAACACAAACCAACCAATCCACAAAGAACCTAGAAAAACCCAAGATGGTATTTTTTCTATCAGCTGGACAGAGTGGTTGAGCGAATTCATTTTGCATTACGCTAATGTGGAATCAGTTACACCTGCACTGCAGGATGGGCAGGGCAGAGCTCTATGCTGGGAGTAACGGACAAATATAGGCAGGCTGTAGAGAACACAGTCCTCCCTGGAAAAGGGGCCCGAGACTGTCAACTCCAAAAGGCCACGTGCCTCAGGCCCTACAAAGCCATCTTTCTCCAGCTGGTTGCTTAAATCCACTATTGTTTAGTGGGAACAGCTGCATGATAGCTTGTCATCCCAGGGTTTCACTCTGCATCGGAGACCTGGTCTGAAAAGATCATGCCCTGGGTGATTTCTTCACAGCTGTTCTCAGCACCAGAGGGAGAAGAGGTGGCACACAGGTGAAAGGTGGACTGGAAACCTCACGATGGTGACTCACCAAACTGGAGAGATGCCTTGGCTGTCCTGCACCGGCAGCCTGATGTCCAAACCAACGAGCTGGACAGACCTGGTGCTATTTCCAGGAAGCCTCCTCGCTGCAGTCTCCAGAGAACTTGCTCAGGAGACCTCACCACTGGTGCCAAGGTTTGTCGGCTGTCGGTGCCTGTTGTTCCCTGGTTACAGATCCTCTCCCACAAACCAGGAACCTGAAGAGGCATTGCTGTCCTTTAGCCTTCACTGGCCAACTGCCTGGTGCTCTTCTGCCTTGTAACCAGCTGGTAAGTACAGAATCCAGCTCCATAGTATGGTTTAGGTTGGAAGGGACTTTAAAGATCATCTAATTCTAACCTCCACAACTCTCCAAGGGCAGCCAGACCTGGCCTGTCTGAACAAAGGGAGGAACAATTACAGCAACAAGTACTTGCTCTCTCCTGGTGAACTTACATGTTCCTCAACGCCAACTGCTACAGCTGATCAAAACCAGGCAAAGGTCTTTATTCAAGCATGGGTTGGAGCCAGAGAAGCAGGAATAACAGAGACGCCAGACAGAATAGCTGTTTTGCAAGACTAATTTTAGTGACCTGTATTTATGGCTCTTCCACAGTAGATGGGTGAAAGATCAGGGTGTTCAGTTTTGCAAACCTCACGCCAAACACAGCCTCTGATTCTAGTCCAACCCAAAACGCGTTGAACACTTTAAAATCCTCTTTCACCTAAGGGTTCCAAAGCGTTGGATGGGGATGTCTGCTCAATAACACCACCACCCTATATATGTTGGATGAAATACAAGCCACTCGCCACATCAGGGACCATGACTGGAGCGAGGGCACAGAGTTACTCATGCCCTATAATCCTCTTCCTGCAGCAATCCTCCCTGTCATGTAAGCATAGCATTTTGCTATATCATCAAGTTCAGGTTTCACCCCTTTCACATGCTTTTTTAGCCCTAAATTATTATTTGCAACAGAATTCAAGTTTTAAGACATAATATGGGCTAAAGTTTTGCTATTATTTCTTGTTCTCTCAATGAGAGCTATTGCTACACACAGCAGACACTCGGCTCACAGCTACACGCGAGAGCTACTCCACTCCAGCTGCTGCCAAGCCAGCCCGGAGAACAAAACCAGAAAGCAGGTCCCACACCCAGACTGGAGCCCAGTCAAAGCCAAACAGGAACAGTCTCCAGTTTCAGATTCTGAACTCAATTTTAAAAAGAAAGGAAAAAAAACAAAGGCAGGGTTGAGGCGAGTGCATTCCAAATCTCACAGCATCCCTGTCTTACCAAAGAGGAACCAACAGCACAAGGTTTAATTCTCTTTCTTGCAAATTTGCTATCATACATGAGGGTAATGCTTGATAATTATACGTGTCAAGTTCATTGCCCGCACTGTTAAAATTAAATTACTCGCAGGGACAATAAGTTCCATAATGAAGCACAATTTAAATTAAGATGATAATAACAATCTTTTTATGGGAACTCCTTCCCCTCTTGTTCATGTCATAGAGAGACACAGCGGATTAGGACGAACTGATGATGTGACTTACCCAGACCTAGGTGACAGCACCTTGACTTGACCCCTGGCGTCCAAATGCAGTCCCTAGATATAATCACTAAACCACAGAGGATGTCTGTACCATGAGTGTTTAGTTTACAAGTCAAAACAGAATTCTAACTGCCAGCATGCGAGTGCAATCCGATAGCCAGCCAGTCCACTGGCTCTATCAATACCACTTCATACATTATTCATCTCGATCTTGCACAACAAAAGCCCTGAAATTAGAACCCAGAGGCAATCAGGCAGAGGGGTGAAAAGGCAAGGCTGGTAAACCACCAGTCCCAGCACCCTGCTTTGCTTTCCCCAGTTCCTGCCCCAAGGGCGCCTTGCTCAGCTGCCAGCCCAGGTGGATTTGCATGGTCCATAGGTGGGCTGCTGCTTCTTTGCACCTGGCTTTAGGTGGCACCATTAGACCCTGAGCTGCTGTATCATCTCGCCCTGCAACAGGAGACACCCAAGCCAGCACGTAAAACACCCACCTGAGCCCCAGCGTCCTGGCAGCGCTGGTGTTTAAACTCTTAACAGCAATTTTCTCCAAGCTATGCCTTAACCTTTTCGCTCCTGGCATCAAAACTATATGAGCTTGGGGTGTGACTATGCCATGAAAATCCATTTTAGAAATGGGCACCAAGAGCACCCAGATAGAGATTAAAAAATTGTGTTCTCCTCAAAGCCTGTCACTATGGCAGTCCTGGCATCTCCCGTTCAGATGAACGGAAACCTCTCATTTTTTTTTCCAAAGCCAAAGAGCTGCCTCTCTCCATTCCTTAGCAGTCTGTGGAGGAACAGAGCCAGTTTGCCTGCCAGGCACTTAAATAACACCCTGTGCTTGTTCTGGGAAAGACCTTCTCCATCCATCACTGCTCGATGGAGTTGGTATGACTGAAAGATTAAATGGGTTTCAGTGCCAGGTCTCACCGTATAAAGAGCAAAGAAGTGCTCTACCAGCTTGTCACCTTGCACTTTTATCTATAAAACATTACCTTTCAAGAAAGTTCCCACGGGAGGCAAGAAATGTGAGACAGCCACTCCCCTCAGCCCCAGTGATGCCGTAGATCAAGAAAGGCTTTAAACACCTCCTCTCCCCCACCTTTCACTCCTGTCCCTGCCAGGTAACATGACCCGTGTGGCTCCACCTGCTGAAAACCACTTGATATCAGATTAAAAATCACATTTGTCTCCCTCTGCAGAGACTGTCAGCATTCCCCATGGCCAAAGGGCATCAGCAGCACTTGCTTGATCCTCAACTGCGGCACGTTTCTCCAGGTAGGGGCTGGACCAGTGTAGACTGGTAAAGCTCTGGTCTGGAGCACCACTGCATCCCAACACGGTGAGGTCCCTCGGGCTGGGTATTCATTCTGCTTGTACAGCACTGTGAGACTCCGGTCTCTGACTGCAGTACAGGCTCAGGCAAAAGGGCTTTACAGCTGGGCATCCAGACGGGAAATTCTTTTCTCGTCTTGTAGGGAAGAACCTCTCGATTGTGTTTTTTAGAGACAGAATCCAGGTCAAAAAAACCCCTCTACTAGTACATCAGAATTTTACAAGGGTTCAGACATGATCAAAGTATTTATTTCACACAGGCAGATTTATTCAGACATGTGCATGGTGTTTTACTTCACTCAAATCCCATGCCCATCCATACCTTTCCTTGTTGGACTGTCCCTCTTCGCAGCACAGCAGCACACACTGACCCAAGGGACTCCGTGATTTCGTACCACGGAGAAGGATTTTCAAGCCTGCCAAAGGCAAATCATGGCTCAAGCTCTTGAGTAAGGATTTCAAAGACAGAACCAAATTGCTAAACTCTTTGCTATGAACTGCCACATAAAGAAGAACTTTCATTGTCTGCAAACCTCAATTTTCCTACCTGCAAGAGAACGATGACACAGTCTCTTGACTCCCTGGGTGTTGTTAGGATTAGACAATGTTTGCTCAACATTAATGTAGATTTTGGTGTCTTGTGTTATTGCTACTGCCACATTACAGAAAGGTCAATGAACACATTCCAGTGAGTCAGAACCTCCCACAGCGTTAGCGTCGTCCTCAGTGCTTAGCCAGGCTCTGTATTTGGATAAAGCCCACCACAATCCCACCCTTAAAAGATCCCAATGTACGTCAGAGTGGCAGCCCTTTCCTGTCACTGCCTCATCTCTATTTTTAGGATACAGAACACTTGGAAGATAATGCTGAAATTGAAGCAGGGAAAGCAAATAAACCCAAACCACTGAGCATTAGAGAATGTCTAGCCAGAGTCAGAAGGCAGGGAGAGGAGAGAAGTGGACAGAGACATGTTCAGGTAGAAATTAAACTGAACATAAGGAAAACACAGTCTCCCACTACTTCTTCTCCAATTAGAAAGCTTCAGCGAAAACCTCTTGCCAGCCCAGCACGTCATGTAACATAGCAGTCATGTTACCAAACCTCTTTCATAAAGTACTTGGAAGTATTGAGGACCTTATACATTCTCCAACAAAAATACAGCCTTTTTCTGGGAAAAGCATTGATTCATTGACCCTGCAATTCTTACCTGGAAGCCTCTTGCGCTCCATGAACTCAAGGCAGGGCTGCAACACCGATCCCTAACACCCTGTCCCCTGGCTGGAGACATGTTTCCTGTTTCTCCAGCCAACTGAGAGGTATGCTGCCTCGTGATCTGAAAGCCATGCTAACCAGCCATATCCCAAATTCTCTAGGCTTTCTGCCATGGAGCTGCGAGCCTAAAGTCCTGGGAATACTGACTTTAAACCAACAGCGCACAAATCAAACTGCAAGTGGGTGACAGAAAATGTCAACACACTGAAAGCAGAGGAAGACCAGGCAAAGCTCTCATCTGGGACTTTCTCCTCTCCTCACCCTTGGCCTTAAGTACTCTACGTCTGCATCCCTTATCTCTTCCTTTGAACATATCCACCCCATCTCCACTACCTCCCACGTCACAATAGCTTTAGCACTCTGAATTACTCACTTCAAACACCCATATCCTCCAGCTCACACCCCTACTCCTCAAATCCCTACATTCCCTCTTCCTGTAATCCCCTATGTCCTTGCATCTCCCACACCCTCACCTTCCCACCACACCACTTCCACCGCTGATCCACACAGCAAATCACAGATACCCCAAACCAACATTTTTTGAGAGTTCTTCTCAGCTGTGAATTTTCAGTACTTTCAGCTTGTGGCAATTGATTCAGGATGACCCACCTCTGGCTGACCACCACCATCCCCTACGCTGGCCAGGGGGACAGTGTGAATACATGACAGGATGCCAATCCTGTGCCCAGGAGGGTGTTGAGACAAAAGAACCACACACTCATCAGCCCAACACAACAGGCGACAAGCCCTTGCACTGTGGAGTGTGTGTTGCAGGGTCTGTGCTCCACTTGGAGCTTCCAGACAGCTGTTCAAGGAAATTGCCATCAATGTCAGCCCCACCACCGCTATTAGACATCTCATCCATGTCCGGGCCCAGCTTGAACCCATTTAACTTGTAAGGGATAATGAGATAACAGCATGACATGTTGCAGCTGAAGGTTATTTAAACACCCATCTGGTACCTGTTATGCAGCATACATCCTATTGTTGTATAGGAAATATATGCCACCTCCCTCCCACATGGAAAGGAGATCTATAGATGTGTCCTACGCTACTCCTTCTTTTTGCAGAGATGAGGTAATTCTCGTTCTCTGTGTTGTTTCTAGCATATCACTTTCCATTTCCTATCTGCATTTTGGGAGATGCAGTCCCTTCCAGGCTGGTGAGACCTCGTGAAATGACACAAGACCACAACAAAAAATTTAATAGGGGCATCTCATCACCCCCTTTGCACATCAGTCGGAAGAGGCTCCGCACCAGCTGGGTTTGAAAGTGTGGACCAGAAACTGTGAAACTGATTCACCCTTTGTGTGACACAACTTAGCACTACACTTTGTCCCAGAGGGATTTAAGGGTGACAATCCCTTTCAGTGGTCATGGAACCACACTCCGTTTCTACAGAGGGATGGTGAAATATCTGCTGAAGTCTGTGACGTGAGCAACACAAGGTTGTTTGCATATTTAATTCAGATGTACAGCCAAGAAAATCTACATATCCCAGCAAAACAGCCTAATTTCTTCATTCAAATTCTTCATCTTCCTTTGTATGACGACTTTGGCTGTTCTGCGAAGCTGGAGCAGCCGTGAGGGCTGGGCTGTGTGGTATCCCAAGAAATCACGTTTCATAACACAGGCGGTCAGCTCTGCAAGATGCGTGCTGTCCTGTTTTTCTCAGGCATGACCCGCTTTTCTGAAAAAGTTGTTCTACCCTGCAAATCCTGGGCTAAAACCTTTGTCTGACGCCCCATCTAGTGTTCAGCACAGACAAACGCAGAGGACCGCTGCAGCAAGGAAATGGACTTGACCAAAAAATCCCCAGCATTTTTTCAGCGATATTAAACCACCTTTATACAAATATCACTTGTGAGCTGACTTCAAGAGAGCTCTGGCAGAGTCCAGGCAACACATAAATCTGCATATGCCATTGCCAGTTCCTCCCTCTGGCCTCTCTGCAGCCTCCGGGTCTCCTTATGGAGAAATTCCAGCCAGAAAATGCAGCAAGCCCCGCTCCTCAGGTGTTAGCTCCTCAGCAGCCCAAACCCTGGGGCTTTGAGGACACCCCTCTGTAGGTGAGTCATCTGGGCAAACTATCTTGGAATAACGAGCCGAGAATCTAAGATGTGCTCTCCTCAAGACTCGATGGCACCTGACAACGAGGACTCTCTCAAAATAGGGAACAGTGGGGCTTCCCGGGTGCTCCGCAGTCGGCAGCACAGGGCGCTTGTTTCAAGTGAGACATCAAAACTTGAGCATGTATTTTGAATACTAAATGATGCCGCTGAGTGTTTTTCCAAAGGGATTTTAAAAATAAAATGAGAATTACTTAAAAGTGTTTTTCATATTTTTTTCATTAAAAAAAAAAAGTGTTCGCTGAGTGTTTTCAGTGTCTGTCCTTCCCCTTGGCAAACACATTTCTTTGGTGGTGGGGAGGGACACGAAGTTGTCAGGACAAAATATCTGTGCTGAGAACTTGGTTTTAATAAAGCAGCTTTACGACTTGTTCAGTCCTGGGAGTTGCAGAGCTCCAGCCACTGCTACGGGAACCTCTGGGCTCTGTGATGCTAGATGCACAAACCAGAGTGCATTGCTATGTTCTTGGTTAATCACCAGACCAGTTAGCACCTCGGTTAAGACGCAGGGAGGTTCCAGTCCTGCTCCACTCAGAGCTGGGATTGTTCTGATGAAACTCTCACTCTCCCCGTGCGGCGATACCCTGCCCACACCACTTTCAGTTCTCCAGGAGCCTCCAACGTCTGTTAGCTCATTAACAGCTGCAGCTTACGGGATGCGGCTTCCATCCTCTTGAACAGCCTCCAGCCCCGCGCTCCAGGAAGTTACTCTGCAACTTCTGTTTCGCTTTCCTTTCCTGCTGAGCCAGGCTGGCTTTCAGTTCCCACCATGAAGCTTATGAATGCTGCTGCGTTCTTTATTCTTGTGCCCGCTTTGACGCCAGCTTTGGACCCTCTCAGCACTTCGATCTTCGTGGGCGGTGCTGCTGTCGCTTGGCAGCTCCTCTTCCCTCACTCCTGGCTCAAGTGCAGTCTCCTGGAGTGCTGCAATGTGAAGGACACGCTGAACTTATCAGGTAAGGCAGCGGCCATGGCTCCCTGAGGCAAGTTGTCAGGAAGCCCAGCTGATGGTCCTTCCCAGGGTGGGGAGGGCTTCCTTTTTAATGCCAGCCTCCTTCGGGGTGGTTGTGGAAAGATGAGTTACCGCCCGCAGTGGCTCTAGAAGGCAAAGGCTGTACTGACCTGTCCTGGTTCCGGCAGGGACAGGGTTAATATCTGGCCCAGCACAGGTATTCCACACCACGTGACGCCATTCCCAGTATTTAGGGGGAGCTAGCCGGGGAGGGGAGTTCCCAGTTTGGGAGCGGGCGGGGACGGTCCGGGTCCGGTCGGTGCGCGTCGGTACGGTACCCCTATTTATACATTCCTCTGCCAGTACTATTGTTGTTTTGTCAATTTTTTTTCTTTTTTTTTTTTTGTTCTGTTAAATTGCTTTTTATCTCAACCCACGAGTTTTTGCCTTTTTATTCCAATTTTCCCTCGCTGCTGCGAGGTTTGGGTGAGCGGCCGCGTGGTTCTTTGTGCCGGCTGAGGCCAAACCACGACATGACCTAATATCACTCATTTCATAAGTGGTCCCGTACCTCGCTTCTCACGGCAGCGCTGGAGCGCTCTCCTTGCTGCTGTCTTGGTTTATATTGGCAGAAGCAGGGAAAATTCTGGAGGTGAATTCAAGACCAAGAGCTAAAGTAACGGTCCCACATCTCCTTGAGATGGACACCCCAGTGGGATCCCACACCCCAGCTGGTGGTTGCCTGTACTACATGTCAAATGAGCAGCAATTAGTGGTAGGTGTAGATTCAAAGCAGGCTGCTTCCCTTCCCTGGACAAGCAGGCTGGCATTCCTCGGTGACTGGGGAAGAAAGCGTGGTTTCACCCGGCCCGCGGGGAACTAGTGCATGCTCTGAAAAAGAGCTTATGCAACCTTTTAACCATAAACTCCCGATCCTGCCACCTGGGAATCCCCCTCTCCTTTGTCACGAGTTTACTAATATTGCTCCATTTCTGCGCTAGGCCACAGATTTCAAAACAAACCCTCAGCTGTCAGAGACCTGGTGCCTCCCAAGTACTTCAGTATGTCACTTCCTACCAGCTCTGGATCTGCTGCGTTCCAACAGGCTGTTTGCTAGTGCTTTCGCCACTGGAACAGCAGTCGTGGTACTTTTTAAAGAGAACTTCCTGTAGCACATTTTTCTATAAATGCGAGGTTATGTTAGATGCCACAAAAGCAGTCAATGAGAATATAGCACATGCGGTGAATGAGCCTCTGCGAATACATTAGATCCCATCCCAGGACTTTATCGGAGGCAGTAGCCACCGTGCCACTGGGACTCCTGCGTACCTCACACACACAGCTTGGTTCCCATAAATGCTACCAAGAGTCTAATTCATGAGTCTGTTCCTCAGTTGGATTCTCTGCTGATTCACAATCTTTTCGTGGCTGGAGGTCAGCGAACATCCGTTCTCCCTGATGGTCACTTAGCTGCAACCAGAAATAAAAAGGGAGGAATAACATGGCATTTTCTGACTCTTCTCTCCCCTTATTCCTGCAGTTATAAAGATGGATTTCGACCAAAAAGTCTTTGGCCAGCATCTTGCTACCCAGATAGTTCTGAGAGCTCTGAGAACAAATATGCACTCCAAACGGCCCAGGAAGCCCCTGGTGATGTCCTTCCATGGCTGGACTGGAACAGGCAAATTGTTTGTCAGCAGCATCATTGCAGAGAACCTCTATCAGCTTAATGTACGGAGACAGATGTTTGTGCACCACTTCAGCACAGTAGTGCATTTCCCACACCTTTCACACGTCCATCTCTACAAGGTACAGCTTTATCCCACTTTCTCCAATTTCTCTGCAATTGTGAGTGCAAATCCCAGATAACTTTGCTTCTTCTCACAGGAGCAGCTGCAGAATTGGATTCGGGGCAATGTCAGTGCCTGTCCAAGGTCCCTTTTTATCTTCTCTGAAATGGATCAGATGCCACATGGCCTGGTAGACTCTATCATGCCATTCCTTGGCTACCACGAAGAGATTAATGGTGTCTATTATGGCAAGGCGATCTTCATCTTTCTGAAGTAAGGGAAGCCAAAGGCCAAAAGGGAATTACAGTCCCACACAATCAGCAGGGACAAAGGGAGCAACAGCCGCCAAGAGGTTTGTAGCTGACTGCAGTGTGGCTGAGCAGCTCGAGGTCCCTTGCTGTCTGACTTTACAGCAGTGAACATGCCCAGCCATGGTGTCAGCCAGATCTCAGTCAGCTATAAAGAGAAGTGAGCTGTCCTCAGGCTGAAAAGGTTCCCATTCCTCAAGTGAATGGGAAATGGACAAGCACCTATGGTGGCTTCCAAAAGTGCTGGAGATGCCACTTTCACAGTGGTCAGTAAATAAGTTTCTTCCAGCCCTATAAACCCACCGTTAGAAAATTCTTTGTAAGATGGGTGGGACTCCCCTAGGAAGCTCTTTAGATGTCGAGAGGGGAAAACTCACCTATTGAAGACCACCTGGATACAGAGATCACAGGAGCACAATTCCTCCAGGTATTATTATTCCTGGGGAATCCCTCTGCTGAGGGTCACCCCAGCTCTGTTCACATCACATGGCTGAAGCAAGCCCGAACCCCAAGCTCTGGGCTGGTGTAGCTCTCAGCTTGCCTTTACATTCAAACACATGGCCAACGATCTACTTCAGCCTGAGACAGCACTTACCACTGTGAGCAGCAGCCTGTAAGCGAGCCTCTCGGCAACACCCGGCACTATGACCAATCCCCCTGCTCTCCTGCAATGACAAATGCAGTAGTTCAAACCACTCTGCCAGAGGAGAGCTCATCCCATCAGACCTTTGGGAGATTTGCTGTCATTCAGGAGATGGTGCGGTCCTTGTCACTTCCCATCTCTGGGCAACACCCACCTGTAGGGCCATGTTACCTCCACACCAGGGCAGATTCACACAGGGTGACTTAAACCACTGCCTAGATTTGAGCCACACAGATGGCAAAGGCAGAGCTCTAATGAGCCAGCAAATCTATTTCCTAATAGCAATGCAGGTGGAGATAAGGTAACGGAGATCACCCTCGATTACTGGAGAAGGCTGAAGAGAAGAGAGGACATTCCTATGAAGGAGCTCCAGTCTCTGCTCTCAGAGGAAGTTTTCAGGAACAGAAACAGTGAGTACTTCTGGGCTCAGGGCTGAGCCCCAGGACTGCTGATATCTCCTGCAAAACGATCCATGAAGTGCGCCGCAACACGCCGGCCGCCGCAGCGCTCCAGTGGTAAAGCTCCCTTTCCCTCTTTTCTAGGTGGTTTCTTTCACAGTCAACTGATCCAGAAGAACTTGATCGACTATTTCATCCCTTTCCTTCCTCTGGAGTATAAACACGTGAGAGAGTGTGTCCGGGCGGAGCTGCGCACGCAAGGGCATCCTGAGGATGAAGACCTCATCACGGAGATTGCCTTGGCAATGACCGACTACCCCAGCGAAGAAAGACTCTACTCCAGCAAAGGCTGCAAGACTGTGGCCTCCAGAGTGACTCTGAGCATCTAGGCACTGCGAGGCCAAGTGCTGCTTCTTGCGAGACCACAGCAGACGGAAGAACCGGTACCTGCCTTTCCCCTTCCTGCGGCTCAGTCTACGTGCTCTTCCTTGAAGGGATTCCGGCTGTCCCGTGCCAGAGGCACCTGGAATAAATAAATATGTGGGACACCGCGACCACCATGGTATAGACGGGAGAGGGACCTACATGGGTGATGAGGTTTGCTCTCCTTGCCACGGAAACATTCCCAAACGAAGTACTTTAAAGAGGAGAATCTCCCACTTTTGTGGCATAAGTGCTTGCACCTTAAGTCCTAGTGTTGCCCTAATTAATAAAAGCTGTTAATAAATAAGATTATCAGTAATGGTCTGTCACCCGTGTCTCGGCCCCGTGCCCCCACCGATGGCGGTGTGCTCCCAACCGACCGCGGCGACCGGGGAAAGAGGGAGAGGAGGCTCATGCTTGCGGCATGAATGGTGCTGCATGAAAGCCGGCGGGGTGGAATGGCGGGGGCGGAAGATGGGACCCGGGTCGCTCGGAGGGGTGACGGCAGGGATGGGGCCCAGCTCACTCTGAGGCGATGGAGGCGCCCCGAGCACCCCCCCGCGCCTCCCCACCGCGCTGTCGGGGCTGCCAATGCCGTCACGCACCGCCCTAACGTCAGCCCCCGCTCCCGGCACGTCACGGAACCCTGACGTCATCAGCGGGGCCGCGAACCGCCGTCCTTGCCCTTCACAAAGATGGCGGCGACGGCTACGGGCGGGGCGGCGGTTTGCCCGGCGGCGGGCGGGGGCGGGAGCGGGAGCGGGAGCGGGGACGCCATGCTGCGGGCGGCCGGGCTGCTCTGGCTGCTGCTGCCGGGGCTGGCGGCGCTGGAGCCGCTCAGCGTGAGCCTGGCCATCGGCGTCGCCTGGGCCCTCACCGGCTACCTGTCCCACCCCAACTTCTACTGCAGATACGTGGAGTGCTGCCCCGGCGACGGGCACCGCATCAACGCCACCGGTACGGCGGGGCCGGGGGGGCGGCGGGCCGCTTCGGAGCTCGGCCGGTGACCGGTCACTGCCCCGGGGCAGCCCCCCGTGTGGCGGCAGCGGCCGTGCCATGCTGGGAGCTGTGCCTGGTGGTGGCCATGCAGAGCTCGCCCGGTGTGTGTGGCCAGTGACCAGCACCCGTGGGTGGCCACGCAGAGCTCACCTGGTGTGTGTGGCTGGTGACCAGCACCCGTGGGTGGCCACGAAGAGCTCGCCCGGTGTGTGTGGCTGGTGACCGTCACCCATGGGTGGCCACGAAGAGCTTGCCCGGTGTGTGTGGCTGGTGACCGTCACCCATGGGTGGCCACGAAGAGCTTGCCCGGTGTGTGTGGCCAGTGACCGGCACCTGTGGGTGGCCATGAAGAGCTCGCCCGGTGTGTGTGGCTGGTGACCAGCACCCATGGGTGGCCACACAGAGCTCGCCCGGTGTGTGGCCGGTGACCGGCACCCATTGGTGGCCATGCTGAGCTCACCTGATGTGTGGCCGGTGGCTGGCATCCATGGGTGGCCATGCCGAGCTCGCCCAGTGCTGGCTGGTGACCGGCACCCATCGGTGGCCATGCCAAGCTCTCCTGGTGCGTGGCCAGTGACCGGCACCCGTTGGTGGCCGTGTGATGCTGAGCTCTCCCTCTGCCTGCAGCCCTGAAGGCGCGGCTGGACGCCAAGCTCTTCGGGCAGCACCTGGCCAAGGACGTGGCGCTGAAGGCGGTGATAGGCTTCAGCAACAACCCCAACCCCAAGAAGCCGCTGACGCTCTCGCTCCACGGCTGGGCTGGCACCGGCAAGAACTTCCTCAGCCAGATCCTGGCGGAGCACGTCCACCCTGCCGGCCTGCACAGCAAGTTCGTCCATCTCTTCCTGGCCACCCTGCACTTCCCCCACCAAGACCAAGTCAAGCTCTACCAGGTGAGGAGGGACACAAGGTAATCCAGTTACTCCAAGTCGCTAAATCCCTCGTCCAGGGGTTTGGCCGTTGGTGCTGCATGAGTCCCCCAGCTGCCCGACACCTGGAGGTGGACAGCTGGGTATTTCCAAAGCTGGTGTTCAGGAGAGATGGAAGGGGAAATGCAGGCAGAAAGTGAAAGAGAAAGGCACCAAAATGCCAAGAAATCTAAAGTGAGAGTAATTTCCTTGTGCTGTCCGCTCACTGATGCCATCTGCTGATTCCTGCGTGCTGTTAGGAAGGAATTCCATCACTAAAGCCGCACGTACTGGTTGGCTGGGATGGAGGGAGTTACTTTCTGCATAGCGTTTTGCATTTGTGGCTAAAACAGTGTTGATAACGCACCAGTGTTTGGGTTGTTACTGAACAGTGCTTGCACAGCCCCAAAACTTGCTTTTTTTTCCCCCCACTCATAGCGAGCAGGCTGGGGTGGGCAAGAGACCGGGAGGGGACACAGGTGGGACAGCTGATCCCAGTCAGCCATGGGGATATTCCGTGCAGTATGTTGTCACGCTCAGCAATAAAAACTGGAGTAGAAGGAGGAAAATGTGGAGGGTGTTGGCTTCCAAGGCGGTGGCTGTTCTAACACTGGCTGGGCATGGGTCTGCATGTGTCGGGGAGGGGTGAGTGATTCCCTTGGCTTGTTTGTTTCTCTCCCCATCACCTGTTTGTGAGTTTTCTTGCTTTTATTCTTCCTCTTCTCTCACCCTTCCTGCTGGGCTGCTTGGCTGCTGGCCGGCTCAGCCCACCACGCACTGTGCTATGAGAAAGTGTAGCCCACATGAGAGATTTTTCAAGTGACTTCATTCCTCGACACTGGATTTCTGATCGTCATGTGTGAAGGTACCCAAAACTGACAGATGTGGTTTCTATACAAAAAAGGAAACGCTGTTTAAAAAAAAACAAAAGCAGCTCTCTCTTCTTCCAGATTTCCCATCTCATCCTGTTTTTTGTGCCTTATCCATACACTAAGCAGAAAGAATGAGAAAGTCTCTCATCTGTGAGCAGGAAAAGAATTCATATTTGAATTCAGTGTCACATGTTAAAGGGATCAGTCACAGTTTGTGGTCCTCTCTTCAGGACAAAGTGTAACCAGGGAGTGTGTGATGCTGACATTTGAAAGAGTGTCCCTAGACCTTGTCACATACAAATATTTTGTAGCACATCCCTAAGAGACCTAGTTTTTCAGTGTTTTTCAACCTCTTGTTCCAGGAACAACTACAGAACTGGATTCGGGGCAATGTCAGTGCCTGTCCCCACTCTGTGTTCATTTTTGATGAGATGGACAAAATGCATCCAGGTCTCATTGACGCCATCAAGCCATTCTTAGACTATTATGAGCAGGTTGATAGAGTGTCCTACAGGAAAGCCATCTTCATCTTCCTCAGGTCTGTAGCAGGTATTTTGGCCATTTTGAAATACCGAGATAAATCTGTGTTTATGATTATAATGATCTTCATTCAAAGAACACCAAAAGAACCAGTCTGGAGCGAAGAACCTCTTAGCAAAGACAGAGGGGAGCGCTGTGAGCGTGGCCTGTGGGCGTAGTGGAGCAGGTCTGATGCAGTGCAGCAGACCACTGCAGTGTGCTGAGCTCCCGAGCCTGGCCCGGAGCACAGATCCTATGGGAAGTTCTCTGCCATGGGTGCACCATGGACTGGGTCTGGCTGGGATGGAGTTAACTGTCTTCACAGCAGCTGGTTTAGTGCTGTGTTTTGGATTTGTGGCTAAAACAGTGTCGATAAGGCAGCAATGTTTTGGTTGTTGCTGGATGGTGCTTGCAAAGCCTCAAGGCCGTCTCTTTTTTTCCGTGCTGCCCCCAGCGAGGAGGCTGGGGTGGGCAAGAGGGTGTGAGGGGACACAGCTGGGACAGCTGACCCAAACTGGCCAGGGGAATATTCAAAACCATGTCACGTCATGCTCAGCGACAAAAACTGGGGTGGAGGAAAGAAGGGGGGTTTCAGGTGCTGGTTCTTCAGAGACTGCCCGGGCATTGGTCTGACCGTGGGGGTGGCGAATGATTTCTTTAGCCTTCCCTGGGGTTGTTTTCTCCGCTTTTCATTACTTATTAAACTGTCTTTATCTTGACCCACAAGCCTTCTCACTTTTGTTCTATTTCCTCCTTCCATCCCTCTGAGGTGGGAGGGAGTAAGCAAGTGGCTGTGTAGGTGCTTGGCTGCTGGCCGGGACCAACCCACTAGACGCTGATGGCTATTTAAAGAACTGGAGACTTGCCCTAAATTTTGGCTTATGGGTTTCTGTTTTGGTGATTTGTGTGACATCAAGAAGATTAGCAATCCTGTGACCAGCTAAAAAAAGAAATTCTGGTTGAGTTGACTCTGTATTCACCACTCTACATTTTTCTTTTACGAATAGCAATGCAGGTGGTGACTTAATTAATAAAGCAGCTTTTGACTTCTGGCTGAGCGGGAAACGCAGGGAAGAGATTCAGCTGAAAGACTTGGAGCCCATGCTATCTGTACAAGTCTTCAATAACCAGAATAGTAAGTCACTTTCCCCAGAAAATGGGAAATTCCTTTTATTTGGTAACACCGGGTTCATGTCTTGACGCTGCCCTGCTTTTCCCTTTCCCCCAACTCCTCCAGGTGGACTGTGGCACAGCAGCCTCGTCGCCAGGAACCTCATTGACTACTTTGTCCCCTTCCTGCCCCTGGAGCACAAGCACGTGAAGATGTGCGTCAGGGCCGAAATGACAGCCCGTGGCTACGCTGTCGATGAGAAGATTGTTGAAGCGGTGGCTGATGAGATGACGTTCTTCCCAAAAGAGCAGAAAATCTTCTCTGATAAAGGCTGCAAGACTGTACAGGCCAAGCTGGATATTCACGAAGACTTTGCAATGAGACACACAAAAGCCAAGGGGTGATTACCCTTCGGGTCTCCAAAGCACTTGCAGAGCTTTTGGAAATCTGTGTATTTGCACTCAAGCATTTTTACTATTGCAGGGAGTATGGTGAAAATACCAGAATGAGTACTGTGGGCTTTTTAACTTTTTTTTTTTTCCTTTTTTTAACTCAACATCCCATTGTTCATCTCTGAACTAGCTGGTATCCAAATGTTGCCCCTTTTATTTTCTTTTAACCTATAGAGAATTTCTGATCGTGACATGTATATAGCACTGGATACAGCCTCTTCTGCTTTGTTCTTCCAAGTGCTGGGATTATTAAGTATTTAATTCCTCTTTTCACAAAAACTAGACTAGAGAAGGAAGGAGAACAGGAATTCTTACAGGTCATATTCCCTTCCTTGTACACAGATGCATTTGCGGGCCAGTGAAATGAAGGGATGTGTGGTGTGTTCAGGACTATGGTAGTGTCTGCAAGGGTGAATACCTTGATGCACTGGAAAGAGAACGGAATGGTGGAAGGCTGCCTCTCCTTCACAGCAGATTGATGGTGGTGTGGCTTCTACAGACGAGTGTCGGCTATTCAGGGACAGAAGGTTGTGATTTTAGTTTGTCTGAGCTGTGGCATCATATCGCATCTGCTACAGTAGTAGGGAAAGTCACGATGAGATCAGGGAAATCTGTTACTATGCAGTAGAGAAGGATGGGGGGGAAGTAACAGCCTGCCCCTCTGCTGCTTTGGGTAAAAAGAAATTGTAAAAAGAAACTTTATATTATTCTAACTAAGGGGGCTAAGTGAATTTGTGTGGTAACTCCAGGGTGTCCGACTTCCTAAGCAGAGGGACCCCTCTGAGGGATCTGACCGTTGCAACACACTAGACCAGTCTCCCGTTGTTCACCAGGAAAATCCCTCATGAGGACTTGACTGTTACAGCTTGTCGGGTTAGTCTGCATACAGGCTCCTGGGCTTGCAAGATCTTTAGTGGTCCCCTCCCAGCTGCACCCACTAGCCTAGAAGTGGGTAATGCTGCTCTCACCTTGCTTGGAAGACGTTTTTCAAGGCGGAAGTTCTTTTTAGTAGTGTATTTTTATACTGAAGTGTAAGCAACAGCAATACAAAGCTCCTCCTAGAGAGCCACAGAGAAGGGAGTATGGGAAGTGGGAACAATCAACAATAATCCCATGCCTGACTAGGTAAGTATGTTTTATAGTAGCTTTTAACATTAAAGAATGTCTGCGTGGAAGGGTGAGTGATGAGTTAGGAAGCTGGGAAAGATTGATTTAACCTTCACCCACTTGGTAAGGCCGGGCTTTAAAACTGTTCAAGCTTTAACTCTTTTCGTCATCTGTTACTTGTGGATCGAATATTGTAGTACAAGACAGAAGTGCCTATCACTGGCTTGATTGTAGTGTGTTTTTTAAACTGGTATGAGGGTTTGGGCTATTTTTGTGCTGCAGCATCTACTCCCTCATTGGTACCTAAACCTAAGATGTGATGCAAAACTTACAGGTCTCAACACTATTATGTTAACTCAAATTACAACAGAAAGCTTAGCATTTAAGCTCTGAACTAGAAGTGCCAATTGCCTTTTACAACCCCACGTGGAATTTGTCAAATGTTGGCAAACTGTTCACACTGTTGCAATCTCCAGAGCCAAATGCTAGCTAGCCATTAACCTTGGGACATTGGACTGTTGCTTTTCATGTATAATGTTTTGCCTATTAACCGACTTCCTCATAGGTGTAAATGCTGCATCCAGTTTCAGGTACTCCAAATACAAAACACTCCTGCAATTTCAAACCACTAAATATTACTACTGTACTGCAGTTGAAATAAATCTTAAGTCACTTTTCTCTCTTGACTTAATCTTTTTTCAGCTACAGGAGAGTACTATTTTATGCAGTTTTCCACCAGCTGCGCTGCAGCTTTCTGTTAAGCTTCCTTTATTCTTAAAAAATTGTAACAGTAGACAAGCAGATTAAATAGCCTCTTGATGTTAAAGCACGTTGAGTCATCCAACAGCACAGGAAGGCATTCAACAGTTAAATATAGCTCAGTAGAAACAAACACCTATAAAAAAGGCTTAAAGTCTCTGCCTGCTCTGCTTCAGCTATTAACAGGTAGCTCCTACCATACTGCCAGGCCCTGCAGGACAACTAAACCTTGTGTAGCTTGTTAAACCATCCCTCCTCTCTGGAAAGCTGTCCCTGAAGGTGGCTCTTCACCTCTCCTCTAGCTGGCAACGGCACGATAGGATTACAGGCTTTCATCGTGTTTCCGTGGGCCAGAGCACCTGCAGCCTCTCTAGCACTGAAAAAAAACCACACCAGTATGTAATTAACAGCCTAATTCAAGTGAGTTACAGCTGTTGGCAACAACTCGCACCTCGCTGAACAGTCCATTGTTCACCCTATTGTGACCCAGGTGTTGTGCTGTGAGGATGCGCAGGAAAACGCACGACGGAGCACAGGTGGGAAGCGTAAGCTGTCCTGTTCACGGGGACTTTGCACCACGCCGTCACGGCTCTGCACGCACCGACGCGCGGCTGACTGACCCAGGGCACCAGGGCCAGGCTGCCTCTTTCTAGCAGAAGCGGTGCTTAATACGTTGCTGTATTACGTGTCTGTAATTTTAGGAGCACAGCATGAGATCTCAGAACGTTCCCTTGCAGAAGGCAGTTGAATTAAAGGAGCAGTTGCTTGTAGCGGACTTTGGTAAAAACAAACAAAATTCAGTCTTGCCAACCGTTCAGCTGCTCTCACCTGGCCAACGGACTGTTTCTCTAGGGATCAGGCCTTTCCCCACATTTGACATTTTCTTTTAAGTTGTCTGACACAGTTTCAGGCGGCCTATTAAGAAGAAAAATGGCCAAAGTTACCCAGTCATAGCACGAAAGACAGAGTGAGGATCTCGGATTTGAACACGCAGTCTAACAGGGAGGAATAACAACAGGATCAAAGCTGGAAGTGATTTCCAGGCACACGTATTTCTTTTACCCAGGTACAGGAGATGCTCCAAGCCAGGTCTGCTGTTTTCAAGGACAGAAGAGAGACTCAACAGAGGCAGTCTCAACCCTTTGAACATCATTTCTACACCCTCTAGAGGAAGCTTCCACCCACTCTAAGCCATCTAGGGCCATGATATAATTAAATACTTGCTACCGAGGTATGTCAAATGTTATGATCAATGCTGCAATGGCACATAAAGCAGAATTAAGAGTGTAGTTAATGCTGGAAAAGCCACAGTTCTGCTTGGTTGAACTGTTTCTTTTGGTGAGAAGGTACCAGACAGTAGTAAAAGTTTATCGTGCTCATGTCTGCTTTTTTCCATTAGCCATTCGCTATAATCAGAAGGTCAAAGAAACAGATAAATACCTGAGTTCAAAGTGCTCATTTGCTGACAAATGCTGGGTCTGATAATTTGCATATTATACAGCTTCACAGCAGAACTGGACAGCCGAAGTTTTACTGACGCTTTTTTTCCACCCCTTGCAGAGAAAACTTCAAGATGCTGCCACTGAAAACATTGGTGGCTCCAATCAGAGCCTGCAGGGTGTTCAGTCAGCGGTACCACAGTGGGAGGAGGAGACAAAAAGCAGTTTTTTAACTAGTCTTTAGAAGACAAATTCAGCCTTATGATACTGTTGAGCACATACGCATCTAAAAAGTCCACCTCTACAAAAACCGTGCGAGTGTAATTAGTACCAATGGTCTAGAAGTGCCGTTTCCACTTCAAACGTCATTTGTTTCCCTTTCACCAGGTAGCAAAGAATGACATCTCCTCCCCATATCTATTCCCTTTCAACTCAAGGAGGGAGATACCTGCATTGGAGCACAGCTGAACATTTCAGCCAGAAACATAGTATGCTATTCCGCAACACACAGTAAATTCGTGCAAAATTAACTTCAAGTCACTCAGCGCAAAGAACACCAGAAGATAGCTAAGAAATACATTTCTGATGAGGAAAAGTTTATTTTGAATAGAAACTGGAGTGAAAAAAAGCCTCTGCAGTGCTCACATTTAGAAATAAGTCTGACACTCTTCGCAGTAACTTCAGTTGACACATTTCACTTTTTTTTCCAAATGCTTTTGGCTCTGTCTTCATCCCTGCTTCAAAGGCATGCAGTATTGTGAGGGCAGGAAAAAGGGAAGACCCTGCAAGCCAGCCCCTGAATTCTACATGTAGGTGAAAGGGAAAAACCTCTTTTCCATTCCTTGGTGTAAAATATAACCTGTAGGTGTTTACCATTAAGTTACACCCTTTCCATGAAGCTGTCTCACCAGTCAGAAAGCACTTTTCTCCCTCCTGAAATCATTGCTGGGAAAGCATGCTGTGAGCAACTTTATACATAAACCCCCCAACCCCAAAATAGGAACCAACTACACTGATGCGTAACCCGCTTCCTTGCAATATTAAGTCTGCCCTCTGAACACTATTCACATCCAAAAGTTTCATATTCTCCGTTTGACATGCAGGAGCCCTATTTATACCACTGTTCTGAGAAAGACAATTACTGTGCGATGTTGGATAGAAGACTCCGGATTTTTTTTAATTACAGAATCCCCCCTTATCTTTACTGGAACCAAGCTGCTCAAGGAGAAAATATGTATCCTGCTTTTAATGCAGTTATAGGAATATTCCCACACAAGCCAAACGAAGGCTTTCACAGACATAGGAACTTTGATTACAATTCTGAATATTGTCTAGAGATCATCCACAACAAACCAAAATCCCATTAAAATTCCATCATAGTCTCAGTCCTTCTATACATGCCAACAGTTTGCCCAACGGT
Source organism: Chionis minor (assembly GCA_013398295.1). Taxonomy (NCBI): domain Eukaryota; kingdom Metazoa; phylum Chordata; class Aves; order Charadriiformes; family Chionidae; genus Chionis; species Chionis minor. The sequence goes on along the minus strand of VZSF01003156.1, from coordinate 4,396 downwards.
TCTGACGATCAACACATGATCCCAGAGGAATCTTCGGCGCTGTCGGATACAGACCTCCACATTCCGAACACAGTTCTTTCTTACCTTGGCAACACAAGGCTGAAGTACCTGGGAGCCGTGACTAGTGACAGAATAAAACCACAGAGGCACTGCTGCTTATTTACACACCAGTTAAAAAATAACGTTCCTTTTTTTAAAAAGTGCTTAAAAATGAAATGTCCCAGATTCTCCACTTTGTAATTAAGTTAAATTTGCTTCTTTGCAGGTTGTAGCAATAAAGCATTAGAAGTCATAGTAATAATCCAGCTTTGCATCCACAGTTTTACATCCTTTATCTGAATAAATTCTCTCCTCTCTGGGGAAGTAGGTCATTTCGTCGGCTATTCTGGTTAAAATGTCTTCATCCACAACATAGCCACGGGATTGAATCTCCACCCTGACACACATTTTCACATGTTTGTATTCCAGAGGCAGGAAAGGAACAAAGTAGTCGATGAGATTTCTATCAATCAAGGTGCTGTGCCAAAATCCACCTACAAAGCGAAAGAGAAGAGGGTTGTTTCTACTCTAGTTAAACACCACCATGGGTTGAATGGGAGCAAGAGGCGCATCGTACCCTCTGCTACACACCAGTAAGAATTTACCCATGTTTTTACCCTATAATGCACAGGTAAGCCCAAACATAAGCCCCTTGTCATGGTACTTTGTGCATAAAGTTTTGGACCGACACATGAACGTGGTCCATTGGAGCTAAACGAATGCATTCTGACTGAAGGCATTTAAGCCTTGCTCCCAGGTGCTAGTCTCACACCTTCCCCTCTCTCACCTACAGAAGAGCAGATTTTCTATCTCTTATCAGCTCTCCCAGACCAGCTTGCCTTGCTTTTTTTCCAGAGATTTCATCCAACCTTTTAAAAAAGGCAGTAAGTTTGCTTCCAATGCTCATTTTAAGACCATGATTACGTTAAAACCCCTTTTCACCAGAAGTCCTGTGCGAGGAAACCTAGGAAGCACTGGACTGCCCGCAGCAGGGCTGGCATGTCAGCTTGTTCCCCATAAATAGCTCCTAAATAACTGCCTGAAGGCTTTTAACAGACTAAGCAAGAAAGGCTAAGTGGGCTCGGGGCCAAGGAAGCATCTTCCCCTTAAGAAAGCATTTTATTAGTTAAGGCTTTTTCAGCTAACACAATATCTAGCCTTACTGTCTAGATTTCTGTTTGCTTTCTCTTTAGTATGTCAGTAAATGGACACTGTAGACTTCCTCCAACATGTGCAGTGAAACGGACTGCAAACACGCTGGTAACCAAGGTATACACTGAGCTCCTTAACCTTCTTTTCATCTCAAGAGCCATCTGTAGGCCCCAAAGTTGCATCGTGGCTCCTTGCTAGCCAAAAACCTGGAGGCGGCATCAAGTAGAAACTATAGCTCTAAAAACGCGGCTACATACAGCTACAGCCCATCTCTTTTGTGTAATTTCTACCACCTCAAAAGTGATCACAGTTTTACTCACTATTTTTGTTATTGAAGACGGACACAGACAGTGCATTTTGTATATCTGTGAGCTGTATATCTTCCCTTCTCTTCCCATTTCTCCAGAAATCTAGTGCCACCTCTGTTATCTTTTCAGCTCCTGCATTGCTAAGTAAAGAGAAAACAAAGATTGTAGCTAGAGGTAGTTTTAAAAGGCATTGTGTGTACAGAACAGCAAACCTGAGAAGCCACTTCTTACCTGAGGAATATGAAGATGGCTTGTCGGTAAGACACCCCATCCAGAAGCTCATAGTAGTCCAGGAATGGCTTGATAGAGTCAATGAGTCCTGCGTGCATTTTATCCATTTCATCAAATATGAAGAGCGATCTGGGACAGATGCTCACATTACCCCGAATCCACGACTGCAACTGGTCCTGAGTGGCATAAAAATAAAAGACATTGAAAGACTTTCTTTAAAAAAAAAAAAAAAACCAACAAAACCCCCAGAAAATAGCACTACTTTGTCCTGACTTTTGTCCTGAAAGAGTCATTTCAGTTGTATCATTTTAACACCTTTGGCTTCTTGACTAAAACACAGTTAAAAGCCATAAATAAAACTAACGGAATCTCACGTTTGCTCTGAAAAAAATTCAAGACAGCAACAGACAGGATAGGACAAGCTGCAAATCTCCTCGGGAGAAAGATATTCCTGTAAACACAGCAAAAATGAAAGCGCACAGTAGGGCAAAGGACAGGTACCACCAAGGAACAGCAACACAAAGCAAGGCCCTGACAAGCAAGATGACTACTTTTGGCAGCGCTTTGGTCTAAACATTCTTAGGTGTCAGAACTATGAACAATATTAAAATTGCTACCTGAACAGCACCAGTGAGAAACTGCACCTGCAGTCACTGCCAAAAGTAGAAACAGAATTCAATTCTCAGCCCTATGGTTTAATCATTCAGAAGTTAAATGAAGACAATTACAAGCTGTTCTTAAAGCACAATATTGTTCACAAGGGCTAATTGTTTTACTGTTACGATAAAGATTCTCTCAAGTGTTGCGTTTTTCTCTGACTTAAGTGCTACATTTAAGATCAATAATTGGAAAAAACAGGTTGATCTGCTCGCAGATGAATAAGAAGTAACTATTGTAACCATTTTCAGCAATTCTTCATTTTTATTTTTTTTTTTTCTATTCACTCTTTGCTCAGTCCCTAACTGCAGAGGCAGCACAGGAAGGTGGCATTGGGTGTAGTGTGGGTTAGAAGCAACAGTTCCTTCTGCTGCCTTGGACAGCAAGTTTACCATGTGCAATAACCTCGAAACAAAAGCAGAAAAGGACCCATGTTACTTTAAAACAGCTCAGTTGCAAGAAGGGAGAAAGTAAGTTGCAATAGAGGAAACAGGTATCTCCTCCATTTAGAAATCAGTTTTTTAAAACATCCCGTTCCCATTTTCAACATATACCAACAGAATATAACAGTACCTTCCTGACAACAGAGTGTTTTGTGATTTTGTTTTACAGCTGGGAAATAGAAGCGTAGAAAAACTAAATAACCTCCTCAGCGTTCAGTCAAACACCCATGCCTCAGAGAGCAAGCTCCGGCTTGCCGAAGTACCTGACACACTTGGAGGTCACTGGGTGGTTCCCCGCAATCATGAACTAATAGTTTTTGGCAGTACCCACCAGTTTCTCACCTAATAGCGGAATCCTGCTGAATCCCGCTTACTGTTAAGTTAGTTACATCTCTAAGCAAAGCGCAGAACAAAACACAACCGCATCATTCTTCCCTAAAGAAAGGCTCAAAATACACACAAAAAAACCTTACAATCAGGGGAAAACCAGTCCTGATGGATGTCAGGATTTACCCAGTTCTGTACAGAAGATTCCAAAGCTGGCACAGGCGACATTTTACTGCAAAAAGCAGTATCTAGGTTTCTAGAACGGATAGGCAAACTGTCATCGTTGGCAAACCAGCGGCCACTGCAGCAGAGCTGTGCCCCAGCGCCACGGGCTCCACAGTGCACTCTTACCTTGTAGAGATTGATGCTATGGGCATGAGGAAAGTGTAAAGTTGCCACGAACTGATGGACATATTTACTCTGCAGCCCTCTTTTGTAAATGCTTTCAGCAACGATCTTACTGACAAAGTTTTTCCCTGTGCCAGTCCAGCCGTGCAAGGACAGGGCGAGAGGTTTCTTGGCGTTGCTGTTGTTCAAGAAGCCCTTCACGGCCTTCACAACTGCCTTGCTCACCAGGTGCTGCCCGAACAGCTTCTTGTCCAAATTCTCCTGCAGAGCTGGACAGAGAGACCACCGTGTCAACAACCAGCGGGGAGACGGGCCGCAGGTCCCGGCTGGTTTCTCCCAGCTTCCAGGAAGGTCCACCATCCAGCCTGGCGGGCAACTCCGGGCCCGGGGGCAAAGGCCTGGCCCAGCTGGAGCAGCAGCCCACAGGCAGGGGCCCTCCATGGGCAGGGACGCCCCACGGGTAGGGGACCCCCATGGACAGGACCTCCACGGGCAAAGGTCCCCCATGGACAGGGGTCCCCCGCGGGCTGGGGCCCCCCATGGACAGGGGTCCCCGGCAGGGGTCCCCCGCGGGCCCTGCCCGGCTCCCGGGGCCTCCGCACCCTCTTCAACTCCCTCCCGCCACCCCCGCGGCGTCCCCTCAGCCCACCCCGACCCTCAGCCCCGCACCGGCGGCGGCGCGCCGGTCGTGCAGCTGGAGGCAGCACTCCCTGAAGTAGCAGTAGAGCCGCGGGTAGGAGATGAAGCCGGTAAGGGCCGAGGCGGCGGCGCCCGCGATCGCCAGCCCCAGGCTGATGGGCTCCACGGCGCCGGCCGGCTCGAGGAGCAGCGGCAGCAGCGCCAGCCCCAAGGCCGCCCGCAGCGGGCCCCGCCGCAGCTTCATGGCCCGCC